>CAWTZC010000210.1:0-357114 GCA_963919715.1 Microtus obscurus | reverse complement strand
TGTGATGTGGAGCTAGTGTAGAGAACTGTTGCAGAAAGTTATTGTTTTGTGAGGTTGAGCTAGTGTAAAGAACTGTTGCTGGAAGGTATAGTTTTGTGATTCTGAGCCAATGTGGAGAACTGTTGCAGAAACATATTGTTTTCTGATATGGAGCTAGTGTGGAGAACTGTTGCAGAAAGGTATTGTTTTGTGAGGTGGAGCTAGTGTGGAGAACTGTTGCAGCAAGGTATAGTTTTGTGATGTGGAGCTGGTGTGTAGAAATGTTGCAGGAAAGTATTGTTTTGTGATTTGGAGCTAGTGTAGAGAAGTGCTGCAGAAACGTATTGTTTTGTGACGTGGAGCTAGTTTAGAGAACTGGTGCAGAAAGGTATTTTTTGTGATTCGGAGCTTGTGTGAAGAACTGTTGCTGGAAGCTAAAGTTTTGTGTTTCGGAGCCAGTGTGCACAACTGTTGCAGGAAGGTAGTATTTTGTGATGTGGATCGAGTGTAGAGAACTGTTGCAGAAAGGTATTATTTTCTGAGGTGGAGCTAGTGTGGAAAACTGTTGCAGGAAGGTATTGTTTGGTGATTCGGAGCCAGTGTGGAGAACTGCTGCAGAAATGTATTGTTTTGTGATGTGCAGCTAGTATAAAGAACTGTTGCAGAAAGGTATTGTTTTGTGAGGTGCAGCTAGTATGGAGAACTGTTGCAGGAAGTTATACTTTTGTGATTCGAAGTCAGTGTGGAGAACTCTTGCAGAAACGTATTTTTTTGTGATGTGGAGCTCATGTAGAGAACTGTTGCAGAAAGGTATTGTTTTGTGAGGTGGAGATATTGTGGAGAACTGTTTGCATGAAAGTAGTGTTTTGTGAAGTGGAGCTACTGTGGAGAACGGTTGCAGAAAGGTATAGTTTTGTGATATGGAGCTAGTGTGTAGAAATGTTGCACTAAATTATTGCTTTGTGATTCGGAGCTAGTGTGAAGAACTGTAGATGGAAGGTATAATTTTGTGATTCGGAGCCAGTGTGGGGAACTGTTTCAGAAACGTATTGTTTTGTGAGGTGGAGCTAGTGTGGAGAACAGTTGCAGGAAGGTATAGTTTTGTGATGTGGAGCTAGTGTGTAGAAAAGTTGCAGGAAAGTATTTTTTTGTGACTTGGAGCTAGTGTGGAGAACTGTTGCAGGAAAGTATTGTTTTGTGATTCGGAGCTAGTGTGAAGAACTGTTGCTGGAAGGTATAGTTTTGTGATTCGGGACCAGTGTCGAAAATTGTTTCAGGAAGGTATTATTTTGTGATGCGTAGCCAGTGTTGAGAACAGTTTAGAAAGGAATTGTTTTGTGATGTGGAGCTACTGTGTAGAAACGTTGCAGGAAGATATTGTTTTGTGATGTGGAGCTAGTGTGTAGAACTGTTGCAGGAAGGTATTGTTTGGTGATTCGGAGCCAGTGTGGAGAACTGCTGCAGAAACTTACTGTTTTGTGATTTGGAGCTAGTGAAGAGAACTGTTGCAGCAAGGTATAGTTTTGTGATGTGGAGCTAGTGTGTAGAACTGTTGCAGGAAGGTATTGTTTTGTGATTTTGAGCTAGTGTGGAGAACTGTTGCTGAAAGGTATAGTTTTGTGATTCTTAGCCAGTGTGGGGATCTGTTGCAAAAACGTGTTATTTTGTGAGGCGGAGCTAGTGTGGAGAAATGTTGCAGGAAAGTTTTTTTTGTGATTTGGAGCTAGTGTGGAGAACTGTTGCAGGAAGGTATAGTTTTGTGATGTGGAGCTAGTGTGGGGAACTGTTGCAATTAGGTATAGTTTTGTGATTCGGAGCCAGTGTGTAGAACTGTTGCAGGAAGGTATTATTTTGTGATACATAGCCAGTGTGGAGAACTGTTGGAGAAAGGTATCGTTTTGTGATGTGGAGCTACTGTGTAGAAATATTCCAGGAAGGTATTGTTTTGTGTTGTGGAGCTAGTGTGGAGAACTGTTGCAGGAAGGTATTGTTTGGTGATTCGGAGCCAGTGTGGAGAACTGCTGCAGAAACATATTGTTTTGTGATGTGGATCTAGTGTAGAGAACTGTTGCAGAAAGGTATTGTTTTGTGAGGTGGAGCTAGTGTGGAGAACTGTTGCAGGAAGGTATTGTTTGGTGATTCACAGCCATTTGGAGAACTGCTGCAGAAACGCATTGTTTTTTGATGTGGAGCTAGTGTAGAGAACTGTTGCAAAAAGGCATTTTTTTGTGAGGTGGAGCTAGTGTGGAGAACTGTTGCAGGCAGTTATACTTTTGTGATTCGGAGCCAGTGTGGAGAACTGTTGCAGAAATATATTGTTTTGTGCTGTGGAGCTAGTGTGAAGAACTGTTGAAGGAAGGTATAGTTTTGTGATTCGGAACCAGTGTGGAGAAGTGTTGCAGAATGTATTGTTTTGTGATGTGGAGCTAGTGTAGAGAACTCTTGCAGAAAGTTATTGTTATGTGAGGTGGAGCTAGTATGGAGAACTGTTGCAGGAATGTATAGTTTTGTGATGTGTAGCTAGTGTGTAGAAATGTTGCAGGAAAGTATTGTTTTTTGATTTGGAGCGAGTGTGGGGAATTGTTGCAATTAGGTATAGTTTGTGATTTGGATCCAGTGTGTAGAACTGTTGCAGGAAGTTATTATTTTGCGATACATAGCCAGTGTGGAGAACAGTTGCAGAAAGTTATTGTTTTGTGATTTGGACCTACTGTGTAGAAATGTTGCAGGAAGGTAATGTTTTGTGATGTGAAGCTACTGTGTAGAAATGTTGCAGGAAGGTATTGTTTTGTGATGTTTAGCTACTGTGTAGAAAAGTTGAAGGTAGGTATTGTTTTGTGATGTGGAGCTAGTGTAGAGAACACTTGCAGGAAGTTATAGTTTTGTAATTCAGAGCTTGTGTGAAGAACTGTTGCTTGAAGGTAAAGTTTTCTGTTTCGGAGCCAGTGTGCAGAACTGTTGCAGGAAGGTATTATTTTGTGATGTGGATCTAGTGTAGAGAACCTTTGCAGAAAATTATTGTTTTGTGAGGTGGTGCTAGTGTGTAGAACTGTTGTAGGAAGGTATTTCTTGGTGATTCGGAGCCAGTGTGGAGAACTGCTGCAGAAATGTATTGTTTTGTGATGTGGAGGTGGTCTAGAGAACTGTTGCAGAAAGGTATTGTTTGTGAGGTGGAGCTAGTGTTTAGAACTGTTGCAGGAAGTTATACTTTTGTGATTCGGAGCCAGTGTGGAGAACTGTTGCAGAAACTTATTGTTTTGTGATGTGCAGCTAGTGTGGAGAACTGTTGCAGGAAGGTATAGTTTTGTGATGTGGAGCTAGTGTGTAGAACAGTTGCAGGAAGGTATAGTTTTGTATTTCGGAGCTATTGTGAAGAACTGTTGCTGGAAGGTATAGTTTTGTGATTCGGAGCCAGTTTGGAGAACTGTTGAAGAAACGTATTGTTTTGGGAGGTGGAGCTAGAGTGGGGAACTGATGCAATTAGGTATAGTTTTGTGATTTGGAGCCAGTATGAAGAACTGTTGCTGGAAGGTAAAATTTTGTGATTCGGAGCCAGTGTGCAGAACTGTTGCTGGAAGGTATTAATTTGTGATGTGGAGCTACTGTGTAGAACTGTTGCAGGAAGGTATTGTTTTGTTAGGTGGAGATAGTGTGGAGAACTGTTGCCTGAAGGTATTGTTTGGTGAGGTGGAGCTAGTGTGAAGAAATGTTACAGGAAGGTATAATTTTGTGATGTGGATCTAGTGTATAGAACAGTTGCAGGATGATATTGTTTTGTGAGGTGGACCTATTGTGGAGAACTGTTGCAGGACGGTATAGTTTTGTGATGTGGAGCTAGTGTGTAGAAATGTTGCACGAAGATTTGTTTTGTCATGTGGAGCTATTGTTGAGAACTGTTGCAGAAAGGTATTGTTTTGTGAGGTGGAGCTAGTGTAGAGAACCGTTTCCAGGAAGGTATTGTTTTGTGAGGTGGAGCTTGTGTGGAGAAATGTTGCATTAATGTATGTTTTGTGATGTGGAGCTAGTGTGTAGAACTGGTGCAGTAAGGCATTGTTTTGTGATTTGGAGCTACTGTGAATGACTGTTGCTGGAAGGTATAGTTTTGTGATTCGGAGCCAGTGTGGAGAACTGTTGCAGAAACATATTGTTTTGTGATGTGCAGCTAGTGTGGAGAACTGTTGCAGGAAGGTATAGTTTTTTGATGTGGAGCTACTGTGGAGAAATGATGCAGGAAAGTATTGTTTTGTGATTTGGAGCTAGAGTGGAGAACTGTTGCAGGAAGGTATAGGTTTGTGATGTGGAGCTAGTGTGTAGAAATGTTGCAGAAAAGTATTGTTTTGTGATTTGCGGCTATTGTGGAGAACTCTTGCAATTAGCTATAGTTTTATGATTCGGAGCAATTGTGGAAAACTGTTGCAGGAAGGTATTATTTTGTGATGCGTAGCCAGTGTGGGGAACAGTTTAGAAAGGTCTTGTTTTGTGATATGGAGGTATTGTGGAGAACTGTTTGCATGAAAGTAGTGTTTTGTGAAGTGGAGCCTCTGTGGAGAACGGTTGCAGGAAGGTATAGTTTTGTGATGTGGAGCTAGTATGTAGAACTGTTGATGGAAGGTATAGTTTTGTATTTCGGAAGCTAGTGTGAAGAACTGTTGCTGGAAGGCACAGTTTTGTGATTCAGAGCCTGTGTGGAGAACCGTTGTAGAAACGTATTTTTTTGTGATGTGGAGCTAGTGTAGAGAAGTGTTGCAGAAAGGTATATTTTTGTGAGGTGGAGCTAGTGTAGAGAAGTGTTGCAGAAAGGTATTTTTTTGTGAGGTGGAGGTAGTGTGGAGAACTGTTGCAGGAAGATATAGTTTTGTGATGTGGAGCTTGTGTGTAGAAATGTTGCAGGAAAGTATTTTTTTGTGATTCGGAGCTAGTGTGAAGAACTGTTTCTGGAAGGTATAGTTTTGTGATTCAGAGCCAGTGTGGAGAACTGTTGCAGAAACGTATTGTTATGTGATGTGGAGCTAGTTTAGAGAACTGTTGCAGAAAGGTATTTTTTTTTTGTGAGGTGGACCTAGTGTGGAGAACTGTTGCAGGGAGGTCTTGTTTTGTGAGGTGGAGCTAGTGTGGAGAACTGTTGCAGGAAGTTATACTTTTTTGATTCGAAGCCATTGTGGAGAACTTTTGCAGAAACGTATTTTTTGTGATGTGGAGCTAATGTAGAGAACTGTTACAGAAAGGCATTGTTTTGTGAGGTGGAGCTATTGTGGCGAACTGTTTGCATGAAGGTTGTGTTTTGTAATGTGGAGCTACTGTGGAGGATGGTTGCAGGAAGGTATAGTTTTATGATGTGGAGCTAGTGTGGAGAACTGTTGCAGGAAGGTATAGTTTTATATTTCGGAGCTAGTGTGAAGAACTGTTGCTGGAAGGTATAGTTTTGTGATTCGGAGCCAGTGTGGAAAACTGTTGCAGAAACGTATTGTTATGTGATGTGGAGCTAGTGTAGAGAACTGTTGCAAAAAGGTATTTTTTTTTGTGACGTGGAGCTAGTGTGGAGAACTCTTGCAGGAAGGTATAGTTTTGTGATGTGGAGCTAGTGTGTAGAAATGTTCCAGGAAGGTATTGTTTTGTGATGTGGAGCTACTGTGTATAAATGATGCAGGAAAGTATTGTTTTGTTATTTGGAGCTAGTGTGGAGAAAAGGTTGCAGGAAGGTATAGTTTTGTGATGTGGAGCTAGTGTGTAGAAATATTGCAGGAAAGTATTGTTTTGTGATTTGGAGCTATTGTGGAGAACTGTTGCAAAAAGGTATAGTTTTGTGATTCGGAGCCAGTGTGGAAAACTTTTGCAGGAAGGTATTATTTTGTGATGCGTAGCCAGTGTGGAGAACAGTTTAGAAAGGTATTGTTTTGTGATGTGAAGCTACTGTGTGGAAATGTTGCAGGAAGGCATTGATTTGTGCTGTGGAACTAGTGTGGAGAACTGTTGCAGGAAGGTAGAGTTTTGTGAATCGGAGCTTGTGTGAAGAACTGTTGCTGGAAGGTAGAGTTTTGTGATTTGGAGCAAGTGTGCAGAACTGTTGCATGAAGGTATTAATTTGTGATGTGGAGTAAGTGTACAGAACTGTTGCAGAAAGGTATTGTTTTGTGAGGTGGAGCTAGTGTGTAGAACTCTTTGAGGAAGGTATTGTTTGATGATTCAGAGCCAGTGTGGAGAACTGCTGCAAAAACGTATAGTTTTGTGATCTGGAGCTAGTGCAGAGAACTGTTGCAGAAAGGTATTATTTTGTGAGTTGGAGCTAGTGTCGAGAACTTTTGCAGAAAGGTATTGTTTTGTGAGGTGGAGCTACTGTGGAGAACTGTTGCAGGAAGTTATGTAATGTTTTGTGATGTGGAGCTAGTGTGTAAAAATGTTGCAGGAAAATATTGTTTTGTGATTTGGAGCTAGTGTGGAGAACTGTTACAGGAAGGTATAGATTTGTGATGTGGAGCTAGTGTGGGGAACTGATGCAATTAGGATATAATTTTGTGATTCGGAGCCAGTGTGTAGAACTGTTGCAGGAAGGTATTATTTTGTGATACATAGTCAGTGTGGAGAACAGTTGCAGAAATGTATCATTTTGTGATGTGGAGCTACTGTGTAGAAATGTTGCAGGAAGGTATTATTTTGTGATGTGGAGCTAGTGTGTAGAACTCTTGCAGGAAGGTATAGTTTTGTGATTCTGAGTTTGTGTGAAGAACTGTTGCTGGAAGGTAAAGTCTTGTGATTCGAAGCCAGTGTGCAGAACTGTTGCAGGAACATATTATTTTGTGATGTCGAGCTAGTATAGAAAACTGTTGCAGAAAGGTACTGTTTTGTTAGGTGGAGCTAGTGTGGAGAACTGTTGCAGGAAGATATAGATTTGTGATGTGGAGCTAGTGTGTAGAACTGTTGCAGGAAGATATTGTTTTGTCAGGTGGAGCTAGTATGGAAAACTGTTGCAGGAAGGTATAGTTTTGTGATGTGGAGCTAGCGTGGAGAAATGTTCCAGAAACGTATGGTTTGTGATGTGGAGCTAATGTAGAGAACTGTTGCAGAAAGGTATATTTTTTGTGACGTGGAGCTAGTGTGGAGAACTGTTGCAGGAAGGTATAGTTTTGTGATGTGGAGCTAGTGTGTAGAAATGTTGCATGAAAGTATTGTTTTGTGATTCGGAGCTAGTGTGAAGAACTGTTGCTTTAAAGTATAGTTTTGTGATTCGGAGACAGTGTGGGGAACTGTTGCAGAAACGTATTTTTATGTGAGGTGGAGCTAGTGTGGAGAACTGTTGCATGAAGTTATTGTTTGGTGTTGTGGAGCTAGTGTGTAGAACTGTTGCAGGAAGGTATAGTTTTGTGATGTGTATCTAGTGTGTAGAACTGTTGCAGGAAGATTTTTTTTGTGAGGTGGAGCTATTGTGGAGATCTCTTGCAGGAAGGTATAGTTTTGTGATGTGGTGCTAGTGTGTAGAAATGTTCCAGGAAGGTATTGTTTGTGATGTGGAGCGAATGTGGAGAACTGTTGCAGAAAGGTATTGTTTTGTGAGGTGGAGCTAGTGTAGAGAACTGTTGCAGAAAGGTATAGTTTTGTGATGTGGAGCTAGTGTGTATAAATGATGCAGGAAAGTATTGTTTTGTTCTTTGGAGCTAGTGTGGAGAAATGTTGCAGGAAGGTATAGTTTTGTGATGTGGAGCTAGTGTGTAGAAATATTGCAGGAAAGTATTGTTTTGTGATTTGGAGCTATTGTGGGGAACTGTTGCAAATAGGTATAGTTTTGTGAGTCGGAGCCAGTGTGGAAAACTTTTGCAGGAAGGTATTATTTTGTGATGCGTAGCCAGTGTGGAGAACAGTTTAGAAAGGTATTGTTTTGTGATGTGAAGCTACTGTGTGAAAATGTTGCAGGAAGGCATTCTTTTGTGATGTGGAACTAGTGTGGAGAACTGTTGCAGGAAGGTAGAGTTTTGTGAATCGGAGCTTGTGTGAAGAACTGTTGCTGGAAGGTAGAGTTTTGTGATTCAGAGCCTGTGTGGAGAACCGTTGTAGAAACGTATTTTTTTGTGATGTGGAGCTTGTGCAGAGAACTGTTGCAGAAAGGTATTGTTTTGTGAGTTGGAGCTAGTGTGGAGAAATGTTGCAGAAAGGTATTGTTTTGTGAGGTGGAGCTAGTGTGGAGAAATGTTTCAGGAAGTTATGTATTGTTTTGTGATGTGGAACTAGTGTGGAGAACTGTTGCAGGAAGATATAGATTTGTGATGAGGAGCTAGTGTTTAGAACTGTTGCGGGAAGATATTGTTTTGTCAGGTGGAGCTAGTGTGGAAAACTGTTGCAGGAAGGTATAGTTTTGTCATGTGGAGCTAGCGTGGAGAAATGTTCCAGAAACGTATGGTTTGTGATGTGGAGCTAATGTAGAGAACTGTTGCAGAAAGGTATTTTTTTTGTGACGTGGAGCTAGTGTGGAGAACTGTTGCAGGAAGGTATAGTTTTGTGATGTGGAGCTAGTGTGTAGAAATGTTGCATGAAAGTATTGTTTTGTGATTCGGAGCTAGTGTGAAGAACTGTTGCTTTAAAGAATAGTTTTGTGATTCGGAGACAGTGTGGGGAACTGTTGCAGAAACGTATTTTTATGTGAGGTGGAGCTAGTGTGGAGAACTGTTGCAGGAAGGTATAGTTTTGTTATGTGGAGCTAGTGTGGGGAATTGTTGCAATTAGGATATAATTTTGTGATTCGGAGCCAGTGTGTAGAACTGTTGCAGGAAGGTATTATTTTTGATACATAGCCAGTGTGGAGAACAGTTGCAGAAATGTATCATTTTGTGATGTGGAGCTACTGTGTAGAAATGTTGCAGGAAGGTATTATTTTGTGATGTGGAGCTAGTGTGTAGAACTCTTGCAGGAAGGTATAGTTTTGTGATTCTGAGCTTGTGTGAAGAACTGTTGCTGGAAGGTAAAGTCTTGTGATTCGAAGCCAGTGTGCAGAACTGTTGCAGAACGTATTATTTTGTGATGTCGAGCTAGTATAGAAAACTGTTGCAGAAAGGTACTGTTTTCTTAGGTGGAGCTAGTGTGGAGAACTGTTGCAGGAAGGTATTGTTTTGTGAGGTGGAGCTAGTGTGGAGAACTGTTGGAGGAAGTTATGTATTGTTTTGTGATGTGGAGCTAGTGTGTAGAAATGTTGCAGGAAAGTATTGTTTTGTGATTTGGAGCTAGTGTGGAGAACTGTTGCAGGAAGGTATAGTTTTGTGATGTGGATCTAGTGTGGGGAACTGTTGCAATTAGGTTATAATTTTGTGATTCGGAGCCAGTGTGTAGAACTGTTGCAGGAAGGTATTATTTTGTGATACATAGCCAGTGTGAAGAACAGTTGCAGAAAGGTATCATTTTGTTATGTGGAGCTACTGTGTAGAAATGTTGCAGGAAGGTATTATTTTGTGATGTGGAGATCGTCTGTAGAAGGGTTGCAGGAAGGTATAGTTTTGTTATTCGGAGCTTGTGTGAAGAACTGTTGCTGGAAGGTATAGTTTTGTGATTCGGAGCCAGTGTGCAGAACTGTTGCAGGAACGTATTTTTTGTGATGTCGAGCTAGTATAGAAAACTGTTGCGAAATGTACTGTTTTATGAGGTGGAGCTAGTGTGGAGATCTGCTGAAGGAAGGTATAGTTTTGTGATGTGGAACTAGTTTGCAGAACTGTTGCAGGAACATATAGATTTGTGATGTGGAGCTAGTGTGTAGAATTGTTGCAGGAAGATATTGTTTTGTGAGGTGGAGCTAGTGTGGAGAAATGTTCCAGAAATGTATTGTTTGTGATGTGGAGCTAATGTAGAGAACTGTTGCAGAAAGGTATTGTTTGGTGAGGTGGACCTTTTATGGAGAACTGTTTGCATGAAGGTAGTGTTTTGTGAAGTGGAACTACTGTGGAGAACTGTTGCAGAAAGGTATTTTTTTTGTGACGTGGAGCTAGTGTGGAGAACTGTTGCAGGAAGTTATATTTTTGTGATGTGGAGCTAGTGTGTAGAACTGTTGCAGGAAGGTATAGATTTGTGATTCGGAGCTAGTGTGAAGAATTGTTGCTGGAAGGTATAGTTTTGTGATTCGGAGACAGTGTGGAGAACTCTTGCAGAAACGTATTGTTTTGTGATGTGGAGCTAGTGTAGAGAACTGTTGCAGAAAGGTATTGTTTTGTGAGGTGGACCTAGTGTGGAGAACTGTTGCAGAAAAGTATTGTTTTGTGAGGTGGACCTAGTGTGGAGAACTGTTGCAGAAAAGTATTGTTTTGTGAGGTGGAGCTAGTGTGTAGAACTGTTGCAGGAAGGTATATTTTTGTGATGTGGAGCTAGTGTGTAGAAATGTTGCAGGAAATTATTGTTTTGTGATTCAGAGCTACTGTGGAGAATTGTTGCTGGAAGGAATAGTTTTGTGATTCGGAGCCAGTGTGGGGAACGGTTGCAGAAACATATATTTGTGAGGTGGAGCTAGTTTGGAGAACTGTTACAGGAAGGTATAGATTTGTTATGTGGAGCTAGTGTGGGGACCTGTTGCAATTAGGTCTAGTTTTTGATTCGGAGCCAGTGTGCAGAACTGTTACAGGAAGGTATTATTTTTTGATGTGGAGCTAGTGTAGAGAACTGTTGCAGAAAGGTATTGTTTTGTGAGGTGTTGCTAGAGTGGAGAACTGTTGCAGGAATGTATAGTTTTGGGAGGTGGAGCTAGTGTGGAGAACTGTTGCAGGAAGATATTGATTTGTGATGTGGAGATAGTGTGTAGAACTGTTGGAGGAAGATATTGTTTTGTGAGGTGGAGTTAGTGTGGAGAACTGTTGCAGGAATGTATAGTTTTGTGATGTGGAGCTAGTGTGTAGAACTGTTGCAGGAAAGTATTATTTTGTGATTTGGAGCTAGTGTGGAGAACTGTTGCAGGAAGGTAGAGTTTTGTGAATCGGATCTTATGTGAAGAACTGTTGCTATAAGTAGAGTTTTGTGATTCGGAGCCAGTGTGCAGAATTGTTGCAGGAAGGTATTAATTTGTATTGTGGAGCTAGTGTAGAGAACTGTTGCAGAAAGTTATTGTTTTGTGAGATGGAGCTAGTGTGGAGAACTGTTCCAGAAAGGTATTGTTTGGTTATTCGGAGCCAGTGTAGAGAACTGATGCAGAAACGTATTGTTTTTGATGTGGAGCTAGTGTACAGAACTGTTGCAGAAAGGTATTGTTTTGTGAGGTGGAGCTAGTGTGGAGAACTGTTGCAGGAAGTTATACTTTTGTGGTTTGGATCCAGTGTGGAGAACTGTTGCAGAAACGTATTGTTTTGTGATGTGGAGCTAAAGTAGAGAACTGTTACAGAAAGGTATTGTTTTCTGAGGTGGAGCTATTGTGGAGAACAGTTTGCATATAGGTAGTGTTTTGTGAATTGGAGCTACTGTGGAGAATGGTTGCAAGAAGGTATAGTTTTTTGATGTGGAGCTAGTGTGTAGAACTGTTGCAGGAAGGTATAGTTTTTTGATTCGGAGGTAGTGTGAAAAACTGTTGCTGGAAGGTATAGTTTGGTGATTCGGAGCCAGTGTGGAAAACTGTTGCAGAAACATATTGTTTTGTGATGTGGAGCTAGTGTAGAGAACTGTTGCAAAAAGGTATTGTTTTGTGAGGTGGAGCTAGTTTTGAGAACTATTGCAGGAAGGTATAATTTTGTGATGTTGAGCTAGTGTGTAGAAATATTGCAGGAATGTATTTTTTTGTGATTCGGAGCTAGTGTGAAGAACTTTTGCTGGAAGGTATAGTTTTATGATTCGGAGCCAGTGTGGGGAACTGTTGCAGAAAGGTATTGTTTTGTGAGGTGGAGCTAGTGTAGAGAACTGTTGCAGGAAGGTATAGTTTTGTGATTTGGAGCCAATGTGGGGAACTGCTGCAGAAAGGTATTGTTTTGTGATGTGGAGCTAGTGTGTAGAAATGTTGCAGGAAATACAGTTTTGTGATTTGGAGCTAGTATGGAAAACTGTTGCAATTAGGTATAGTTTTGTGATTCGGAGCCAGTGTGGAAAACTGTTGCAGGAAGGTATTATTTTGTGATGCATAGCCAGTGTGGAGAACAGTTTAGAATGTTATTGTTTTCTGATGTGAAGCTACTGTGTAGAAATGTTGCAGGAAGGTATTGTGTTGTGAAGTGGAGCTAGTTTGGATCACTGTTGCAGGAAGGTATAGTTTTGTGATTCGGAGCTTGTGTGAAGAACTGTTGCTGGAAGGTATAGTTTTGTGATTCGGAGCCAGTGTGCAGAACTGTTGCAGGAAGGTATTATTTTGTGATGTGGAGCTAGTGTAGAGAAATGTTGCAGAAAGGTATTGTTTTGTGAGGTGGAGCTAGTGTGGAGAACTGTTGCAGGAAGGTATAGTTTTGTGATGTGGAACTAGTGTGGAGAACTGTTGCAGGAAGATATAGATTTGTGATGTGGAGCTAGTGTGTAGAACTGTTGCAGGAAGATATTGTTTTGTCAGGTGGAGCTAGTGTGGAAAACTGTTGCAGGAAGGTATAGTTTTGTGATGTGGAGCTAGCGTGGAGAAATGTTCCAGAAACGTATGGTTTGTGATGTGGAGCTAATGTAGAGAACTGTTGCAGAAAGGTATTTTTTTTGTGACGTGGAGCTAGTGTGGAGAACTGTTGCAGGAAGGTATAGTTTTGTGATGTGGTGCTAGTGTGTAGAACGTTTGCAGGAAAGTATTGTTTTGTGATTCGGAGCTAGTGTGAAGAACTGTTGCTTTAAAGTATAGTTTTGTGATTCAGGGACAGTGTGGGGAACTGTTGCAGAAACGTATTTTTATGTGAGGTGGAGCTAGTGTGGAGAACTGTTGCAGGAAGGTAGAGTTTTGTTATGTGGAGCTAGTGTGGGGAACTGTTGCAATTAGGTATAATTGTTGATTCGGAGCCAGTGTGTAGAACTGTTGCAGGAAGGTATTATTTTGTGATACATAGCCAGTGTGGAGAACAGTTGCAGAAAGGTATCGTTTTGTGATGTGGAGCTACTGTGTAGAAATGTTGCAGGAAGGTATTGTTTTGTGATGTGGAGCTAGTGTGGTGAACTCTTCAGGAAGGTATAGTTTTGTGATTCGGAGCTTGTGTGAAGAACTGTTGCAGGAATGTAAAGTTTTGTGATTTGGAGCCAGTGTGCAGAACTGTTGGAGGAAGGTAATAATTTGTGATGTGGAGCTAGTGTAGAGAACTGTTGCAGAAAGATATTGTTTTGTGAGGTGGAGCTAGTGTGGAGAACTGTTGCATGAAGGTATTGTTTGGTGTTGTGGAGCTAGTGTGGAGAACTGTTGCAGGAAGGTATAGTTTTGTGATGTGTATCTAGTGTGTAGAAATGTTTCAGGAAGATATTTTTTTGTGAGGTGGAGCTATTGTGTAGATCTCTTGCAGGAAGGTATAGTTTTGTGATGTGGAGCTAGTGTGTAGAAATGTTCCAGGAAGGTATTTTTTGTGAGGTGGAGCTAGTGTAGAGAACTGTTGCAGAAAGGTATAGTTTTGTGATGTGGAGCTACTGTGTATAAATGATGCAGGAAAGTATTGTTTTGTTCTTTGGAGCTAGTGTGGAGAAATGTTGCAGGAAGGTATAGTTTTGTGATGTGGAGCTAGTGTGTATAAATGATGCAGGAAAGTATTGTTTTGTTCTTTGGAGCTAGTGTGGAGAAATGTTGGAGGAAGGTATAGTTTTGTGATGTGGAGCTAGTGTGTAGAAATATTGCAGGAAAGTATTGTTTTGTGATTTGGAGCTATTGTGGGAACTGTTGCAAATAGGTATAGTTTTGTGAGTCGGAGCCAGTGTGGAAAACTTTTGCAGGAAGGTATTATTTTGTGATGCGTAGCCAGTGTGGAGAACAGTTTAGAAAGGTATTGTTTTGTGATGTGAAGCTACTGTGTGGAAATGTTGCAGGAAGGCATTGTTTTGTGATGTGGAACTAGTGTGGAGAACTCTTGCAGGAAGGTAGAGTTTTGTGAATCGGAGCTTGTGTGAAGAACTGTTGCTGGAAGGTAGAGTTTTGTGATTTCGAGCAAGTGTGCAGAAATGTTGCAGGAAGGTATTAATTTGTGATGTGGATTAAGTGTAGAGAACTGTTGCAGAAAGGTATTGTTTTGTGAGGTGGAGCTAGTGTGTAGAACTCTTTGAGGAAGGTATTGTTTGATGATTCAGAGCCAGTGTGGAGAACTGCTGCAGAAACGTATAGTTTTGTGATCTGGAGCTTGTGCAGAGAACTGTTGCAGAAAGGTATTGTTTTGTGAGTTGGAGCTAGTGTGGAGAACTGTTGCAGAAAGGTATGGTTTTGTGAGGTGGAGCTAGTGTGGAGAAATGTTGCAGGAAGTTATGTATTGTTTTGTGATGTGGAGCTAGTGTGTAGAAATGTTGCAGGAAAGTATTGTTTTGTGATGTGGAACTAGTGTGGAGAACTGTTGCAGGAAGATATAGATTTGTGATGTGGAGCTAGTGTGTAGAACTTGTGCAGGAAGATATTGTTTTGTCAGGTGGAGCTAGTGTGGAAAACTGTTGCAGGAAGGTATAGTTTTGTGATGTGGAGCTAGCGTGGAGAAATGTTCCAGAAACGTATGGTTTGTGATGTGGAGCTAATGTAGAGAACTGTTGCAGAAAGGTATTTTTTTTGTGACGTGGAGCTAGTGTGGAGAACTGTTGCAGGAAGGTATAGTTTTGTGATGTGGAGCTAGTGTGTAGAAATGTTGCATGAAAGTATTGTTTGTGATTCGGAGCTAGTGTGAAGAACTGTTGCTTTAAAGAATAGATTTGTGATTCGGAGACAGTGTGGGGAACTGTTGCAGAAACGTATTTTTATGTGAGGTGGAGCTAGTGTGGAGAACTGTTGCAGGAAGGTAGAGTTTTGTTATGTGGAGCTAGTGTGGGGAACTGTTGCAATTAGGTATAGTTTTTGATTCGGAGCCAGTGTGTAGAACTGTTGCAGGAAGGTATTATTTTGTGATATATAGCCAGTGTGGAGAACAGTTGCAGAAAGGTATCGTTTTGTGATGTGGAGCTACTGTGTAGAAATGTTGCAGGAAGGTATTGTTTTGTGATGTGGAGCTAGTGTGGTGAACTCTTCAGGAAGGTATAGTTTTGTGATTCGGAGCTTGTGTGAAGAACTGTTGCTGGAAGGTAAAGTTTTGTGATTTGGAGCCAGTGTGCAGAACTGTTGGAGGAAGGTATTAATTTGTGATGTGGAGCTAGTGTAGAGAACTGTTGCAGAAAGGTATTGTTTTGTGAGGTGGAGCTAGTGTAGAGAACTGTTGCATGAAGGTATTGTTTGGTGTTGTGGAGCTAGTGTGGAGAAGTATTGCAGAAAGGTACAGTTTTGTGATGTGGATCTAGTGTGTAGAACTGTTGCAGGAAGATATTTATTTGTGAGGTGGAGCTATTGTTGGGAACTCTTGCAGGAAGGTATAGTTTTGTGATGTGGAGCTAGTGTGTAGAAATGTTCCATGAAGGTATTGTTTTGTGATGTGGAGCGAATGTGGAGAACTGTTGCAGAAAGGTATTGTTTTGTGAGGTGGTGTTAGTGTAGAGAACTGTTGCAGAAAGGTATAGTTTTGTGATAAGGAGCTACTGTATAAATGATGCAGGAAAGTATTGTTTTTTTATTTGGAGCTAGTGTGGAGAAAAGGTTGCAGGAAGGTATAGTTTTGTGATGTGGAGCTAACGTGTAGAAATATTGCAGGAAAGTATTGTTTTCTGATTTGGAGCTATTGTGGAGAACTGTTGCAAATAGGTATAGATTTTTGATTCGGAGCCAGTGTGGAAAACTTTTGCAGGAAGGTATTATTTTGTGATGCGTAGCCAGTGTGGAGAACAGTTTAGAAAGGTATTGTTTTGTGATGTGGAACTAGTGTGGAGAACTGTTGCAGGAAGGTAGAGTTTTGTGAATCGGAGCTTGTGTGAAGAACTGTTGCTGGAAGGTAGAGTTTTGTGATTTCGAGCAAGTGTGCAGAACTGTTGCAGGAAGGTATTAATTTGTGATGTGGAGTAAGTGTAGAGAACTGTTGCAGAAAGGTATTGATTTGTGAGGTGGAGCTAGTGTGTAGAACTCTTTGAGGAAGGTATTGTTTGATGATTCAGAGCCAGTGTGGAGAACTGCTGCAGAAACGTATAGTTTTGTGATCTGGATCTAGTGCAGAGAACTGTTGCAGAAAGGTATTGTTTTGTGAGTTGGAGCTAGTGTGGAGAAGTGTTGCAGAAAGGTATTGTTTTGTGAGGTGGAGCTACTGTGGAGAACTGTTGCAGGAAGTTATGTATTGTTTTGTGATGTGGAGCTAGTGTGTAGAAATGTTGCAGGAAAGTATTGTTTTGTGATGTGGAACTAGTGTGGAGAACTGTTGCAGGAAGATATAGATTTGTGATGTGGAGCTAGTGTGTAGAACTGTTGCAGGAAGATATTGTTTTGTCAGGTGGAGCTAGTGTGGAAAACTGTTGCAGGAAGGTATAGTTTTGTGATGTGGAGCTAGCGTGGAGAAATGTTCCAGAAACGTATGGTTTGTGATGTGGAGCTAATGTAGAGAACTGTTGCAGAAAGGTATTTTTTTTGTGACGTGGAGCTAGTGTGGAGAACTGTTGCAGGAAGGTATAGTTTTGTGATGTGGAGCTAGTGTGTAGAAATGTTGCATGAAAGTATTGTTTTGTGATTCGGAGCTAGTGTGAAGAACTGTTGCTTTAAAGAATAGATTTGTGATTCGGAGACAGTGTGGGGAACTGTTGCAGAAATGTATTTTTATGTGAGGTGGAGCTAGTGTGGAGAACTGTTGCAGGAAGGTAGAGTTTTGTTATGTGGAGCTAGTGTGGGGAACTGTTGCAATTAGGTATAGTTTTTGATTCGGAGCCAGTGTGTAGAACTGGTGCAGGAAGGTATTATTTTGTGATATATAGCCAGTGTGGAGAACAGTTGCAGAAAGGTATCGTTTTGTGATGTGGAGCTACTGTGTAGAAATGTTGCAGGAAGGTATTGTTTTGTGATGTGGAGCTAGTGTGGTGAACTCTTCAGGAAGGTATAGTTTTGTGATTCGGAGCTTGTGTGAAGAACTGTTGCTGGAAGGTAAAGTTTTGTGATTTGGAGCCAGTGTGCAGAACTGTTGGAGGAAGGTATTAATTTGTGATGTGGAGCTAGTGTAGAGAACTGTTGCAGAAAGGTATTGTTTTGTGAGGTGGAGCTAGTGTAGAGAACTGTTGCATGAAGGTATTGTTTGGTGTTGTGGAGCTAGTGTGGAGAAGTATTGCAGAAAGGTACAGTTTTGTGATGTGGATCTAGTGTGTAGAAGTGTTTCAGGAAGATATTTATTTGTGAGGTGGAGCTATTGTTGGGAACTCTTGCAGGAAGGTATAGTTTTGTGATGTGGAGCTAGTGTGTCGAAATGTTCCATGAAGGTATTGTTTTGTGATGTGGAGCGAATGTGGAGAACTGTTGCAGAAAGGTATTGTTTTGTGAGGTGTTGTTAGTGTAGAGAACTGTTGCAGAAAGGTATAGTTTTGTGATAAGGAGCTACTGTGTATAAATGATGCAGGAAAGTATTGTTTTGTTCTTTGGAGCTAGTGTGGAGAAATGTTGGAGGAAGGTATAGTTTTGTGATGTGGAGCTAGTGTGTAGAAATATTGCAGGAAAGTATTGTTTTGTGATTTGGAGCTATTGTGGGAACTGTTGCAAATAGGTATAGTTTTGTGAGTCGGAGCCAGTGTGGAAAACTTTTGCAGGAAGGTATTATTTTGTGATGCGTAGCCAGTGTGGAGAACAGTTTAGAAAGGTATTGTTTTGTGATGTGAAGCTACTGTGTGGAAATGTTGCAGGAAGGCATTGTTTTGTGATGTGGAACTAGTGTGGAGAACTGTTGCAGGAAGGTAGAGTTTTGTGAATCGGAGCTTGTGTGAAGAACTGTTGCTGGAAGGTAGAGTTTTGTGATTTCGAGCAAGTGTGCAGAACTGTTGCAGGAAGGTATTAATTTGTGATGTGGAGTAAGTGTAGAGAACTGTTGCAGAAAGGTATTGATTTGTGAGGTGGAGCTAGTGTGTAGAACTCTTTGAGGAAGGTATTGTTTGATGATTCAGAGCCAGTGTGGAGAACTGCTGCAGAAACGTATAGTTTTGTGATCTGGAGCTAGTGCAGAGAACTGTTGCAGAAAGGTATTGTTTTGTGAGTTGGAGCTAGTGTGGAGAAGTGTTGCAGAAAGGTATTGTTTTGTGAGGTGGAGCTACTGTGGAGAACTGTTGCAGGAAGTTATGTATTGTTTTGTGATGTGGAGCTAGTGTGTAGAAATGTTGCAGGAAAGTATTGTTTTGTGATGTGGAACTAGTGTGGAGAACTGTTGCAGGAAGATATAGATTTGTGATGTGGAGCTAGTGTGTAGAACTGTTGCAGGAAGATATTGTTTTGTCAGGTGGAGCTAGTGTGGAAAACTGTTGCAGGAAGGTATAGTTTTGTGATGTGGAGCTAGCGTGGAGAAATGTTCCAGAAACGTATGGTTTGTGATGTGGAGCTAATGTAGAGAACTGTTGCAGAAAGGTATTTTTTTTGTGACGTGGAGCTAGTGTGGAGAACTGTTGCAGGAAGGTATAGTTTTGTGATGTGGACCTAGTGTGTAGAAATGTTGCATGAAAGTATTGTTTTGTGATTCGGAGCTAGTGTGAAGAACTGTTGCTTTAAAGAATAGATTTGTGATTCGGAGACAGTGTGGGGAACTGTTGCCGAAATGTATTTTTATGTGAGGTGGAGCTAGTGTGGAGAACTGTTGCAGGAAGGTAGAGTTTTGTTATGTGGAGCTAGTGTGGGGAACTGTTGCAATTAGGTATAGTTTTTGATTCGGAGCCAGTGTGTAGAACTGTTGCAGGAAGGTATTATTTTGTGATATATAGCCAGTGTGGAGAACAGTTGCAGAAAGGTATCGTTTTGTGATGTGGAGCTACTGTGTAGAAATGTTGCAGGAAGGTATTGTTTTGTGATGTGGAGCTAGTGTGGTGAACTCTTCAGGAAGGTATAGTTTTGTGATTCGGAGCTTGTGTGAAGAACTGTTGCTGGAAGGTAAAGTTTTGTGATTTGGAGCCAGTGTGCAGAACTGTTGGAGGAAGGTATTAATTTGTGATGTGGAGCTAGTGTAGAGAACTGTTGCAGAAAGGTATTGTTTTTGTGAGGTGGAGCTAGTGTAGAGAACTGTTGCATGAAGGTATTGTTTGGTGTTGTGGAGCTAGTGTGGAGAAGTATTGCAGAAAGGTACAGTTTTGTGATGTGGATCTAGTGTGTAGAAGTGTTTCAGGAAGATATTTATTTGTGAGGTGGAGCTATTGTTGGGAACTCTTGCAGGAAGGTATAGTTTTGTGATGTGGAGCTAGTGTGTCGAAATGTTCCATGAAGGTATTGTTTTGTGATGTGGAGCGAATGTGGAGAACTGTTGCAGAAAGGTATTGTTTTGTGAGGTGTTGTTAGTGTAGAGAACTGTTGCAGAAAGGTATAGTTTTGTGATAAGGAGCTACTGTGTATAAATGATGCAGGAAAGTATTGTTTTGTTCTTTGGAGCTAGTGTGGAGAAATGTTGGAGGAAGGTATAGTTTTGTGATGTGGAGCTAGTGTGTAGAAATATTGCAGGAAAGTATTGTTTTGTGATTTGGAGCTATTGTGGGAACTGTTGCAAATAGGTATAGTTTTGTGAGTCGGAGCCAGTGTGGAAAACTTTTGCAGGAAGGTATTATTTTGTGATGCGTAGCCAGTGTGGAGAACAGTTTAGAAAGGTATTGTTTTGTGATGTGAAGCTACTGTGTGGAAATGTTGCAGGAAGGCATTGTTTTGTGATGTGGAACTAGTGTGGAGAACTGTTGCAGGAAGGTAGAGTTTTGTGAATCGGAGCTTGTGTGAAGAACTGTTGCTGGAAGGTAGAGTTTTGTGATTTCGAGCAAGTGTGCAGAACTGTTGCAGGAAGGTATTAATTTGTGATGTGGAGTAAGTGTAGAGAACTGTTGCAGAAAGGTATTGATTTGTGAGGTGGAGCTAGTGTGTAGAACTCTTTGAGGAAGGTATTGTTTGATGATTCAGAGCCAGTGTGGAGAACTGCTGCAGAAACGTATAGTTTTGTGATCTGGAGCTAGTGCAGAGAACTGTTGCAGAAAGGTATTGTTTTGTGAGTTGGAGCTAGTGTGGAGAAGTGTTGCAGAAAGGTATTGTTTTGTGAGGTGGAGCTACTGTGGAGAACTGTTGCAGGAAGTTATGTATTGTTTTGTGATGTGGAGCTAGTGTGTAGAAATGTTGCAGGAAAGTATTGTTTTGTGATGTGGAACTAGTGTGGAGAACTGTTGCAGGAAGATATAGATTTGTGATGTGGAGCTAGTGTGTAGAACTGTTGCAGGAAGATATTGTTTTGTCAGGTGGAGCTAGTGTGGAAAACTGTTGCAGGAAGGTATAGTTTTGTGATGTGGAGCTAGCGTGGAGAAATGTTCCAGAAACGTATGGTTTGTGATGTGGAGCTAATGTAGAGAACTGTTGCAGAAAGGTATTTTTTTTGTGACGTGGAGCTAGTGTGGAGAACTGTTGCAGGAAGGTATAGTTTTGTGATGTGGAGCTAGTGTGTAGAAATGTTGCATGAAAGTATTGTTTTGTGATTCGGAGCTAGTGTGAAGAACTGTTGCTTTAAAGAATAGATTTGTGATTCGGAGACAGTGTGGGGAACTGTTGCAGAAATGTATTTTTATGTGAGGTGGAGCTAGTGTGGAGAACTGTTGCAGGAAGGTAGAGTTTTGTTATGTGGAGCTAGTGTGGGGAACTGTTGCAATTAGGTATAGTTTTGATTCGGAGCCAGTGTGTAGAACTGTTGCAGGAAGGTATTATTTTGTGATATATAGCCAGTGTGGAGAACAGTTGCAGAAAGGTATCGTTTTGTGATGTGGAGCTACTGTGTAGAAATGTTGCAGGAAGGTATTGTTTTGTGATGTGGAGCTAGTGTGGTGAACTCTTCAGGAAGGTATAGTTTTGTGATTCGGAGCTTGTGTGAAGAACTGTTGCTGGAAGGTAAAGTTTTGTGATTTGGAGCCAGTGTGCAGAACTGTTGGAGGAAGGTATTAATTTGTGATGTGGAGCTAGTGTAGAGAACTGTTGCAGAAAGGTATTGTTTTGTGAGGTGGAGCTAGTGTAGAGAACTGTTGCATGAAGGTATTGTTTGGTGTTGTGGAGCTAGTGTGGAGAAGTATTGCAGAAAGGTACAGTTTTGTGATGTGGATCTAGTGTGTAGAAGTGTTTCAGGAAGATATTTATTTGTGAGGTGGAGCTATTGTTGGGAACTCTTGCAGGAAGGTATAGTTTTGTGATGTGGAGCTAGTGTGTCGAAATGTTCCATGAAGGTATTGTTTTGTGATGTGGAGCGAATGTGGAGAACTGTTGCAGAAAGGTATTGTTTTGTGAGGTGTTGTTAGTGTAGAGAACTGTTGCAGAAAGGTATAGTTTTGTGATAAGGAGCTACTGTGTATAAATGATGCAGGAAAGTATTGTTTTGTTCTTTGGAGCTAGTGTGGAGAAATGTTGGAGGAAGGTATAGTTTTGTGATGTGGAGCTAGTGTGTAGAAATATTGCAGGAAAGTATTGTTTTGTGATTTGGAGCTATTGTGGGAACTGTTGCAAATAGGTATAGTTTTGTGAGTCGGAGCCAGTGTGGAAAACTTTTGCAGGAAGGTATTATTTTGTGATGCGTAGCCAGTGTGGAGAACAGTTTAGAAAGGTATTGTTTTGTGATGTGAAGCTACTGTGTGGAAATGTTGCAGGAAGGCATTGTTTTGTGATGTGGAACTAGTGTGGAGAACTCTTGCAGGAAGGTAGAGTTTTGTGAATCGGAGCTTGTGTGAAGAACTGTTGCTGGAAGGTAGAGTTTTGTGATTTCGAGCAAGTGTGCAGAAATGTTGCAGGAAGGTATTAATTTGTGATGTGGATTAAGTGTAGAGAACTGTTGCAGAAAGGTATTGTTTTGTGAGGTGGAGCTAGTGTGTAGAACTCTTTGAGGAAGGTATTGTTTGATGATTCAGAGCCAGTGTGGAGAACTGCTGCAGAAACGTATAGTTTTGTGATCTGGAGCTTGTGCAGAGAACTGTTGCAGAAAGGTATTGTTTTGTGAGTTGGAGCTAGTGTGGAGAACTGTTGCAGAAAGGTATGGTTTTGTGAGGTGGAGCTAGTGTGGAGAAATGTTGCCGGAAGTTATGTATTGTTTTGTGATGTGGAGCTAGTGTGTAGAAATGTTGCAGGAAAGTATTGTTTTGTGATGTGGAACTAGTGTGGAGAACTGTTGCAGGAAGATATAGATTTGTGATGTGGAGCTAGTGTTAGAACTTGTGCAGGAAGATATTGTTTTGTCAGGTGGAGCTAGTGTGGAAAACTGTTGCAGGAAGGTATAGTTTTGTGATGTGGAGCTAGCGTGGAGAAATGTTCCAGAAACGTATGGTTTGTGATGTGGAGCTAATGTAGAGAACTGTTGCAGAAAGGTATTTTTTTTGTGACGTGGAGCTAGTGTGGAGAACTGTTGCAGGAAGGTATAGTTTTGTGATGTGGAGCTAGTGTGTAGAAATGTTGCATGAAAGTATTGTTTGTGATTCGGAGCTAGTGTGAAGAACTGTTGCTTTAAAGAATAGATTTGTGATTCGGAGACAGTGTGGGGAACTGTTGCAGAAACGTATTTTTATGTGAGGTGAAGCTAGTGTGGAGAACTGTTGCAGGAAGGTAGAGTTTTGTTATGTGGAGCTAGTGTGGGGAACTGTTGCAATTAGGTATAGTTTTTGATTCGGAGCCAGTGTGTAGAACTGTTGCAGGAAGGTATTATTTTGTGATATATAGCCAGTGTGGAGAACAGTTGCAGAAAGGTATCGTTTTGTGATGTGGAGCTACTGTGTAGAAATGTTGCAGGAAGGTATTGTTTTGTGATGTGGAGCTAATGTGGTGAACTCTTCAGGAAGGTATAGTTTTGTGATTCGGAGCTTGTGTGAAGAACTGTTGCTGGAAGGTAAAGTTTTGTGATTTGGAGCCAGTGTGCAGAACTGTTGGAGGAAAGTATTAATTTGTGATGTGGAGCTAGTGTAGAGAACTGTTGCAGAAAGGTATTGTTTTGTGAGGTGGAGCTAGTGTAGAGAACTGTTGCATGAAGGTATTGTTTGGTGTTGTGGAGCTAGTGTGGAGAAGTATTGCAGAAAGGTACAGTTTTGTGATGTGGATCTAGTGTGTAGAACTGTTGCAGGAAGATATTTATTTGTGAGGTGGAGCTATTGTTGGGAACTCTTGCAGGAAGGTATAGTTTTGTGATGTGGAGCTAGTGTGTAGAAATGTTCCATGAAGGTATTGTTTTGTGATGTGGAGCGAATGTGGAGAACTGTTGCAGAAAGGTATTGTTTTGTGAGGTGGTGTTAGTGTAGAGAACTGTTGCAGAAAGGTATAGTTTTGTGATAAGGAGCTACTGTGTATAAATGATGCAGGAAAGTATTGTTTTGTTATTTGGAGCTAGTGTGGAGAAAAGGTTGCAGGAAGGTATAGTTTTGTGATGTGGAGCTAACGTGTAGAAATATTGCAGGAAAGTATTGTTTTCTGATTTGGAGCTATTGTGGAGATCTGTTGCAAATAGGTATAGATTTTTGATTCGGAGCCAGTGTGGAAAACTTTTGCAGGAAGGTATTATTTTGTGATGCGTAGCCAGTGTGGAGAACAGTTTAGAAAGGTATTGTTTTGTGATGTGGAACTAGTGTGGAGAACTGTTGCAGGAAGGTAGAGTTTTGTGAATCGGAGCTTGTGTGAAGAACTGTTGCTGGAAGGTAGAGTTTTGTGATTTCGAGCAAGTGTGCAGAACTGTTGCAGGAAGGTATTAATTTGTGATGTGGAGTAAGTGTAGAGAACTGTTGCAGAAAGGTATTGATTTGTGAGGTGGAGCTAGTGTGTAGAACTCTTTGAGGAAGGTATTGTTTGATGATTCAGAGCCAGTGTGGAGAACTGCTGCAGAAACGTATAGTTTTGTGATCTGGAGCTAGTGCAGAGAACTGTTGCAGAAAGGTATTGTTTTGTGAGTTGGAGCTAGTGTGGAGAAGTGTTGCAGAAAGGTATTGTTTTGTGAGGTGGAGCTACTGTGGAGAACTGTTGCAGGAAGTTATGTATTGTTTTGTGATGTGGAGCTAGTGTGTAGAAATGTTGCAGGAAAGTATTGTTTTGTGATTTGGAGCTAGTGTGGAGAACTGTTGCAGGAAGGTATAGTTTTGTGATGTGGAGCTAGTGTGGGGAACTGTTGCAATTAGGATATAATTTTGTGATTCGGAGCCAGTGTGTAGAACTGTTGCAGGAAGGTATTATTTTCTGATACATAGCCAGTGTGGAGAACAGTTGCAGAAATGTATCATTTTGTGATGTGGATCTACTGTGTAGAAATGTTGCAGGAAGGTATTATTTTGTGATGTGGAGCTAGTGTGTAGAACTCTTGCAGGAAGGTATAGTTTTGTTATTCTGAGCTTGTGTGAAGAACTGTTGCTGGAAGGTAAAGTCTTGTGATTCGAAGCCAGTGTGCAGAACTGTTGCAGGAACGTATTATTTTGTGATGTCGAGCTAGTATAGAAAACTGTTGCAGAAAGGTACTGTTTTGTTAGGTGGAGCTAGTGTGGAGAACTGTTGCAGGAAGGTAGAGTTTTGTGATGTGGAACTAGTGTGGAGAACTGTTGCAGGAAGATATAGATTTGTGATGTGGAGCTAGTGTGTAGAACTGTTGCAGGAAGATATTGTTTTGTCAGGTGGAGCTAGTATGGAAAACTGTTGCAGGAAGGTATAGTTTTGTGATGTGGAGCTAGCGTGGAGAAATGTTCCAGAAACGTATGGTTTGTGATGTGGAGCTAATGTAGAGAACTGTTGCAGAAAGGTATATTTTTTGTGACGTGGAGCTAGTGTGGAGAACTGTTGCAGGAAGGTATAGTTTTGTGATGTGGAGCTAGTGTGTAGAAATATTGCATGAAAGTATTGTTTTGTGATTCGGAGCTAGTGTGAAGAACTGTTGCTTTAAAGTATAGTTTTGTGATTCGGAGACAGTGTGGGGAACTGTTGCAGAAACGTATTTTTATGTGAGGTGGAGCTAGTGTGGAGAACTGTTGCAGGAAGGTATAGTATTGTTATGTGGAGCTAGTGTGGGGAACTGTTGCAATTAGGTATAGTTTTTGATTCGGAGCCAGTGTGTAGAACTGTTGCAGGAAGGTATTATTTTGTGATACATAGCCAGTGTGGAGAACAGTTGCAGAAATGTATCATTTTGTGATGTGGAGCTACTGTGTAGAAATGTTGCAGGAAGGTATTGTTTTGTGATGTGGAGCTAGTGTGGTGAACTCTTCAGGAAGGTATAGTTTTGTGATTCGGAGCTTGTGTGAAGAACTGTTGCAGGAAGGTAAAGTTTTGTGATTTGGAGCCAGTGTGCAGAACTGTTGGAGGAAGGTAATAATTTGTGATGTGGAGCTAGTGTAGAGAACTGTTGCAGAAAGGTATTGTTTTGTGAGGTGGAGCTAGTGTGGAGAACTGTTGCATGAAGGTATTGTTTGGTGTTGTGGAGCTAGTGTGGAGAACTGTTGCAGGAAGGTATAGTTTTGTGAATTGTATCTAGTGTGTAGAACTGTTGCAGGAAGATATTTTTTTGTGAGGTGGAGCTATTGTGGAGAACTCTTGCAGGAAGGTATAGTTTTGTGATGTGGAGCTACTGTGTAGAAATGTTCCAGGAAGGTATTGTTTTGTGATGTGGAGCGAATGTGGAGAAATGTTGCAGGAAGGTATAGTTTTGTGATGTGGAGCTAGTGTGTATAAATGATGCAGGAAAGTATTGTTTTGTTATTTGGAGCTAGTGTGGAGAAATGTTGCAGGAAGGTATAGTTTTGTGATGTGGAGCTAGTGTGTAGAAATATTGCAGGAAAGTATTGTTTTGTGATTTGGAGCTATTGTGGAGAACTGTTGCAAATAGGTATAGTTTTGTGAGTCGGAGCCAGTGTGGAAAACTTTTGCATGAAGGTATTATTTTGTGATGCGTAGCCAGTGTGGAGAACAGTTTAGAAAGGTATTGTTTTGTGATGTGAAGCTACTGTGTGGAAATGTTGCAGGAAGGCATTGTTTTGTGATGTGGAACTAGTGTGGAGAACTGTTGCAGGATGGTAGAGTTTTTTGAATCGGAGCTTGTGTGGGGAACTGTTGCAATTAGGTATAGTTTTTGATTCGGAGCCAGTGTGTAGAACTGTTGCAGGAAGGTATTATTTTGTGATACATAGCCAGTGTGGAGAACAGTTGCAGAAAGGTATCGTTTTGTGATGTGGAGCTACTGTGTAGAAATGTTGCAGGAAGGTATTGTTTTGTGATGTGGAGCTAGTGTGGTGAACTCTTCAGGAAGGTATAGTTTTGTGATTCGGAGCTTGTGTGAAGAACTGTTGCAGGAAGTTAAAGTTTTGTGATTTGGAGCTAGTGTGCAGAACTGTTGGAGGAAGGTAATAATTTGTGATGTGGAGCTAGTGTAGAGAACTGTTGCAGAAAGGTATTGTTTTGTGAGGTGGAGCTAGTGTGGAGAACTGTTGCATGAAGGTATTGTTTGGTGTTGTGGAGCTAGTGTGGAGAAGTATTGCAGAAAGGTACAGTTTTGTGATGTGGATCTAGTGTGTAGAACTGTTGCAGGAAGATATTTATTTGTGAGGTGGAGCTATTGTTGGGAACTCTTGCAGGAAGGTATAGTTTTGTGATGTGGAGCTAGTGTGTAGAAATGTTCCATGAAGGTATTGTTTTGTGATGTGGAGCGAATGTGGAGAACTGTTGCAGAAAGGTATTGTTTTGTGAGGTGGTGTTAGTGTAGAGAACTGTTGCAGAAAGGTATAGTTTTGTGATAAGGAGCTACTGTGTATAAATGATGCAGGAAAGTATTGTTTTGTTATTTGGAGCTAGTGTGGAGAAAAGGTTGCAGGAAGGTATAGTTTTGTGATGTGGAGCTAACGTGTAGAAATATTGCAGGAAAGTATTGTTTTCTGATTTGGAGCTATTGTGGAGAACTGTTGCAAATAGGTATAGATTTTTGATTCGGAGCCAGTGTGGAAAACTTTTGCAGGAAGGTATTATTTTGTGATGCGTAGCCAGTGTGGAGAACAGTTTAGAAAGGTATTGTTTTGTGATGTGAAGCTACTGTGTGGAAATGTTGCAGGAAGGCATTGTTTTCTGATGTGGAACTAGTGTGGAGAACGGTTGCAGGAAGGTAGAGTTTTGTGAATCGGAGCTTGTGTGAAGAACTGTTGCTGGAAGGTAGAGTTTTGTGATTTCGAGCAAGTGTGCAGAACTGTTGCAGGAAGGTATTAATTTGTGATGTGGAGTAAGTGTAGAGAACTGTTGCAGAAAGGTATTGATTTGTGAGGTGGAGCTAGTGTGTAGAACTCTTTGAGGAAGGTATTGTTTGATGATTCAGAGCCAGTGTGGAGAACTGCTGCAGAAACGTATAGTTTTGTGATCTGGAGCTAGTGCAGAGAACTGTTGCAGAAAGGTATTGTTTTGTGAGTTGGAGCTAGTGTGGAGAAGTGTTGCAGAAAGGTATTGTTTTGTGAGGTGGAGCTACTGTGGAGAACTGTTGCAGGAAGTTATGTATTGTTTTGTGATGTGGAGCTAGTGTGTAGAAATGTTGCAGGAAAGTATTGTTTTGTGATGTGGAACTAGTGTGGAGAACTGTTGCAGGAAGATATAGATTTGTGATGTGGAGCTAGTGTGTAGAACTGTTGCAGGAAGATATTGTTTTGTCAGGTGGAGCTAGTGTGGAAAACTGTTGCAGGAAGGTATAGTTTTGTGATGTGGAGCTAGCGTGGAGAAATGTTCCAGAAACGTATGGTTTGTGATGTGGAGCTAATGTAGAGAACTGTTGCAGAAAGGTATTTTTTTTGTGACGTGGAGCTAGTGTGGAGAACTGTTGCAGGAAGGTATAGTTTTGTGATGTGGAGCTAGTGTGTAGAAATGTTGCATGAAAGTATTGTTTTGTGATTCGGAGCTAGTGTGAAGAACTGTTGCTTTAAAGAATAGATTTGTGATTCGGAGACAGTGTGGGGAACTGTTGCAGAAATGTATTTTTATGTGAGGTGGAGCTAGTGTGGAGAACTGTTGCAGGAAGGTAGAGTTTTGTTATGTGGAGCTAGTGTGGGGAACTGTTGCAATTAGGTATAGTTTTTGATTCGGAGCCAGTGTGTAGAACTGGTGCAGGAAGGTATTATTTTGTGATATATAGCCAGTGTGGAGAACAGTTGCAGAAAGGTATCGTTTTGTGATGTGGAGCTACTGTGTAGAAATGTTGCAGGAAGGTATTGTTTTGTGATGTGGAGCTAGTGTGGTGAACTCTTCAGGAAGGTATAGTTTTGTGATTCGGAGCTTGTGTGAAGAACTGTTGCTGGAAGGTAAAGTTTTGTGATTTGGAGCCAGTGTGCAGAACTGTTGGAGGAAGGTATTAATTTGTGATGTGGAGCTAGTGTAGAGAACTGTTGCAGAAAGGTATTGTTTTGTGAGGTGGAGCTAGTGTAGAGAATTGTTGCATGAAGGTATTGTTTGGTGTTGTGGAGCTAGTGTGGAGAAGTATTGCAGAAAGGTACAGTTTTGTGATGTGGATCTCTTGTGTAGAAGTGTTTCAGGAAGATATTTATTTGTGAGGTGGAGCTATTGTTGGGAACTCTTGCAGGAAGGTATAGTTTTGTGATGTGGAGCTAGTGTGTCGAAATGTTCCATGAAGGTATTGTTTTGTGATGTGGAGCGAATGTGGAGAACTGTTGCAGAAAGGTATTGTTTTGTGAGGTGTTGTTAGTGTAGAGAACTGTTGCAGAAAGGTATAGTTTTGTGATAAGGAGCTACTGTGTATAAATGATGCAGGAAAGTATTGTTTTGTTATTTGGAGCTGGTGTGGAGAAAAGGTTGCAGGAAGGTATAGTTTTGTGATGTGGAGCTAACGTGTAGAAATATTGCAGGAAAGTATTGTTTTCTGATTTGGAGCTATTGTGGAGAACTGTTGCAATAGGTATAGATTTTTGTGAGTTGGAGCTAGTGTGGAGAAGTGTTGCAGAAAGGTATTGTTTTGTGAGGTGGAGCTACTGTGGAGAACTGTTGCAGGAAGTTATGTATTGTTTTGTGATGTGGAGCTAGTGTGTAGAAATGTTGCAGGAAAGTATTGTTTTGTGATTTGGAGCTAGTGTGGAGAACTGTTGCAGGAAGGTATAGTTTTGTGATGTGGAGCTAGTGTGGGGAACTGTTGCAATTAGGATATAATTTTGTGATTCGGAGCCAGTGTGTAGAACTGTTGCAGGAAGGTATTATTTTCTGATACATAGCCAGTGTGGAGAACAGTTGCAGAAATGTATCATTTTGTGATGTGGATCTACTGTGTAGAAATGTTGCAGGAAGGTATTATTTTGTGATGTGGAGCTAGTGTGTAGAACTCTTGCAGGAAGGTATAGTTTTGTTATTCTGAGCTTGTGTGAAGAACTGTTGCTGGAAGGTAATGTCTTGTGATTCGAAGCCAGTGTGCAGAACTGTTGCAGGAACGTATTATTTTGTGATGTCGAGCTAGTATAGCAAACTGTTGAAGAAAGGTACTGTTTTGTTAGGTGGAGCTAGTGTGGAGAACTGTTGCAGGAAGGTAGAGTTTTGTGATGTGGAACTAGTGTGGAGAACTGTTGCAGGAAGATATAGATTTGTGATGTGGAGCTAGTGTGTAGAACTGTTGCAGGAAGATATTGTTTTGTCAGGTGGAGCTAGTATGGAAAACTGTTGCAGGAAGGTATAGTTTTGTGATGTGGAGCTAGCGTGGAGAAATGTTCCAGAAACGTATGGTTTGTGATGTGGAGCTAATGTAGAGAACTGTTGCAGAAAGGTATATTTTTTGTGACGTGGAGCTAGTGTGGAGAACTGTTGCAGGAAGGTATAGTTTTGTGATGTGGAGCTAGTGTGTAGAAATGTTGCATGAAAGTATTGTTTTGTGATTCGGAGCTAGTGTGAAGAACTGTTGCTTTAAAGTATAGTTTTGTGATTCGGAGACAGTGTGGGGAACTGTTGCAGAAACGTATTTTTATGTGAGGTGGAGCTAGTGTGGAGAACTGTTGCAGGAAGGTATAGTATTGTTATGTGGAGCTAGTGTGGGGAACTGTTGCAATTAGGTATAGTTTTTGATTCGGAGCCAGTGTGTAGAACTGTTGCAGGAAGGTATTATTTTGTGATACATAGCCAGTGTGGAGAACAGTTGCAGAAAGGTATCATTTTGTGATGTGGAGCTACTGTGTAGAAATGTTGCAGGAAGGTATTGTTTTGTGATGTGGAGCTAGTGTGGTGAACTCTTCAGGAAGGTATAGTTTTGTGATTCGGAGCTTGTGTGAAGAACTGTTGCAGGAAGGTAAAGTTTTGTGATTTGGAGCCAGTGTGCAGAACTGTTGGAGGAAGGTAATAATTTGTGATGTGGAGCTAGTGTAGAGAACTGTTGCAGAAAGGTATTGTTTTGTGAGGTGGAGCTAGTGTGGAGAACTGTTGCATGAAGGTATTGTTTGGTGTTGTGGAGCTAGTGTGGAGAACTGTTGCAGGAAGGTATAGTTTTGTGAATTGTATCTAGTGTGTAGAACTGTTGCAGGAAGATATTTTTTTTGTGAGGTGGAGCTATTGTGGAGAACTCTTGCAGGAAGGTATAGTTTTGTGATGTGGAGCTACTGTGTAGAAATATTCCAGGAAGGTATTGTTTTGTGATGTGGAGCGAATGTGGAGAAATGTTGCAGGAAGGTATAGTTTTGTGATGTGGAGCTAGTGTGTATAAATGATGCAGGAAAGTATTGTTTTGTTATTTGGAGCTAGTGTGGAGAAATGTTGCAGGAAGGTATAGTTTTGTGATGTGGAGCTAGTGTGTAGAAATATTGCAGGAAAGTATTGTTTTGTGATTTGGAGCTATTGTGGAGAACTGTTGCAAATAGGTATAGTTTTGTGAGTCGGAGCCAGTGTGGAAAACTTTTGCATGAAGGTATTATTTTGTGATGCGTAGCCAGTGTGGAGAACAGTTTAGAAAGGTATTGTTTTGTGATGTGAAGCTACTGTGTGGAAATGTTGCAGGAAGGCATTGTTTTGTGATGTGGAACTAGTGTGGAGAACTGTTGCAGGATGGTAGAGTTTTTTGAATCGGAGCTTGTGTGGGGAACTGTTGCAATTAGGTATAGTTTTTGATTCGGAGCCAGTGTGTAGAACTGTTGCAGGAAGGTATTATTTTGTGATACATAGCCAGTGTGGAGAACAGTTGCAGAAAGGTATCGTTTTGTGATGTGGAGCTACTGTGTAGAAATGTTGCAGGAAGGTATTGTTTTGTGATGTGGAGCTAGTGTGGTGAACTCTTCAGGAAGGTATAGTTTTGTGATTCGGAGCTTGTGTGAAGAACTGTTGCAGGAAGTTAAAGTTTTGTGATTTGGAGCTAGTGTGCAGAACTGTTGGAGGAAGGTAATAATTTGTGATGTGGAGCTAGTGTAGAGAACTGTTGCAGAAAGGTATTGTTTTGTGAGGTGGAGCTAGTGTGGAGAACTGTTGCATGAAGGTATTGTTTGGTGTTGTGGAGCTAGTGTGGAGAAGTATTGCAGAAAGGTACAGTTTTGTGATGTGGATCTAGTGTGTAGAACTGTTGCAGGAAGATATTTATTCGTGAGGTGGAGCTATTGTTGGGAACTCTTGCAGGAAGGTATAGTTTTGTGATGTGGAGCTAGTGTGTAGAAATGTTCCATGAAGGTATTGTTTTGTGATGTGGAGCGAATGTGGAGAACTGTTGCAGAAAGGTATTGTTTTGTGAGGTGGTGTTAGTGTAGAGAACTGTTGCAGAAAGGTATAGTTTTGTGATAAGGAGCTACTGTGTATAAATGATGCAGGAAAGTATTGTTTTGTTATTTGGAGCTAGTGTGGAGAAAAGGTTGCAGGAAGGTATAGTTTTGTGATGTGGAGCTACCGTGTAGAAATATTGCAGGAAAGTATTGTTTTCTGATTTGGAGCTATTGTGGAGAACTGTTGCAAATAGGTATAGATTTTTGATTCGGAGCCAGTGTGGAAAACTTTTGCAGGAAGGTATTATTTTGTGATGCGTAGCCAGTGTGGAGAACAGTTTAGAAAGGTATTGTTTTGTGATGTGAAGCTACTGTGTGGAAATGTTGCAGGAAGGCATTGTTTTGTGATGTGGAACTAGTGTGGAGAACGGTTGCAGGAAGGTAGAGTTTTGTGAATCGGAGCTTGTGTGAAGAACTGTTGCTGGAAGGTAGAGTTTTGTGATTTCGAGCAAGTGTGCAGAACTGTTGCAGGAAGGTATTAATTTGTGATGTGGAGTAAGTGTAGAGAACTGTTGCAGAAAGGTATTGATTTGTGAGGTGGAGCTAGTGTGTAGAACTCTTTGAGGAAGGTATTGTTTGATGATTCAGAGCCAGTGTGGAGAACTGCTGCAGAAACGTATAGTTTTGTGATCTGGAGCTAGTGCAGAGAACTGTTGCAGAAAGGTATTGTTTTGTGAGTTGGAGCTAGTGTGGAGAAGTGTTGCAGAAAGGTATTGTTTTGTGAGGTGGAGCTACTGTGGAGAACTGTTGCAGGAAGTTATGTATTGTTTTGTGATGTGGAGCTAGTGTGTAGAAATGTTGCAGGAAAGTATTGTTTTGTGATGTGGAACTAGTGTGGAGAACTGTTGCAGGAAGATATAGATTTGTGATGTGGAGCTAGTGTGTAGAACTGTTGCAGGAAGATATTGTTTTGTCAGGTGGAGCTAGTGTGGAAAACTGTTGCAGGAAGGTATAGTTTTGTGATATGGAGCTAGCGTGGAGAAATGTTCCAGAAACGTATGGTTTGTGATGTGGAGCTAATGTAGAGAACTGTTGCAGAAAGGTATTTTTTTTTGTGACGTGGAGCTAGTGTGGAGAACTGTTGCAGGAAGGTATAGTTTTGTGATGTGGAGCTAGTGTGTAGAAATGTTGCATGAAAGTATTGTTTTGTGATTCGGAGCTAGTGTGAAGAACTGTTGCTTTAAAGAATAGATTTGTGATTCGGAGACAGTGTGGGGAACTGTTGCAGAAATGTATTTTTATGTGAGGTGGAGCTAGTGTGGAGAACTGTTGCAGGAAGGTAGAGTTTTGTTATGTGGAGCTAGTGTGGGGAACTGTTGCAATTAGGTATAGTTTTTGATTCGGAGCCAGTGTGTAGAACTGGTGCAGGAAGGTATTATTTTGTGATATATAGCCAGTGTGGAGAACAGTTGCAGAAAGGTATCGTTTTGTGATGTGGAGCTACTGTGTAGAAATGTTGCAGGAAGGTATTGTTTTGTGATGTGGAGCTAGTGTGGTGAACTCTTCAGGAAGGTATAGTTTTGTGATTCGGAGCTTGTGTGAAGAACTGTTGCTGGAAGGTAAAGTTTTGTGATTTGGAGCCAGTGTGCAGAACTGTTGGAGGAAGGTATTAATTTGTGATGTGGAGCTAGTGTAGAGAACTGTTGCAGAAAGGTATTGTTTTGTGAGGTGGAGCTAGTGTAGAGAACTGTTGCATGAAGGTATTGTTTGGTGTTGTGGAGCTAGTGTGGAGAAGTATTGCAGAAAGGTACAGTTTTGTGATGTGGATCTAGTGTGTAGAAGTGTTTCAGGAAGATATTTATTTGTGAGGTGGAGCTATTGTTGGGAACTCTTGCAGGAAGGTATAGTTTTGTGATGTGGAGCTAGTGTGTCGAAATGTTCCATGAAGGTATTGTTTTGTGATGTGGAGCGAATGTGGAGAACTGTTGCAGAAAGGTATTGTTTTGTGAGGTGTTGTTAGTGTAGAGAACTGTTGCAGAAAGGTATAGTTTTGTGATAAGGAGCTACTGTGTATAAATGATGCAGGAAAGTATTGTTTTGTTCTTTGGAGCTAGTGTGGAGAAATGTTGGAGGAAGGTATAGTTTTGTGATGTGGAGCTAGTGTGTAGAAATATTGCAGGAAAGTATTGTTTTGTGATTTGGAGCTATTGTGGGAACTGTTGCAAATAGGTATAGTTTTGTGAGTCGGAGCCAGTGTGGAAAACTTTTGCAGGAAGGTATTATTTTGTGATGCGTAGCCAGTGTGGAGAACAGTTTAGAAAGGTATTGTTTTGTGATGTGAAGCTACTGTGTGGAAATGTTGCAGGAAGGCATTGTTTTGTGATGTGGAACTAGTGTGGAGAACTCTTGCAGGAAGGTAGAGTTTTGTGAATCGGAGCTTGTGTGAAGAACTGTTGCTGGAAGGTAGAGTTTTGTGATTTCGAGCAAGTGTGCAGAAATGTTGCAGGGAAGGTATTAATTTGTGATGTGGATTAAGTGTAGAGAACTGTTGCAGAAAGGTATTGTTTTGTGAGGTGGAGCTAGTGTGTAGAACTCTTTGAGGAAGGTATTGTTTGATGATTCAGAGCCAGTGTGGAGAACTGCTGCAGAAACGTATAGTTTTGTGATCTGGAGCTTGTGCAGAGAACTGTTGCAGAAAGGTATTGTTTTGTGAGTTGGAGCTAGTGTGGAGAACTGTTGCAGAAAGGTATGGTTTTGTGAGGTGGAGCTAGTGTGGAGAAATGTTGCCGGAAGTTATGTATTGTTTTGTGATGTGGAGCTAGTGTGTAGAAATGTTGCAGGAAAGTATTGTTTTGTGATGTGGAACTAGTGTGGAGAACTGTTGCAGGAAGATATAGATTTGTGATGTGGAGCTAGTGTGTAGAACTTGTGCAGGAAGATATTGTTTTGTCAGGTGGAGCTAGTGTGGAAAACTGTTGCAGGAAGGTATAGTTTTGTGATGTGGAGCTAGCGTGGAGAAATGTTCCAGAAACGTATGGTTTGTGATGTGGAGCTAATGTAGAGAACTGTTGCAGAAAGGTATTTTTTTTGTGACGTGGAGCTAGTGTGGAGAACTGTTGCAGGAAGGTATAGTTTTGTGATGTGGAGCTAGTGTGTAGAAATGTTGCATGAAAGTATTGTTTGTGATTCGGAGCTAGTGTGAAGAACTGTTGCTTTAAAGAATAGATTTGTGATTCGGAGACAGTGTGGGGAACTGTTGCAGAAACGTATTTTTATGTGAGGTGAAGCTAGTGTGGAGAACTGTTGCAGGAAGGTAGAGTTTTGTTATGTGGAGCTAGTGTGGGGAACTGTTGCAATTAGGTATAGTTTTTGATTCGGAGCCAGTGTGTAGAACTGTTGCAGGAAGGTATTATTTTGTGATATATAGCCAGTGTGGAGAACAGTTGCAGAAAGGTATCGTTTTGTGATGTGGAGCTACTGTGTAGAAATGTTGCAGGAAGGTATTGTTTTGTGATGTGGAGCTAATGTGGTGAACTCTTCAGGAAGGTATAGTTTTGTGATTCGGAGCTTGTGTGAAGAACTGTTGCTGGAAGGTAAAGTTTTGTGATTTGGAGCCAGTGTGCAGAACTGTTGGAGGAAAGTATTAATTTGTGATGTGGAGCTAGTGTAGAGAACTGTTGCAGAAAGGTATTGTTTTGTGAGGTGGAGCTAGTGTAGAGAACTGTTGCATGAAGGTATTGTTTGGTGTTGTGGAGCTAGTGTGGAGAAGTATTGCAGAAAGGTACAGTTTTGTGATGTGGATCTAGTGTGTAGAACTGTTGCAGGAAGATATTTATTTGTGAGGTGGAGCTATTGTTGGGAACTCTTGCAGGAAGGTATAGTTTTGTGATGTGGAGCTAGTGTGTAGAAATGTTCCATGAAGGTATTGTTTTGTGATGTGGAGCGAATGTGGAGAACTGTTGCAGAAAGGTATTGTTTTGTGAGGTGGTGTTAGTGTAGAGAACTGTTGCAGAAAGGTATAGTTTTGTGATAAGGAGCTACTGTGTATAAATGATGCAGGAAAGTATTGTTTTGTTATTTGGAGCTAGTGTGGAGAAAAGGTTGCAGGAAGGTATAGTTTTGTGATGTGGAGCTAACGTGTAGAAATATTGCAGGAAAGTATTGTTTTCTGATTTGGAGCTATTGTGGAGATCTGTTGCAAATAGGTATAGATTTTTGATTCGGAGCCAGTGTGGAAAACTTTTGCAGGAAGGTATTATTTTGTGATGCGTAGCCAGTGTGGAGAACAGTTTAGAAAGGTATTGTTTTGTGATGTGGAACTAGTGTGGAGAACTGTTGCAGGAAGGTAGAGTTTTGTGAATCGGAGCTTGTGTGAAGAACTGTTGCTGGAAGGTAGAGTTTTGTGATTTCGAGCAAGTGTGCAGAACTGTTGCAGGAAGGTATTAATTTGTGATGTGGAGTAAGTGTAGAGAACTGTTGCAGAAAGGTATTGATTTGTGAGGTGGAGCTAGTGTGTAGAACTCTTTGAGGAAGGTATTGTTTGATGATTCAGAGCCAGTGTGGAGAACTGCTGCAGAAACGTATAGTTTTGTGATCTGGAGCTAGTGCAGAGAACTGTTGCAGAAAGGTATTGTTTTGTGAGTTGGAGCTAGTGTGGAGAAGTGTTGCAGAAAGGTATTGTTTTGTGAGGTGGAGCTACTGTGGAGAACTGTTGCAGGAAGTTATGTATTGTTTTGTGATGTGGAGCTAGTGTGTAGAAATGTTGCAGGAAAGTATTGTTTTGTGATTTGGAGCTAGTGTGGAGAACTGTTGCAGGAAGGTATAGTTTTGTGATGTGGAGCTAGTGTGGGGAACTGTTGCAATTAGGATATAATTTTGTGATTCGGAGCCAGTGTGTAGAACTGTTGCAGGAAGGTATTATTTTCTGATACATAGCCAGTGTGGAGAACAGTTGCAGAAATGTATCATTTTGTGATGTGGATCTACTGTGTAGAAATGTTGCAGGAAGGTATTATTTTGTGATGTGGAGCTAGTGTGTAGAACTCTTGCAGGAAGGTATAGTTTTGTTATTCTGAGCTTGTGTGAAGAACTGTTGCTGGAAGGTAAAGTCTTGTGATTCGAAGCCAGTGTGCAGAACTGTTGCAGGAACGTATTATTTTGTGATGTCGAGCTAGTATAGAAAACTGTTGCAGAAAGGTACTGTTTTGTTAGGTGGAGCTAGTGTGGAGAACTGTTGCAGGAAGGTAGAGTTTTGTGATGTGGAACTAGTGTGGAGAACTGTTGCAGGAAGATATAGATTTGTGATGTGGAGCTAGTGTGTAGAACTGTTGCAGGAAGATATTGTTTTGTCAGGTGGAGCTAGTATGGAAAACTGTTGCAGGGAAGGTATAGTTTTGTGATGTGGAGCTAGCGTGGAGAAATGTTCCAGAAACGTATGGTTTGTGATGTGGAGCTAATGTAGAGAACTGTTGCAGAAAGGTATATTTTTTGTGACGTGGAGCTAGTGTGGAGAACTGTTGCAGGAAGGTATAGTTTTGTGATGTGGAGCTAGTGTGTAGAAATATTGCATGAAAGTATTGTTTTGTGATTCGGAGCTAGTGTGAAGAACTGTTGCTTTAAAGTATAGTTTTGTGATTCGGAGACAGTGTGGGGGAACTGTTGCAGAAACGTATTTTTATGTGAGGTGGAGCTAGTGTGGAGAACTGTTGCAGGAAGGTATAGTATTGTTATGTGGAGCTAGTGTGGGGAACTGTTGCAATTAGGTATAGTTTTTGATTCGGAGCCAGTGTGTAGAACTGTTGCAGGAAGGTATTATTTTGTGATACATAGCCAGTGTGGAGAACAGTTGCAGAAATGTATCATTTTGTGATGTGGAGCTACTGTGTAGAAATGTTGCAGGAAGGTATTGTTTTGTGATGTGGAGCTAGTGTGGTGAACTCTTCAGGAAGGTATAGTTTTGTGATTCGGAGCTTGTGTGAAGAACTGTTGCAGGAAGGTAAAGTTTTGTGATTTGGAGCCAGTGTGCAGAACTGTTGGAGGAAGGTAATAATTTGTGATGTGGAGCTAGTGTAGAGAACTGTTGCAGAAAGGTATTGTTTTGTGAGGTGGAGCTAGTGTGGAGAACTGTTGCATGAAGGTATTGTTTGGTGTTGTGGAGCTAGTGTGGAGAACTGTTGCAGGAAGGTATAGTTTTGTGAATTGTATCTAGTGTGTAGAACTGTTGCAGGAAGATATTTTTTTGTGAGGTGGAGCTATTGTGGAGAACTCTTGCAGGAAGGTATAGTTTTGTGATGTGGAGCTACTGTGTAGAAATGTTCCAGGAAGGTATTGTTTTGTGATGTGGAGCGAATGTGGAGAAATGTTGCAGGAAGGTATAGTTTTGTGATGTGGAGCTAGTGTGTATAAATGATGCAGGAAAGTATTGTTTTGTTATTTGGAGCTAGTGTGGAGAAATGTTGCAGGAAGGTATAGTTTTGTGATGTGGAGCTAGTGTGTAGAAATATTGCAGGAAAGTATTGTTTTGTGATTTGGAGCTATTGTGGAGAACTGTTGCAAATAGGTATAGTTTTGTGAGTCGGAGCCAGTGTGGAAAACTTTTGCATGAAGGTATTATTTTGTGATGCGTAGCCAGTGTGGAGAACAGTTTAGAAAGGTATTGTTTTGTGATGTGAAGCTACTGTGTGGAAATGTTGCAGGAAGGCATTGTTTTGTGATGTGGAACTAGTGTGGAGAACTGTTGCAGGATGGTAGAGTTTTTTGAATCGGAGCTTGTGTGGGGAACTGTTGCAATTAGGTATAGTTTTTGATTCGGAGCCAGTGTGTAGAACTGTTGCAGGAAGGTATTATTTTGTGATACATAGCCAGTGTGGAGAACAGTTGCAGAAAGGTATCGTTTTGTGATGTGGAGCTACTGTGTAGAAATGTTGCAGGAAGGTATTGTTTTGTGATGTGGAGCTAGTGTGGTGAACTCTTCAGGAAGGTATAGTTTTGTGATTCGGAGCTTGTGTGAAGAACTGTTGCAGGAAGTTAAAGTTTTGTGATTTGGAGCTAGTGTGCAGAACTGTTGGAGGAAGGTAATAATTTGTGATGTGGAGCTAGTGTAGAGAACTGTTGCAGAAAGGTATTGTTTTGTGAGGTGGAGCTAGTGTGGAGAACTGTTGCATGAAGGTATTGTTTGGTGTTGTGGAGCTAGTGTGGAGAAGTATTGCAGAAAGGTACAGTTTTGTGATGTGGATCTAGTGTGTAGAACTGTTGCAGGAAGATATTTATTTGTGAGGTGGAGCTATTGTTGGGAACTCTTGCAGGAAGGTATAGTTTTGTGATGTGGAGCTAGTGTGTAGAAATGTTCCATGAAGGTATTGTTTTGTGATGTGGAGCGAATGTGGAGAACTGTTGCAGAAAGGTATTGTTTTGTGAGGTGGTGTTAGTGTAGAGAACTGTTGCAGAAAGGTATAGTTTTGTGATAAGGAGCTACTGTGTATAAATGATGCAGGAAAGTATTGTTTTGTTATTTGGAGCTAGTGTGGAGAAAAGGTTGCAGGAAGGTATAGTTTTGTGATGTGGAGCTAACGTGTAGAAATATTGCAGGAAAGTATTGTTTTCTGATTTGGAGCTATTGTGGAGAACTGTTGCAAATAGGTATAGATTTTTGATTCGGAGCCAGTGTGGAAAACTTTTGCAGGAAGGTATTATTTTGTGATGCGTAGCCAGTGTGGAGAACAGTTTAGAAAGGTATTGTTTTGTGATGTGAAGCTACTGTGTGGAAATGTTGCAGGAAGGCATTGTTTTGTGATGTGGAACTAGTGTGGAGAACTGTTGCAGGAAGGTAGAGTTTTGTGAATCGGAGCTTGTGTGAAGAACTGTTGCTGGAAGGTAGAGTTTTGTGATTTCGAGCAAGTGTGCAGAACTGTTGCAGGAAGGTATTAATTTGTGATGTGGAGTAAGTGTAGAGAACTGTTGCAGAAAGGTATTGATTTGTGAGGTGGAGCTAGTGTGTAGAACTCTTTGAGGAAGGTATTGTTTGATGATTCAGAGCCAGTGTGGAGAACTGCTGCAGAAACGTATAGTTTTGTGATCTGGAGCTAGTGCAGAGAACTGTTGCAGAAAGGTATTGTTTTGTGAGTTGGAGCTAGTGTGGAGAAGTGTTGCAGAAAGGTATTGTTTTGTGAGGTGGAGCTACTGTGGAGAACTGTTGCAGGAAGTTATGTATTGTTTTGTGATGTGGAGCTAGTGTGTAGAAATGTTGCAGGAAAGTATTGTTTTGTGATGTGGAACTAGTGTGGAGAACTGTTGCAGGAAGATATAGATTTGTGATGTGGAGCTAGTGTGTAGAACTGTTGCAGGAAGATATTGTTTTGTCAGGTGGAGCTAGTGTGGAAAACTGTTGCAGGAAGGTATAGTTTTGTGATGTGGAGCTAGCGTGGAGAAATGTTCCAGAAACGTATGGTTTGTGATGTGGAGCTAATGTAGAGAACTGTTGCAGAAAGGTATTTTTTTTGTGACGTGGAGCTAGTGTGGAGAACTGTTGCAGGAAGGTATAGTTTTGTGATGTGGAGCTAGTGTGTAGAAATGTTGCATGAAAGTATTGTTTTGTGATTCGGAGCTAGTGTGAAGAACTGTTGCTTTAAAGAATAGATTTGTGATTCGGAGACAGTGTGGGGAACTGTTGCAGAAATGTATTTTTATGTGAGGTGGAGCTAGTGTGGAGAACTGTTGCAGGAAGGTAGAGTTTTGTTATGTGGAGCTAGTGTGGGGAACTGTTGCAATTAGGTATAGTTTTTGATTCGGAGCCAGTGTGTAGAACTGTTGCAGGAAGGTATTATTTTGTGATATATAGCCAGTGTGGAGAACAGTTGCAGAAAGGTATCGTTTTGTGATGTGGAGCTACTGTGTAGAAATGTTGCAGGAAGGTATTGTTTTGTGATGTGGAGCTAGTGTGGTGAACTCTTCAGGAAGGTATAGTTTTGTGATTCGGAGCTTGTGTGAAGAACTGTTGCTGGAAGGTAAAGTTTTGTGATTTGGAGCCAGTGTGCAGAACTGTTGGAGGAAGGTATTAATTTGTGATGTGGAGCTAGTGTAGAGAACTGTTGCAGAAAGGTATTGTTTTGTGAGGTGGAGCTAGTGTAGAGAACTGTTGCATGAAGGTATTGTTTGGTGTTGTGGAGCTAGTGTGGAGAAGTATTGCAGAAAGGTACAGTTTTGTGATGTGGATCTAGTGTGTAGAAGTGTTTCAGGAAGATATTTATTTGTGAGGTGGAGCTATTGTTGGGAACTCTTGCAGGAAGGTATAGTTTTGTGATGTGGAGCTAGTGTGTCGAAATGTTCCATGAAGGTATTGTTTTGTGATGTGGAGCGAATGTGGAGAACTGTTGCAGAAAGGTATTGTTTTGTGAGGTGTTGTTAGTGTAGAGAACTGTTGCAGAAAGGTATAGTTTTGTGATAAGGAGCTACTGTGTATAAATGATGCAGGAAAGTATTGTTTTGTTATTTGGAGCTGGTGTGGAGAAAAGGTTGCAGGAAGGTATAGTTTTGTGATGTGGAGCTAACGTGTAGAAATATTGCAGGAAAGTATTGTTTTCTGATTTGGAGCTATTGTGGAGAACTGTTGCAATAGGTATAGATTTTTGTGAGTTGGAGCTAGTGTGGAGAAGTGTTGCAGAAAGGTATTGTTTTGTGAGGTGGAGCTACTGTGGAGAACTGCTGCAGGAAGTTATGTATTGTTTTGTGATGTGGAGCTAGTGTGTAGAAATGTTGCAGGAAAGTATTGTTTTGTGATTTGGAGCTAGTGTGGAGAACTGTTGCAGGAAGGTATAGTTTTGTGATGTGGAGCTAGTGTGGGGAACTGTTGCAATTAGGATATAATTTTGTGATTCGGAGCCAGTGTGTAGAACTGTTGCAGGAAGGTATTATTTTCTGATACATAGCCAGTGTGGAGAACAGTTGCAGAAATGTATCATTTTGTGATGTGGATCTACTGTGTAGAAATGTTGCAGGAAGGTATTATTTTGTGATGTGGAGCTAGTGTGTAGAACTCTTGCAGGAAGGTATAGTTTTGTTATTCTGAGCTTGTGTGAAGAACTGTTGCTGGAAGGTAATGTCTTGTGATTCGAAGCCAGTGTGCAGAACTGTTGCAGGAACGTATTATTTTGTGATGTCGAGCTAGTATAGCAAACTGTTGAAGAAAGGTACTGTTTTGTTAGGTGGAGCTAGTGTGGAGAACTGTTGCAGGAAGGTAGAGTTTTGTGATGTGGAACTAGTGTGGAGAACTGTTGCAGGAAGATATAGATTTGTGATGTGGAGCTAGTGTGTAGAACTGTTGCAGGAAGATATTGTTTTGTCAGGTGGAGCTAGTATGGAAAACTGTTGCAGGAAGGTATAGTTTTGTGATGTGGAGCTAGTGTGGAGAAATGTTCCAGAAACGTATTGTTTGTGATGTGGAGCTAATGTAGAGAACTGTTGCAGAAAGGTATAGTTTTGTGACGTGGAGCTAGTGTGGAGAACTGTTGCAGGAAGGTATAGTTTTGTGATGTGGAGCTAGTGTGTAGAAATGTTGCATGAAAGTATTGTTTTGTGTTTCGGAGCTTGTGTGAAGAACTGTTGCTTTAATGTATAGTTTTGTGATTCGGAGACAGTGTGGGGAACAGTTGCAGAAACGTATTTTTATGTGAGGTGGAGCTAGTGTGGAGAACTGTTGCAGGAAGGTATAGTTTTGTTATGTGGAGCTAGTGTGGGGAACTGTTGCAATTAGGTATAGTTTTTGATTCGGAGCCAGTGTGTAGAACTGTTGCAGGGAAGGTATTATTTTGTGATACATAGCCAGTGTGGAGAACAGTTGCAGAAAGGTATCATTTTGTGATGTGGAGCTACTGTGTAGAAATGTTGCAGGAAGGTATTGTTTTGTGATGTGGAGCTAGTGTGGTGAACTCTTCAGGAAGGTATAGTTTTGTGATTCGGAGCTTGTGTGAAGAACTGTTGCAGGAAGGTAAAGTTTTGTGATTTGGAGCCAGTGTGCAGAACTGTTGGAGGAAGGTAATAATTTGTGATGTGGAGCTAGTGTAGAGAACTGTTGCAGAAAGGTATTGTTTTGTGAGGTGGAGCTAGTGTGGAGAACTGTTGCATGAAGGTATTGTTTGGTGTTGTGGAGCTAGTGTGGAGAACTGTTGCAGGAAGGTATAGTTTTGTGAATTGTATCTAGTGTGTAGAACTGTTGCAGGAAGATATTTTTTTGTGAGGTGGAGCTATTGTGGAGAACTCTTGCAGGAAGGTATAGTTTTGTGATGTGGAGCTACTGTGTAGAAATGTTCCAGGAAGGTATTGTTTTGTGATGTGGAGCGAATGTGGAGAAATGTTGCAGGAAGGTATAGTTTTGTGATGTGGAGCTAGTGTGTATAAATGATGCAGGAAAGTATTGTTTTGTTATTTGGAGCTAGTGTGGAGAAATGTTGCAGGAAGGTATAGTTTTGTGATGTGGAGCTAGTGTGTAGAAATATTGCAGGAAAGTATTGTTTTGTGACTTGGAGCTATTGTGGAGAACTGTTGCAAATAGGTATAGATTTTTGATTCGGAGCCAGTGTGGAAAACTTTTGCAGGAAGGTATTATTTTGTGATGCGTAGCCAGTGTGGAGAAGAGTTTAGAAAGGTATTGTTTTGTGATGTGAAGCTACTGTGTGGAAATGTTGCAGGAAGGCATTGTTTTGTGATGTGGAACTAGTGTGGAGAACTATTGCAGGAAGGTAGAGTTTTGTGAATCGGAGCTTGTGTGAAGAACTGTTGCTGGAAGGTAGAGTTTTGTGATTTGGAGCAAGTGTGCAGAACTGTTGCAGGAAGGTATTAATTTGTGATGTGGGTAAGTGTAGAGAACTGTTGCAGAAAGGTATTGTTTTGTGAGGTGGAGCTAGTGTGTAGAAATGTTCCAGGAAAGTATTGTTTTGTGATGTGGAGCGAATGTGGAGAACTGTTGCAGAAAGGTATTGTTTTGTGCGGTGGAGCTAGTGTAGAGAACTGTTGCAGAAAGGTATAGTTTTGTGATGTGGAGCTACTGTGTATAAATGATGCAGGAAAATATTGTTTTGTTATTTGGAGCTAGTGTGGAGAAATGTTGCAGGAAGGTATAGTTTTGTGATGTGGAGCTAGTGTGTATAAATGATGCAGGAAAGTATTGTTTTGTTATTTGGAGCTAGTGTGGAGAAATGTTGCAGGAAGGTATAGATTTGTGATGTGGAGCTAGTGTGTAGAAATATTGCAGGAAAGTATTGTTTTGTGATTTGGAGCTATTGTGGAGAACTGTTGCAAATAGGTATAGTTTTGTGAGTCGGAGCCAGTGTGGAAAACTTTTGCATGAAGGTATTATTTTGTGATGCGTAGCCAGTGTGGAGAACAGTTTAGAAAGGTATTGTTTTGTGATGTGAAGCTACTGTGTGGAAATGTTGCAGGAAGGCATTGTTTTGTGATGTGGAACTAGTGTGGAGAACTGTTGCAGGATGGTAGAATTTTTTGAATCGGAGCTTGTGTGGGGAACTGTTGCAATTAGGTATAGTTTTTGATTCGGAGCCAGTGTGTAGAACTGTTGCAGGAAGGTATTATTTTGTGATACATAGCCAGTGTGGAGAACAGTTGCAGAAAGGTATCGTTTTGTGATGTGGAGCTACTGTGTAGAAATGTTGCAGGAAGGTATTGTTTTGTGATGTGGAGCTAGTGTGGTGAACTCTTCAGGAAGGTATAGTTTTGTGATTCGGAGCTTGTGTGAAGAACTGTTGCAGGAAGTTAAAGTTTTGTGATTTGGAGCTAGTGTGCAGAACTGTTGGAGGAAGGTAATAATTTGTGATGTGGAGCTAGTGTAGAGAACTGTTGCAGAAAGGTATTGTTTTGTGAGGTGGAGCTAGTGTGGAGAACTGTTGCATGAAGGTATTGTTTGGTGTTGTGGAGCTAGTGTGGAGAAGTATTGCAGAAAGGTACAGTTTTGTGATGTGGATCTAGTGTGTAGAACTGTTGCAGGAAGATATTTATTTGTGAGGTGGAGCTATTGTTGGGAACTCTTGCAGGAAGGTATAGTTTTGTGATGTGGAGCTAGTGTGTAGAAATGTTCCATGAAGGTATTGTTTTGTGATGTGGAGCGAATGTGGAGAACTGTTGCAGAAAGGTATTGTTTTGTGAGGTGGTGTTAGTGTAGAGAACTGTTGCAGAAAGGTATAGTTTTGTGATAAGGAGCTACTGTGTATAAATGATGCAGGAAAGTATTGTTTTGTTATTTGGAGCTAGTGTGGAGAAAAGGTTGCAGGAAGGTATAGTTTTGTGATGTGGAGCTAACGTGTAGAAATATTGCAGGAAAGTATTGTTTTCTGATTTGGAGCTATTGTGGAGAACTGTTGCAAATAGGTATAGATTTTTGATTCGGAGCCAGTGTGGAAAACTTTTGCAGGAAGGTATTATTTTGTGATGCGTAGCCAGTGTGGAGAACAGTTTAGAAAGGTATTGTTTTGTGATGTGAAGCTACTGTGTGGAAATGTTGCAGGAAGGCATTGTTTTGTGATGTGGAACTAGTGTGGAGAACTGTTGCAGGAAGGTAGAGTTTTGTGAATCGGAGCTTGTGTGAAGAACTGTTGCTGGAAGGTAGAGTTTTGTGATTTCGAGCAAGTGTGCAGAACTGTTGCAGGAAGGTATTAATTTGTGATGTGGAGTAAGTGTAGAGAACTGTTGCAGAAAGGTATTGATTTGTGAGGTGGAGCTAGTGTGTAGAACTCTTTGAGGAAGGTATTGTTTGATGATTCAGAGCCAGTGTGGAGAACTGCTGCAGAAACGTATAGTTTTGTGATCTGGAGCTAGTGCAGAGAACTGTTGCAGAAAGGTATTGTTTTGTGAGTTGGAGCTAGTGTGGAGAAGTGTTGCAGAAAGGTATTGTTTTGTGAGGTGGAGCTACTGTGGAGAACTGTTGCAGGAAGTTATGTATTGTTTTGTGATGTGGAGCTAGTGTGTAGAAATGTTGCAGGAAAGTATTGTTTTGTGATGTGGAACTAGTGTGGAGAACTGTTGCAGGAAGATATAGATTTGTGATGTGGAGCTAGTGTGTAGAACTGTTGCAGGAAGATATTGTTTTGTCAGGTGGAGCTAGTGTGGAAAACTGTTGCAGGAAGGTATAGTTTTGTGATGTGGAGCTAGCGTGGAGAAATGTTCCAGAAACGTATGGTTTGTGATGTGGAGCTAATGTAGAGAACTGTTGCAGAAAGGTATTTTTTTTGTGACGTGGAGCTAGTGTGGAGAACTGTTGCAGGAAGGTATAGTTTTGTGATGTGGAGCTAGTGTGTAGAAATGTTGCATGAAAGTATTGTTTTGTGATTCGGAGCTAGTGTGAAGAACTGTTGCTTTAAAGAATAGATTTGTGATTCGGAGACAGTGTGGGGAACTGTTGCAGAAATGTATTTTTATGTGAGGTGGAGCTAGTGTGGAGAACTGTTGCAGGAAGGTAGAGTTTTGTTATGTGGAGCTAGTGTGGGGAACTGTTGCAATTAGGTATAGTTTTTGATTCGGAGCCAGTGTGTAGAACTGTTGCAGGAAGGTATTATTTTGTGATATATAGCCAGTGTGGAGAACAGTTGCAGAAAGGTATCGTTTTGTGATGTGGAGCTACTGTGTAGAAATGTTGCAGGAAGGTATTGTTTTGTGATGTGGAGCTAGTGTGGTGAACTCTTCAGGAAGGTATAGTTTTGTGATTCGGAGCTTGTGTGAAGAACTGTTGCTGGAAGGTAAAGTTTTGTGATTTGGAGCCAGTGTGCAGAACTGTTGGAGGAAGGTATTAATTTGTGATGTGGAGCTAGTGTAGAGAACTGTTGCAGAAAGGTATTGTTTTGTGAGGTGGAGCTAGTGTAGAGAACTGTTGCATGAAGGTATTGTTTGGTGTTGTGGAGCTAGTGTGGAGAAGTATTGCAGAAAGGTACAGTTTTGTGATGTGGATCTAGTGTGTAGAAGTGTTTCAGGAAGATATTTATTTGTGAGGTGGAGCTATTGTTGGGAACTCTTACAGGAAGGTATAGTTTTGTGATGTGGAGCTAGTGTGTCGAAATGTTCCATGAAGGTATTGTTTTGTGATGTGGAGCGAATGTGGAGAACTGTTGCAGAAAGGTATTGTTTTGTGAGGTGTTGTTAGTGTAGAGAACTGTTGCAGAAAGGTATAGTTTTGTGATAAGGAGCTACTGTGTATAAATGATGCAGGAAAGTATTGTTTTGTTATTTGGAGCTAGTGTGGAGAAAAGGTTGCAGGAAGGTATAGTTTTGTGATGTGGAGCTAACGTGTAGAAATATTGCAGGAAAGTATTGTTTTCTGATTTGGAGCTATTGTGGAGAACTGTTGCAAATAGGTATAGATTTTTGATTCGGAGCCAGTGTGGAAAACTTTTGCAGGAAGGTATTATTTTGTGATGCGTAGCCAGTGTGGAGAACAGTTTAGAAAGGTATCGTTTTGTGATGTGGAGCTAGTGTGTAGAAATGTTGCAGGAAAGTATTGTTTTGTGATTTGGAGCTAGTGTGGAGAACTGTTGCAGGAAGGTATAGTTTTTTGATGTGGAGCTAGTGTGGGGAACTGTTGCAATTAGGATATAATTTTGTGATTCGGAGCCATTGTGTAGAACTGTTGCAGGAAGGTATTATTTTCTGATACATAGCCAGTGTGGAGAACAGTTGCAGAAATGTATCATTTTGTGATGTGGATCTACTGTGTAGAAATGTTGCAGGAAGGTATTATTTTGTGATGTGGAGCTAGTGTGTAGAACTCTTGCAGGAAGGTATAGTTTTGTTATTCTGAGCTTGTGTGAAGAACTGTTGCTGGAAGGTAAAGTCTTGTGATTCGAAGCCAGTGTGCAGAACTGTTGCAGGAACGTATTATTTTGTGATGTCGAGCTAGTATAGAAAACTGTTGCAGAAAGGTACAGTTTTGTTAGGTGGAGCTAGTGTGGAGAACTGTTGCAGGAAGGTAGAGTTTTGTGATGTGGAACTAGTGTGGAGAACTGTTGCAGGAAGATATAGATTTGTGATGTGGAGCTAGTGTGTAGAACTGTTGCAGGAAGATATTGTTTTGTCAGGTGGAGCTAGTATGGAAAACTGTTGCAGGAAGGTATAGTTTTGTGATGTGGAGCTAGCGTGGAGAAATGTTCCAGAAACGTATGGTTTGTGATGTGGAGCTAATGTAGAGAACTGTTGCAGAAAGGTATATTTTTTGTGACGTGGAGCTAGTGTGGAGAACTGTTGCAGGAAGGTATAGTTTTGTGATGTGGAGCTAGTGTGTAGAAATGTTGCATGAAAGTATTTTTTTGTGATTCGGAGCTAGTGTGAAGAACTGTTGCTTTAAAGTATAGTTTTGTGATTCGGAGACAGTGTGGGGAACTGTTGCAGAAACGTATTTTTATGTGAGGTGGAGCTAGTGTGGAGAACTGTTGCAGGAAGGTATAGTATTGTTATGTGGAGCTAGTGTGGGGAACTGTTGCAATTAGGTATAGTTTTTGATTCGGAGCCAGTGTGTAGAACTGTTGCAGGAAGGTATTATTTTGTGATACATAGCCAGTGTGGAGAACAGTTGCAGAAAGGTATCATTTTGTGATGTGGAGCTACTGTGTAGAAATGTTGCAGGAAGGTATTGTTTTGTGATGTGGAGCTAGTGTGGTGAACTCTTCAGGAAGGTATAGTTTTGTGATTCGGAGCTTGTGTGAAGAACTGTTGCAGGAAGGTAAAGTTTTGTGATTTGGAGCCAGTGTGCAGAACTGTTGGAGGAAGGTAATAATTTGTGATGTGGAGCTAGTGTAGAGAACTGTTGCAGAAAGGTATTGTTTTGTGAGGTGGAGCTAGTGTGGAGAACTGTTGCATGAAGGTATTGTTTGGTGTTGTGGAGCTAGTGTGGAGAACTGTTGCAGGAAGGTATAGTTTTGTGAATTGTATCTAGTGTGTAGAACTGTTGCAGGAAGATATTTTTTTTGTGAGGTGGAGCTATTGTGGAGAACTCTTGCAGGAAGGTATAGTTTTGTGATGTGGAGCTACTGTGTAGAAATGTTCCAGGAAGGTATTGTTTTGTGATGTGGAGCGAATGTGGAGAAATGTTGCAGGAAGGTATAGTTTTGTGATGTGGAGCTAGTGTGTATAAATGATGCAGGAAAGTATTGTTTTGTTATTTGGAGCTAGTGTGGAGAAATGTTGCAGGAAGGTATAGTTTTGTGATGTGGAGCTAGTGTGTAGAAATATTGCAGGAAAGTATTGTTTTGTGACTTGGAGCTATTGTGGAGAACTGTTGCAAATAGGTATAGATTTTTGATTCGGAGCCAGTGTGGAAAACTTTTGCAGGAAGGTATTATTTTGTGATGCGTAGCCAGTGTGGAGAACAGTTTAGAAAGGTATTGTTTTGTGATGTGAAGCTACTGTGTGGAAATGTTGCAGGAAGGCATTGTTTTGTGATGTGGAACTAGTGTGGAGAACTATTGCAGGAAGGTAGAGTTTTGTGAATCGGAGCTTGTGTGAAGAACTGTTGCTGGAAGGTAGAGTTTTGTGATTTGGAGCAAGTGTGCAGAACTGTTGCAGGAAGGTATTAATTTGTGATGTGGGTAAGTGTAGAGAACTGTTGCAGAAAGGTATTGTTTTGTGAGGTGGAGCTAGTGTGTAGAAATGTTCCAGGAAGGTATTGTTTTGTGATGTGGAGCGAATGTGGAGAACTGTTGCAGAAAGGTATTGTTTTGTGCGGTTTAGCTAGTGTAGAGAACTGTTGCAGAAAGGTATAGTTTTGTGATGTGGAGCTACTGTGTATAAATGATGCAGGAAAGTATTGTTTTGTTATTTGGAGCTAGTGTGGAGAAATGTTGCAGGAAGGTATAGTTTTGTGATGTGGAGCTAGTGTGTATAAATGATGCAGGAAAGTATTGTTTTGTTATTTGGAGCTAGTGTGGAGAAATGTTGCAGGAAGGTATAGATTTGTGATGTGGAGCTAGTGTGTAGAAATATTGCAGGAAAGTATTGTTTTGTGATTTGGAGCTATTGTGGAGAACTGTTGCAAATAGGTATAGTTTTGTGAGTCGGAGCCAGTGTGGAAAACTTTTGCATGAAGGTATTATTTTGTGATGCGTAGCCAGTGTGGAGAACAGTTTAGAAAGGTATTGTTTTGTGATGTGAAGCTACTGTGTGGAAATGTTGCAGGAAGGCATTGTTTTGTGATGTGGAACTAGTGTGGAGAACTGTTGCAGGATGGTAGAGTTTTTTGAATCGGAGCTTGTGTGGGGAACTGTTGCAATTAGGTATAGTTTTTGATTCGGAGCCAGTGTGTAGAACTGTTGCAGGAAGGTATTATTTTGTGATACATAGCCAGTGTGGAGAACAGTTGCAGAAAGGTATCGTTTTGTGATGTGGAGCTACTGTGTAGAAATGTTGCAGGAAGGTATTGTTTTGTGATGTGGAGCTAGTGTGGTGAACTCTTCAGGAAGGTATAGTTTTGTGATTCGGAGCTTGTGTGAAGAACTGTTGCAGGAAGTTAAAGTTTTGTGATTTGGAGCTAGTGTGCAGAACTGTTGGAGGAAGGTAATAATTTGTGATGTGGAGCTAGTGTAGAGAACTGTTGCAGAAAGGTATTGTTTTGTGAGGTGGAGCTAGTGTGGAGAACTGTTGCATGAAGGTATTGTTTGGTGTTGTGGAGCTAGTGTGGAGAACAGTTGCAGGATGGTATAGTTTTGTGATGTGGATCTAGTGTGTAGAACTGTTGCAGGAAGATATTTTTTTGCGAGGTGGAGCTATTGTTGGGAACTCTTGCAGGAAGGTATAGTTTTGTGATGTGGAGCTAGTGTGTAGAAATGTTCCAGGAAGGTATTGTTTTGTGATGTGGAGCGAATGTGGAGAACTGTTGCAGAAAGGTATTGTTTTGTGAGGTGGTGCTAGTGTAGAGAACTGTTGCAGAAAGGTATAGTTTTGTGATATGGAGCTACTGTGTATAAATGATGCAGGAAAGTATTGTTTTGTTATTTGGAGCTAGTGTGGAGAAAAGGTTGCAGGAAGGTATAGTTTTGTGATGTGGAGCTAACGTGTAGAAATATTGCAGGAAAGTATTGTTTTCTGGTTTGGAGCTATTGTGGAGAACTGTTGCAAATAGGTATAGATTTTTGATTCGGAGCCAGTGTGGAAAACTTTTGCAGGAAGGTATTATTTTGTGATGCGTAGCCAGTGTGGAGAACAGTTTAGAAAGGTATTGTTTTGTGATGTGAAGCTACTGTGTGGAAATGTTGCAGGAAGGCATTGTTTTGTGATGTGGAACTAGTGTGGAGAACTGTTGCAGGAAGGTAGAGTTTTGTGAATCGGAGCTTGTGTGAAGAACTGTTGCTGGAAGGTAGAGTTTTGTGATTTCGAGCAAGTGTGCAGAACTGTTGCAGGAAGGTATTAATTTGTGATGTGGAGTAAGTGTAGAGAACTGTTGCAGAAAGGTATTGTTTTGTGAGGTGGAGCTAGTGTGTAGAACTCTTTGAGGGAAGTATTGTTTGATGATTCAGAGCCAGTGTGGAGAACTGCTGCAGAAACGTATAGTTTTGTGATCTGGAGCTACTGCAGAGAACTGTTGCAGAAAGGTATTGTTTTGTGAGTTGGAGCTAGTGTGGAGAAGTGTTGCAGAAAGGTATTGTTTTGTGAGGTGGATCTAGTGTGTAGAACTCTTGCAGGAAGGTATAGTTTTGTGATTCTGAGCTTGTGTGAAGAACTGTTGCTGGAAGGTAAAGTCTTGTGATTCGAAGCCAGTGTGCACAACTGTTGCAGGAAATTATTATTTGGTGATGTCGAGCTAGTATAGAAAACTGTTGCAGAAAGGTACTGTTTTCTTAGGTGGAGCTAGTGTGGAGAACTGTTGCAGGAAAGTATAGATTTGTGATGTGGAACTAGTGTGGAGAACTATTGCAGGAAGATATAGATTTGTGATGTGGAGCTAGTGTGTAGAACTGTTGCAGGAAGATATTGTTTTTTCAGGTGGAGCTAGTGTGGAAAACTGTTGCAGGAAGGTATAGTTTTGTGATGTGGAGCTAGTGTGGATATATGTTCCAGAAACGTATTGTTTGTGATGTGGAGCTAATGTAGAGAACTGTTGCAGAAAGGTATTGTTTTGTGAGGTGGACCTAGTGTGGAGAACTGTTGCAGAAAGGTATTGTTTTGTGAGGTGGAGCTAGTGTGGAGAACTGTTGGAGGAAGTTATGTATTGTTTTGTGATGTGGAGCTAGTGTGTAGAAATGTTGCAGGAAAGTATTGTTTTGTGATTTGGAGCTAGTGTGGAGAACTGTTGCAGGAAGGTATAGTATTGTGATGTGGATCTAGTGTGGGGAACTGTTGGAATTAGGATATAATTTTGTGATTCGGAGCCAGTGTGTAGAACTATTGCAGGAAGGTATTATTTTGTGATGCGTAGCCAGTGTGGGGAACAGTTTAGAAAGGTCTTGTTTTGTGATATGGAGGTATTATGAGGAACTGTTTGCATTAAAGTAGTGTTTTGTGATGGGGAGCCTCGGTGAAGAAAGGTTGCAGGAAGGTATAGTTTTGTGATGTGGAGCTACTGTGTAGAAATGTTACAGGAAGGTATAGTTTTGTATTTTGGAGCTAGTGTGAAGAACTGTTGCTGGAAGGTACAGTTTTGTGATTCAGAGCCTGTGTGGAGAACCGTTGTAGAAACGTATTTTTTTGTGATGTGGAGCTAGTGTAGAGAAGTGTTGCAGAAAGGTATTTTTTTGTGAGGTGGAGCTAGTGTAGAAAAGTGTTGAAGAAAGGTATTTTTTGTGAGGTGGAGGTAGTGTGGATAACTGTTGCAGGAAGTTATAGTTTTGTGATGTGGAGCTAGTGTGTAGAAATGTTGCAGGAAAGTATTTTTTTGTGATTCGGAGCTAGTGTGAAGAACTGTTTCTGGAAGGTATAGTTTTGTGATTCAGAGCCAGTGTGGAGAACTGTTGCAGAAAAGTATTGTTATGTGATGTGGAGCTAGTTTAGAGAACTGTTGCAGAAAGGTATTTTTTTTTGTGAGGTGGACCTAGTGTGGAGAACTGTTGCAGGGAGGTCTTGTTTTGTGAGGTGGAGCTAGTGTGGAGAACTGTTGCAGGAAGGTATAGTTTTGTTATGTGGAGCTAGTGTGGGTCACTGTTGCAATTAGGTATAGTTTTTGATTCGCAGCCAGTGTGTAGAACTGTTGCAGGAAGGTATTATTTTGTGATACATAGCCAGTGTGGAGAACAGTTGCAGAAAGGTATCGTTTAGTGATGTGGAGCTACTGTGTAGAAATGTTGCAGGAAGGTATTGTTTTGTGATTCGGAGCTTGTGTGAAGAACTGTTGCTGGAAGGTAAAGTTTTGTGATTTGGAGCCAGTGTGCAGAACTGTTGGAGGAAGGTATTAATTTGTGATGTGGATCTAGTGTAGAGAACTGTTGCAGAAAGGTATTATTTCGTGAATCGGAGCTTGTGTGAAGAACTGTTGATGGAAGGTATTGTTTGGTGATTCGGGGCCAGTGTAGAGAACTGCTGCAGAAACGTATTGTTTTTGATGTGGAGCTAGTGTACAGAACTGTTGCAGAAAGGTATTGTTTTGTGAGGTGGAGCTAGTGTGGAGAACTGTTGCAGGAAGTTATACTTTTGTGGTTTGGATCCAGTGTGGAGAACTGTTGCAGAAACGTATTGTTTTGTGATGTGGAGCTAAAGTAGAGAACTGTTGCAGAAAGGTATTGTTTTCTGAGGTGGAGCTATTGTGGAGAACTGTTTGCATGAAGGTAGTGTTTTGTGAATTGGAGCTACTGTGGAGAATGGTTGCAAGAAGGTATAGTTTTTTGATGTGGAGCTCGTGTGTAGAACTGTTGCAGGAAGGTATAGTTTTGTGATTCGGGGGTAGTGTGAAAAACTGTTGCTGGAAGGTATAGTTTTGTGATTCGGAGCCAGTGTGGAAAACTGTTGCAGAAACATATTGTTTTGTGATGTGGAGCTAGTGTAGAGAACTGTTGCACAAAGGTATTGTTTTGTGAGGTGGAGCTAGTTTTGAGAACTATTGCAGGAAGGTATAATTTTGTGATGTTGAGCTAGGGTGTAGAAATATTGCAGGAATGTATTTTTTTGTGATTCGGAGCTAGTGTGAAGAACTTTTGCTGGAAGGTATAGTTTTATGATACGGAGCCAGTGTGGGGAACTGTTGCAGAAAGGTATTGTTTTGTGAGGTGGAGCTAGTGTAGAGAACTGTTGCAGGAAGATATAGTTTTGTGATTTGGAGCCAATGTGGGGAACTGCTGCAGAAAGGTATTGTTTTGTGATGTGGAGCTAGTGTGTAGAAATGTTGCAGGATATACAGTTTTGTGATTTGGAGCTAGTATGGAAAACTGTTGCAATTAGGTATAGTTTTGTGATTCGGAGCCAGTGTGGAAAACTGTTGCAGGAAGGTATTATTTTGTGATGCATAGCCAGTGTGGAGAACAGTTTAGAATGTTATTGTTTTCTGATGTGGAGCTACTGTGTAGAAATGTTGCAGGAAGGTATTGTGTTGTGAAGTGGAGCTAGTTTGGATCACTGTTGCAGGAAGGTATAGTTTTGTGATTCGGAGCTTGTGTGAAGAACTGTTGCTGGAAGGTAAAGTTTTGTGATTTGGAGCCAGTGTGCAGAACTGTTGCAGGAAGGTATTAATTTGTGATGTGGAGCTAGTGTAGAGAACTGCTGCAGAAAGGTATTGTTTTGTGAGGTGGAGCTAGTGTGGAGAACTGTTGCATGAAGGTATTGTTTGGTGTTGTGGAGCTAGTGTGTAGAACTGTTGCAGGAAGGTATAGTTTTGTGATGTGTATCTAGTGTGTAGAACTGTTGCAGGAAGATATTTTTTTGTGAGGTGGAGCTATTGTGGAGATCTCTTGCAGGAAGGTATAGTTTTGTGATGTGGAGCTAGTGTGTAGAAATGTTCCAGGAAGGTATTGTTTGTGATGTGGAGCGAATGTGGAGAACTGTTGCAGAAAGGTATTGTTTTGTGAGGTGGAGCTAGTGTAGAGAACTGTTGCAGAAAGGTATAGTTTTGTGATGTGGAGCTACTGTGTATAAATGATGCAGGAAAGTATTGTTTTGTTCTTTGGAGCTAGTGTGGAGAAATGTTGCAGGAAGGTATAGTTTTGTGATGTGGAGCTAGTGTGTATAAATGATGCAGGAAAGTATTGTTTTGTTCTTTGGAGCTAGTGTGGAGAAATGTTGCAGGAAGGTATAGTTTTGTGATGTGGAGCTAGTGTGTAGAAATATTGCAGGAAAGTATTGTTTTGTGATTTGGAGCTATTGTGGGGAACTGTTGCAAATAGGTATAGTTTTGTGAGTCGGAGCCAGTGTGGAAAACTTTTGCAGGAAGGTATTATTTTGTGATGCGTAGCCAGTGTGGAGAACAGTTTAGAAAGGTATTGTTTTGTGATGTGAAGCTACTGTGTGGAAATGTTTCAGGAAGGCATTGTTTTGTGATGTGGAACTAGTGTGGAGAACTGTTGCAGGAAGGTAGAGTTTTGTGAATCGGAGCTTGTGTGAAGAACTGTTGCTGGAAGGTAGAGTTTTGTGATTCAGAGCCTGTGTGGAGAACCGTTGTAGAAACGTATTTTTTTGTGATGTGGAGCTTGTGCAGAGAACTGTTGCAGAAAGGTATTGTTTTGTGAGTTGGAGCTAGTGTGGAGAAATGTTGCAGAAAGGTATTGTTTTGTGAGGTGGAGCTAGTGTGGAGAAATGTTGCAGGAAGTTATGTATTGTTTTGTGATGTGGAACTAGTGTGGAGAACTGTTGCAGGAAGATATAGATTTGTGATGAGGAGCTAGTGTGTAGAACTGTTGCGGGAAGATATTGTTTTGTCAGGTGGAGCTAGTGTGGAAAACTGTTGCAGGAAGGTATAGTTTTGTCATGTGGAGCTAGCATGGAAAAATGTTCCAGAAACGTATGGTTTGTGATGTGGAGCTAATGAAGAGAACTGTTGCAGAAAGGTATTTTTTTTGTGACGTGGAGCTAGTGTGGAGAACTGTTGCAGGAAGGTATAGTTTTGTGATGTGGAGCTAGTGTGTAGAAATGTTGCATGAAAGTATTGTTTTGTGATTCGGAGCTAGTGTGAAGAACTGTTGCTTTAAAGAATAGTTTTGTGATTCGGAGACAGTGTGGGGAACTGTTGCAGAAACGTATTTTTATGTGAGGTGGAGCTAGTGTGGAGAACTGTTGCAGGAAGGTATAGTTTTGTTATGTGGAGCTAGTGTGGGGAACTGTTGCAATTAGGATATAATTTTGTGATTCGGAGCCAGTGTGTAGAACTGTTGCAGGAAGGTATTATTTTTGATACATAGCCAGTGTGGAGAACAGTTGCAGAAATGTATCATTTTGTGATGTGGAGCTACTGTGTAGAAATGTTGCAGGAAGGTATTATTTTGTGATGTGGAGCTAGTGTGTAGAACTCTTGCAGGAAGGTATAGTTTTGTGATTCTGAGCTTGTGTGAAGAACTGTTGCTGGAAGGTAAAGTCTTGTGATTCGAAGCCAGTGTGCAGAACTGTTGCAGAACGTATTATTTTGTGATGTCGAGCTAGTATAGAAAACTGTTGCAGAAAGGTACTGTTTTCTTAGGTGGAGCTAGTGTGGAGAACTGTTGCAGGAAGGTATAGATTCGTGATGTGGAACTAGTGTGGAGAACTGTTGCAGGAAGGTAGAGTTTTGTTATGTGGAGCTAGTTTGGGGAACTCTTGCAATTAGGTATAATTTTTGATTCGGAGCCAGTGTGTAGAACTGTTGCAGGAAGGTATTATTTTGTGATACATAGCCAGTGTGGAGAACAGTTGCAGAAAGGTATCGTTTTGTGATGTGGAGCTACTGTGTAGAAATGTTGCAGGAAGGTATTGTTTTGTGATGTGGAGCTAGTGTGGTGAACTCTTCAGGAAGGTATAGTTTTGTGATTCGGAGCTTGTGTGAGGAACTGTTGCAGGAATGTAAAGTTTTGTGATTTGGAGCCAGTGTGCAGTACTGTTGGAGGAAGGTAATAATTTGTGATGTGGAGCTAGTGTAGAGAACTGTTGCAGAAAGGTATTGTTTTGTGAGGTGGAGCTAGTGTGGAGAACTGTTGCATGAAGGTATTGTTTGGTGTTGTGGAGCTAGTGTGGAGAACTGTTGCAGGAAGGTATAGTTTTGTGATGTGTATCTAGTGTGTAGAAATGTTTCAGGAAGATATTTTTTTGTGAGGTGGAGCTATTGTTGAGATCTCTTGCAGGAAGGTATAGTTTTGTGATGTGGAGCTAGTGTGTAGAAATGTTCCAGGAAGGTATTGTTTTGTGATGTGGAGCGAATGTGGAGAACTGTTGTAGAAAGGTATTGTTTTGTGAGGTGGAGCTAGTGTAGAGAACTGTTGCAGAAAGGTATAGTTTTGTGATGTGGAGCTACTGTGTATAAATGATGCAGGAAAGTATTGTTTTGTTCTTTGGAGCTAGTGTGGAGAAATGTTGCAGGAAGGTATAGTTTTGTGATGTGGAGCTAGTGTGTATAAATGATGCAGGAAAGTATTGTTTTGTTCTTTGGAGCTAGTGTGGAGAAATGTTGCAGGAAGGTATAGTTTTGTGATGTGGAGCTAGTGTGTAGAAATATTGCAGGAAAGTATTGTTTTGTCATTTGGAGCTATTGTGGGGAACTGTTGCAAATAGGTATAGTTTTGTGAGTCGGAGCCAGTGTGGAAAACTTTTGCAGGAAGGTATTATTTTGTGATGCGTAGCCAGTGTGGAGAACAGTTTAGAAAGGTATTGTTTTGTGATGTGAAGCTACTGTGTGGAAATGTTGCAGGAAGGCATTGTTTTGTGATGTGGAACTAGTGTGGAGAACTCTTGCAGGAAGGTAGAGTTTTGTGAATCGGAGCTTGTGTGAAGAACTGTTGCTGGAAGGTAGAGTTTTGTGATTTCGAGCAAGTGTGCAGAAATGTTGCAGGAAGGTATTAATTTGTGATATGGAGTAAGTGTAGAGAACTGTTGCAGAAAGGTATTGTTTTGTGAGGTGGAGCTAGTGTGTAGATCTCTTTGAGGAAGGTATTGTTTGATGATTCAGAGCCAGTGTGGAGAACTGCTGCAGAAACGTATAGTTTTGTGATCTGGAGCTTGTGCAGAGAACTGTTGCAGAAAGGTATTGTTTTGTGAGTTGGAGCTAGTGTGGAGAACTGTTGCAGAAAGGTATGGTTTTGTGAGGTGGAGCTAGTGTGGAGAAATGTTGCCGGAAGTTATGTATTGTTTTGTGATGTGGAGCTAGTGTGTAGAAATGTTGCAGGAAAGTATTGTTTTGTGATGTGGAACTAGTGTTGAGAACTGTTGCAGGAAGATATAGATTTGTGATGTGGAGCTAGTGTGTAGAACTGTTGCAGGAAGATATTGTTTTGTCAGGTGGAGCTAGTGTGGAAAACTGTTGCAGGAAGGTATAGTTTTGTGATGTGGAGCTAGCGTGGAGAAATGTTCCAGAAACGTATGGTTTGTGATGTGGAGCTAATGTAGAGAACTGTTGCAGAAAGGTATTTTTTTTGTGACGTGGAGCTAGTGTGGAGAACTGTTGCAGGAAGGTATAGTTTTGTGATGTGGAGCTAGTGTGTAGAAATGTTGCATGAAAGTATTGTTTTGTGATTCAGAGCTAGTGTGAAGAACTGTTGCTTTAAAGAATAGATTTGTGATTCGGAGACAGTGTGGGGAACTGTTGCAGAAACGTATTTTTATGTGAGGTGGAGCTAGTGTGGAGAACTGTTGCAGGAAGGTAGAGTTTTGTTATGTGGAGCTAGTGTGGGGAACTGTTGCAATTAGGTATAGTTTTTGATTCGGAGCCAGTGTGTAGAACTGTTACAGGAAGGTATTATTTTGTGATATATAGCCAGTGTGGAGAACAGTTGCAGAAAGGTATCGTTTTGTGATGTGGAGCTACTGTGTAGAAATGTTGCAGGAAGGTATTGTTTTGTGATGTGGAGCTAGTGTGGTGAACTCTTCAGGAAGGTATAGTTTTGTGATTCGGAGCTTGTGTGAAGAACTGTTGCTGGAAGGTAAAGTTTTGTGATTTGGAGCCAGTGTGCAGAACACTTGCAGGAAGGTATAGTTTTGTGATGTGGAGCTAGTGTGTAGAAATGTTCCAGGAAGGTATTGTTTTGTGATGTGGAGCGAATGTGGAGAACTGTTGCAGAAAGGTATTGTTTTGTGAGGTGGTGCTAGTGTAGAGAACTGTTGCAGAAAGGTATAGTTTTGTGATATGGAGCTACTGTGTATAAATGATGCAGGAAAGTATTGTTTTGTTATTTGGAGCTAGTGTGGAGAAAAGGTTGCAGGAAGGTATAGTTTTGTGATGTGGAGCTAACGTGTAGAAATATTGCAGGAAAGTATTGTTTTCTGATTTGGAGCTATTGTGGAGAACTGTTGCAAATAGGTATAGATTTTTGATTTGGAGCCAGTGTGGAAAACTTTTGCAGGAAGGTATTATTTTGTGATGCGTAGCCAGTGTGGAGAACAGTTTAGAAAGGTATTGTTTTGTGATGTGGAACTAGTGTGGAGAACTGTTGCAGGAAGGTAGAGTTTTGTGAATCGGAGCTTCTGTGAAGAACTGTTGCTGGAAGGTAGAGTTTTGTGATTTCGAGCAAGTGTGCAGAACTGTTGCAGGAAGGTATTAATTTGTGATGTGGAGTAAGTGTAGAGAACTGTTGCAGAAAGGTATTGATTTGTGAGGTGGAGCTAGTGTGTAGAACTCTTTGAGGAAGGTATTGTTTGATGATTCAGAGCCAGTGTGGAGAACTGCTGCAGAAACGTATAGTTTTGTGATCTGGAGCTAGTGCAGAGAACTGTTGCAGAAAGGTATTGTTTTGTGAGTTGGAGCTAGTGTGGAGAAGTGTTGCAGAAAGGTATTGTTTTGTGAGGTGGAGCTACTGTGGAGAACTGTTGCAGGAAGTTATGTATTGTTTTGTGATGTGGAGCTAGTGTGTAGAAATGTTGCAGGAAAGTATTGTTTTGTGATTTGGAGCTAGTGTGGAGAACTGTTGCAGGAAGGTATAGTTTTGTGTTGTGGAGCTAGTGTGGGGAACTGTTGCAATTAGGATATAATTTTGTGATTCGGAGCCAGTGTGTAGAACTGTTGCAGGAAGGTATTATTTTGTGATACATAGCCAGTGTGGAGAACAGTTGCAGAAATGTATCATTTTGTGATGTGGATCTACTGTGTAGAAATGTTGCAGGAAGGTATTATTTTGTGATGTGGAGCTAGTGTGTAGAACTCTTACAGGAAGGTATAGTTTTGTTATTCTGAGCTTGTGTGAAGAACTGTTGCTGGAAGGTAAAGTCTTGTGATTCGAAGCCAGTGTGCAGAACTGTTGCAGGAACGTATTATTTTGTGATGTCGAGCTAGTATAGAAAACTGTTGAGAAAGGTACTGTTTTCTTAGGTGGAGCTAGTGTGGAGAACTGTTGCAGGAAGGTATAGATTCGTGATGTGGAACTAGTGTGGAGAACTGTTGCAGGAAGATATAGATTTGTGATGTGGAGCTAGTGTGTAGAACTGTTGCAGGAAGATATTGTTTTTTCAGGTGGAGCTAGTGTGGAAAACTGTTGCAGGAAGATATAGTTTTGTGATGTGGAGCTAGTGTGGAGATATGTTCCAGAAACATATTGTTTGTGATGTGGAGCTAATGTAGAGAACTGTTGCACAAAGGTATTGTTTTGTGAGGTGGACCTAGTGTGGAGAACTGTTGCAGAAAGGTATTGTTTTGTGAGGTGGAGCTAGTGTGGAGAACTGTTGGAGGAAGTTATGTATTGTTTTGTGATGTGGAGCTAGTGTGTAGAAATGTTGCAGGAAAGTATTGTTTTGTGATTTGGAGCTAGTGTGGAGAACTGTTGCAGGAAGGTATAGTTTTGTGATGTGGATCTAGTGTGGGGAACTGTTGCAATTAGGATATAATTTTGTGATTCGGAGCCAGTGTGTAGAACTGTTGCAGGAAGGTATTATTTTGTGATACATATCAGTGTGAAGAACAGTTGCAGAAAGGTATCATTTTGTGATGTGGAGCTACTGTGTAGAAATGTTGCAGGAAGGTATTATTTTGTGATGTGGAGATCGTCTGTAGAAGGGTTGCAGGAAGGTATAGTTTTGTTATTCGGAGCTTGTGTGAAGAACTGTTGCTGGAAGGTATAGTTTTGTGATTCGGAGCCAGTGTGCAGAACTGTTGCAGGAACGTATTCTTTTGTGATGTCGAGCTAGTATAGAAAACTGTTGCGAAATGTACTGTTTTATGAGGTCGAGCTAGTGTGGAGATCTGCTGAAGGAAGGTATAGTTTTGTGATGTGGAACTAGTTTTCAGAACTGTTGCAGGAACATACAGATTTGTGATGTGGAGCTAGTGTGTAGAACTGTTGCAGGAAGGTAAAGTTTTGTGATTTGGAGCTAGTGTGGAGAAATGTTCCAGAAATGTATTGTTTTGTGATGTGAAACGAATGTGGAGAATTATTGCAGAAAGGTATTGTTTTGTGAGGTGGAGCTAGTGTAGAGAACTGTTGCAGAAAGTTATAGTTTTGTGATGTATAGCTACTGTGTATAAATGATGCAGGAAAGTATTGTTTTGTTATTTGGAGCTAGTGTGGAGAAATGTTGCAGGAAATACTGTTTTGTGATTTGGAGCTAGTGTGAAGATCTGTTAGTGGAAGGTATAGTATTGTGATTCGGAGCCAGTGTGGAGAACTGTTGCAGAAACGTATTGTTTTGTGATGTGGAGCTAGTGTGCAGAACTGTTGCAGGATGGTATAATATTTGATGTGGAGCTACTGTGTAGAAATGATGCATTAAAGTATTGTTTTGTGAACAGGAGCTAGTGTGGAGAACTGTTGCAGGAAGGCATACTTTTGTGTGTTGAGGTATTGTGTAGAAATGTTGCAGGAAAATTGTTCTTTGATTTGGAGCTAGTGTAGAAAACTGTTGCGATTAGGTATAGTTTTGTGATTCAGAGTCAGTGTGTAGAACTGTTGCAGGAAGGTATTATTTGTGATACATAGCCAGTGTGGAGAACAGTTGCAGAAAGGTATCTTTTTGTGATGTGGAGCTACTGTGTAGAAATGTTACAGGAAGGTATTGTTTTGTGATGTGGAGCTACTGAGGAGAACTCTTGCAGGAAGGTATAGTTTTGTTATTCGGAGCTTGTGTGAAGAACTATTGCTGGAAGGTATAGTTTTGTGATTCAGAGCCAGTGTGCAGAACTGTTGCAGGAAGGTATTATTTTTTGATGTGGAGCTAGTGTAGAGAACTGTTGCCTAAAGGTATAGTTTTGTGAGGTGGAGCTAGAGTGGAGAACTGTTGCAGGAATGTATAGTTTTGGGAGGTGGAGCTAGTGTGGAGAACTGTTGCAGGAAGATATTGACTTGTGATGTGGAGATAGTGTGTAGAACTGTTGGAGGAAGATATTGTTTTGTGAGGTGGAGTTAGTGTGGAGAACTGTTGCAGGAATGTATAGTTTTGTGATGTGGAGCTAGTGTGTAGAACTGTTGCAGGAAAGTATTGTTTTGTTATTTGGAGCTAGTGTGGAGAAATGTTGCAGGAAATACTGTTTTGTGATTTGGAGCTAGTGTGAAGATCTGTTAGTGGAAGGTATAGTATTGTGATTCGGAGCCAGTGTGGAGAACTGTTGCAGAAACGTATTGTTTTGTGATGTGGAGCTAGTGTGCAGAACTGTTGCAGGATGGTATAATATTTGATGTGGAGCTACTGTGTAGAAATGATGCATTAAAGTATTGTTTTGTGAACAGGAGCTAGTGTGGAGAACTGTTGCAGGAAGGCATAGTTTTGTGTGTTGAGGTATTGTGTAGAAATGTTGCAGAAAAATTGTTCTTTGATTTGGAGCTAGTGTAGAAAACTGTTGCGATTAGGTATAGTTTTGTCATTCAGAGTCAGTGTGTAGAACTGTTGCAGGAAGGTATTATTTGTGATACATAGCCAGTGTGGAGAACAGTTGCAGAAAGGTCTCTTTTTGTGATGTGGAGCTACTGTGTAGAAATGTTGCAGGAAGGTATTGTTTTGTGATGTGGAGCTACTAAGGAGAACTCTTGCAGGAAGGTATAGTTTTGTTATTCGGAGCTTGTGTGAAGAACTATTGCTGGAAGATATAGTTTTGTGATTCAGAGCCAGTGTGGAGAACTGTTGCAGGAAGGTATTATTTTTTGATGTGGAGCTAGTGTAGAGAACTGTTGCCTAAAGGTATAGTTTTGTGAGCTGGAGCTAGAGTGGAGAACTGTTGCAGGAATGTATAGTTTTGGGAGGTGGAGCAAGTGTGGAGAACTGTTGCAGGAAGATATTGACTTGTGATGTGGAGATAGTGTGTAGAACTGTTGGAGGAAGATATTGTTTTGTGAGGTGGAGTTAGTGTGGAGAACTGTTGCAGGAATGTATAGTTTTGTGATGTGGAGCTAGTGTGTAGAACTGTTGCAGGAAAGTATTATTTTGTGATTTGGAGCTAGTGTGAAGAACTGTTGCTATAAGGTAGAGTTTTGTGATTCGGAGCCAGTGTGCTGAATTGTTGCAGGAAGGTATTAATTTGTATTGTGGAGCTAGTGTAGAGAACTGTTGCAGAAAGTTATTGTTTTGTGAGATGGAGCTAGTGTGGAGAACTGTTCCAGGAAGGTATTGTTTGGTGATTTCGAGCCAGTGTAGAGAACTGCTGCAGAAACGTATTGTTTTTGATGTGGAGCTAGTGTACAGAATTGTTGCAGAAAGGAATTGTTTTGTGAGGTGGAGCTAGTGTGGAGAACTGTTGCAGGAAGTTATACTTTTGTGGTTTGGATCCAGTGTGGAGAACTGTTGCAGAAACATATTGTTTTGTGATGTGGAGCTAAAGTAGAGAACTGTTGCAGATAGGTATTGTTTTCTGAGGTGGAGCTATTGTGGAGAACTGTTTGCATGAAGGTAGTGTTTTGTGAATTGGAGCTACTGTGGAGAATGGTTGCAAGAAGGTATAGTTTTTTGATGTGGAGCTAGTGTGTAGAACTGTTGCAGGAAGGTATAGTTTTGTGATTCGGAGGTAGTGTGAAAAACTGTTGCTGGAAGGTATAGTTTTGTGATTCGGAGCCAGTGTGGAAAACTGTTGCAGAAACATATTGTTTTGTGATGTGGAGCTAGTGTAGAGAACTGTTGCAAAAAGGTATTGTTTTGTGAGGTGGAGGTAGTTTTGAGAACTATTGCAGGAAGGTATAATTTTGTGATGTTGAGCTAGTGTGTAGAAATATTGCAGGAATGTATTTTTTTATGATTCGGAGCCAGTGTGGGGAACTGTTGCAGAAAGTTATTGTTTTGTGAGGTGGAGCTAGTGTAGAGAACTGTTGCAGGAAGGTATAGTTTTGTGATTTGGAGCCAATGTGGGGAACTGCTGCAGAAAGGTATTGTTTTGTGATGTGGAGCTAGTGTGTAGAAATGTTGCAGGAAATACAGTTTTGTGATTTGGAGCTAGTATGGAAAACTGTTGCAATTAGGTATAGTTTTGTGATTCGGAGCCAGTGTGGAAAACTGTTGCAGGAAGGTATTATTTTGTGATGCATAGCCAGTGTGGAGAACAGTTTAGAATGGTATTGTTTTCTGATGTGGAGCTACTGTGTAGAAATGTTGCAGGAAGGTATTGTGTTGTGAAGTGGAGCTAGTTTGGATCACTGTTGCAGGAATGTATAGTTTTGTGATTCGGAGCTTGTGTGAAGAACTGTTGCTGGAAGGTATGGTTTTGTGATTCGGAGCCAGTGTGGAAAACTGTTGCAGAAACATATTGTTTTGTGATGTGGAGCTAGTGTAGAGAACTGTTGCAAAAAGGTATTGTTTTGTGAGGTGGAGCTAGTTTTGAGAACTATTGCAGGAAGGTATAATTTTGTGATGTTGAGCTAGTGTGTAGAAATATTGCAGGAATGTATTTTTTTGTGATTCGGAGCTAGTGTGAAGAACTTATGCTGGAAGGTATAGTTTTATGATTCGGAGCCAGTGTGGGGAACTGTTGCAGAAAGGTATTGTTTTGTGAGGTGGAGCTAGTGTAGAGAACTATTGCAGGAAGGTAGAGTTTTGTGAATCGGAGCTTGTGTGAAGAACTGTTGCTGGAAGGTAGAGTTTTGTGATTTCGAGCAAGTGTGCAGAAATGTTGCAGGAAGGTATTAATTTGTGATGTGGAGTAAGTGTAGAGAACTGTTGCTGAAAGGTATTGTTTTGTGAGGTGGAGCTAGTGTGTAGAACTCTTTGAGGAAGGTATTGTTTGATGATTCAGAGACAGTGTGGAGAACTGCTGCAGAAACGTATAGTTTTGTGATCTGGAGCTTGTGCAGAGAACTGTTGCAGAAAGGTATTGTTTTGTGAGTTGGAGCTAGTGTGGAGAACTGTTGCAGAAAGGTATGGTTTTGTGAGGTGGAGCTAGTGTGGAGAAATGTTGCAGGAAGTTATGTATTGTTTTGTGATGTGGAGCTAGTGTGTAGAAATGTTGCAGGAAAGTATTGTTTTGTGATGTGGAACTAGTGTGGAGAACTGTTGCAGGAAGATATAGATTTGTGATGTGGAGCTAGTGTGTAGAACTGTTGCAGGAAGATATTGTTTTGTCAGGTGGAGCTAGTGTGGAAAACTGTTGCAGGAAGGTATAGTTTTGTGATGTGGAGCTAGCGTGGAGAAATGTTCCAGAAACGTATGGTTTGTGATGTGGAGCTAATGTAGAGAACTGTTGCAGAAAGGTATATTTTTTGTGACGTGGAGCTAGTGTGGAGAACTGTTGCAGGAAGGTATAGTTTTGTGATGTGGAGCTAGTGTGTAGAAATGTTGCATGAAAGTATTGTTTTGTGATTCAGAGCTACTGTGAAGAACTGTTGCTTTAAAGAATAGATTTGTGATTCGGAGACAGTGTGGGGAACTGTTGCAGAAACGTATTTTTATGTGAGGTGGAGCTAGTGTGGAGAACTGTTGCAGGAAGGTAGAGTTTTGTTATGTGGAGCTAGTGTGTGGAACTGTTGCAATTAGGTATAGTTTTTGATTCGGAGCCAGTGTGTAGAACTGTTACAGGAAGGTATTATTTTGTGATATATAGCCAGTGTGGAGAACAGTTGCAGAAAGGTATCGTTTTGTGATGTGGAGCTACTGTGTAGAAATGTTGCAGGAAGGTATTGTTTTGTGATGTGGAGCTAGTGTGGTGAACTCTTCAGGAAGGTATAGTTTTGTGATTCGGAGCTTGTGTGAAGAACTGTTGCTGGAAGGTAAAGTTTTGTGATTTGGAGCCAGTGTGCAGAACTCTTGCAGGAAGGTATAGTTTTGTGATGTGGAGCTAGTGTGTAGAAATGTTCCAGGAAGGTATTGTTTTGTGATGTGGAGCGAATGTGGAGAACTGTTGCAGAAAGGTATTGTTTTGTGAGGTGGTGCTAGTGTAGAGAACTGTTGCAGAAAGGTATAGTTTTGTGATATGGAGCTACTGTGTATAAATGATGCAGGAAAGTATTGTTTTGTTATTTGGAGCTAGTGTGGAGAAAAGGTTGCAGGAAGGTATAGTTTTGTGATGTGGAGCTAACGTGTAGAAATATTGCAGGAAAGTATTGTTTTCTGGTTTGGAGCTATTGTGGAGAACTGTTGCAAATAGGTATAGATTTTTGATTCGGAGCCAGTGTGGAAAACTTTTGCAGGAAGGTATTATTTTGTGATGCGTAGCCAGTGTGGAGAACAGTTTAGAAAGGTATTGTTTTGTGATGTGAAGCTACTGTGTGGAAATGTTGCAGGAAGGCATTGTTTTGTGATGTGGAACTAGTGTGGAGAACTGTTGCAGGAAGGTAGAGTTTTGTGAATCGGAGCTTGTGTGAAGAACTGTTGCTGGAAGGTAGAGTTTTGTGATTTCGAGCAAGTGTGCAGAACTGTTGCAGGAAGGTATTAATTTGTGATGTGGAGTAAGTGTAGAGAACTGTTGCAGAAAGGTATTGATTTGTGAGGTGGAGCTAGTGTGTAGAACTCTTTGAGGAAGGTATTGTTTGATGATTCAGAGCCAGTGTGGAGAACTGCTGCAGAAACGTATAGTTTTGTGATCTGGAGCTAGTGCAGAGAACTGTTGCAGAAAGGTATTGTTTTGTGAGTTGGAGCTAGTGTGGAGAAGTGTTGCAGAAAGGTATTGTTTTGTGAGGTGGAGCTACTGTGGAGAACTGTTGCAGGAAGTTATGTATTGTTTTGTGATGTGGAGCTAGTGTGTAGAAATGTTGCAGGAAAGTATTGTTTTGTGATTTGGATCTACTGTGTAGAAATGTTGCAGGAAGGTATAGTTTTGTGATGTGGAGCTAGTGTGGGGAACTGTTGCAATTAGGATATAATTTTGTGATTCGGAGCCAGTGTGTAGAACTGTTGCAGGAAGGTATTATTTTTGATACATAGCCAGTGTGGAGAACAGTTGCAGAAATGTATCATTTTGTGATGTGGAGCTACTGTGTAGAAATGTTGCAGGAAGGTATTATTTTGTGATGTGGAGCTAGTGTGTAGAACTCTTGCAGGAAGGTATAGTTTTGTGATTCTGAGCTTGTGTGAAGAACTGTTGCTGGAAGGTAAAGTCTTGTGATTCGAAGCCAGTGTGCAGAACTGTTGCAGGAACGTATTATTTTGTGATGTCGAGCTAGTATAGAAAACTGTTGCAGAAAGGTACTGTTTTCTTAGGTGGAGCTAGTGTCGAGAACTGTTGCAGGAAGGTATAGATTCGTGATGTGGAACTAGTGTGGAGAACTGTTGCAGGAAGATATAGATTTGTGATGTGAAGCTAGTGTGTAGAACTGTTGCAGGAAGATATTGTTTTGTCAGGTGGAGCTAGTGTGAAAAACTGTTGCAGGAAGGTATAGTTTTGTGATGTGGAGCTAGCGTGGAGAAATGTTCCAGAAACGTATTGTTTGTGATGTGGAGCTAATGTAGAGAACTGTTGCACAAAGGTATTGTTTTGTGAGGTGGACCTAGTGTGGAGAACTGTTGCAGAAAGGTATTGTTTTGTGAGGTGGAGCTAGTGTGGAGAACTGTTGGAGGAAGTTATGTATTGTTTTGTGATGTGGAGCTAGTGTGTAGAATTGTTGCAGGAAAGTATTGTTTTGTGATTTGGAGCTAGTGTGGAGAACTGTTGCAGGAAGGTATAGTTTTGTGATGTGGATCTAGTGTGGGGAACTGTTGCAATTAGGATATAATTTTGTGATTCGGAGCCAGTGTGTAGAACTGTTGCAGGAAGGTGGTATTTTGTGATACATAGCCAGTGTGAAGAACAGTTGCAGAAAGGTATCAGTTTGTGATGTGGAGCTACTGTGTAGAAATGTTGCAGGAAGGTATTATTTTGTGATGTGGAGATCGTCTGTAGAAGGGTTGCAGGAAGGTATAGTTTTGTTATTCGGAGCTTGTGTGAAGAACTGTTGCTGGAAGGTATAGTTTTGTGATTCGGAGCCATTGTGCAGAACTGTTGCAGGAACGTATTCTTTTGTGATGTCGAGCTAGTATAGAAAACTGTTGTGAAATGTACTGTTTTATGAGGTGGAGCTAGTGTGGAGATCTGCTGAAGGAAGGTATAGTTTTGTGATGTGGAACTAGTTTGCAGAACTGTTGCAGGAACATATAGATTTGTGATGTGGAGCTAGTGTGTAGAACTGTTGCAGGAAGATATTGTTTTGTGAGGTGGAGCTAGTGTGGAGAAATGTTCCAGAAATGTATTTTTTGTGATGTGGAGCTAATGTAGAGAACTGTTGCAGAAAGGTATTGTTTTGTGAGGTGGAGCTTTTATGGAGAACTGTTTGCATGAAGGTAGTGTTTTGTGAAGTGGAACTACTGTGGAGAACTGTTGCAGAAAGGTATTTTTTTGTGACGTGGAGATAGTGTGGAGAACTGTTGCAGGAAGTTATATTTTTGTGATGTGGAGCTAGTGTGTAGAACTGTTGCAGGAAGGTATAGATTTGTGATTCGGAGCTAGTGTGAAGAATTGTTGCTGGAAGGTAAAGTTTTGTGATTCGGAGACAGTGTGGAGAACTCTTGCAGAAACGTATTGTTTTGTGATGTGGAGCTAGTGTAGAGAACAGTTGCAGAAAGGTATTGTTTTGTGAGGTGGACCTAGTGTGGAGAACTGTTGCAGAAAAGTATTGTTTTGTGAGGTGGAGCTAGTGTATAGAACTGTTGCAGGAAGGTATATTTTTGTGATGTGGAGCTAGTGTGTAGAAATGTTGCAGGAAATTATTGTTTTGTGATTCAGAGCTACTGTGGAGAATAGCTGCTGGAAGGAATAGTTTTGTGATTCGGTGCCAGTGTGGGGAACGGTTGCAGAAACATATATTTGTGAGGTGGAGCTAGTTTGGAGAACTCTTGCAGGAAGGTATAGTTTTGTTATGTGGAGCTAGTGTGGGGACCTGTTGCAATTAGGTCTAGTTTTTGATTCGGAGCCAGTGTGTAGAACTGTTGCAGGAAGGTATTATTTTGTGATACAAAGCCAGTGTGGAGAACAGTTGCAGAAAGGTATCGTTTTGTTATGTGGAGCTACTGTGTAGAAATGTTGCAGGAAGTTATAGTTTTGTGATATGCAGCTAGTGTGGTGAACTCTTCAGGAAGGTATAGTTTTGTGTTTCGGAGCTTGTGTGAAGAACTGTTGCTGGAAGGTAAAGTTTTGTGATTTGGAGCCAGTGTGCAGAACTGTTGGAGGAAGGTATTAATTTGTGATGTGGAGCTAGTGTAGAGAACTGTTGCAGAAAGGTATTGTTTTGTGAGGTGGAGCTAGTGTGGAGAACTGTTGCATGAAGGTATTGTTTGGTGAGGTGCAGCTAGTGTGGATAACTGTTGCAGGAAGTTATAGATTTGTAATGTGGATCTAGTGTGTAGAACTGTTGCAGGAAGATATTTTTTTGTGAGTTGGAGCTATTGTGAAGAACTGTTGCAGGAAGGTATAGTTTTGTGATGTGGTGATAGTGTGTAGAAATGTTGCAGGAAGGTATTGTTTTGTGATGTGGAACGAATGTGGAGAATTATTGCAGAAAGGTATTGTTTTGTGAGGTGGAGCTAGTGTAGAGAACTGTTGCAGGAAGTTATAGTTTTGTGATGTGGAGCTACTGTGTATAAATGATGCAGGAAAGTATTGTTTTGTTATTTGGAGCTAGTGTGGAGAAATGTTGCAGGAAATACTGTTTTGTGATTTGGAGCTAGTGTGAAGATCTGTTGCTGGAAGGTATAGTACTGTGATTCGGAGCCAGTGTGGAGAACTGTTGCAGAAACGTATTGTTTTGTGATGTGGAGCTAGTGTGCAGAACTGCTGCAGGATGGTATAATTTTGTGATGTGGAGCTACTGTGTAGAAATGATGCAGTAAAGTATTGTTTTGTGAATAGGAGCTAGTGTGGAGAACTGTTGCAGGAAGGCATAGTTTTGTGTGTTGAGGTATTGTGTAGAAATGTTGCAGGAAAATTGTTCTTTGATTTGGAGCTAGTGTAGAGAACTGTTGCAATTAGGTATAGTTTTGTGATTCAGAGTCAGTGTGTAGAACTGTTGCAGGAAGGTATTATTTGTGATACATAGCCAGTGTGGAGAACAGTTGCAGAAAGGTATCTTTTTGTGATGTGGAGCTACTGTGTAGAAATGTTGCAGGAAGGTATTGTGTTGTGAAGTGGAGCTAGTTTGGATCACTGTTGCAGCAAGGTATAGTTTTGTGATTCGGAGCTTGTGTGAAGAACTGTTGCTGGAAGGTAAAGTTTTGTGATTTGGAGCCAGTGTGCAGAACTGTTGGAGGAAGGTATTAATTTGTGATGTGGAGCTACTGTGTATAAATGATGCAGGAAAGTATTGTTTTGTTATTTGGAGCTAGTGTGGAGAAATGTTGCAGGAAGGTATAGTTTTGTGATGTGGAGCTAGTGTGTATAAATGATGCAGGAAAGTATTGTTTTGTTCTTTGGAGCTAGTTTGGAGAAATGTTGCAGGAAGGTATAGTTTTGTGATGTGGAGCTAGTGTGTAGAAATATTGCAGGAAAGTATTGTTTTGTGATTTGGAGCTATTGTGGGGAACTGTTGCAAATAGGTATAGTTTTTTGATTCGGAGCCAGTGTGGAAAACTTTTCCAGGAAGGTATTATTTTGTGATGCGTAGCCAGTGTGGAGAACAGTTTAGAAAGGTATTGTTTTGTGATGTGAAGCTACTGTGTGGAAATGTTGCAGGAAGGCATTGTTTTGTGATGTGGAACTAGTGTGGAGAACTGTTGCAGGAAGGTAGAGTTTTGTGAATCGGAGCTTGTGTGAAGAACTGTTGCTGGAAGGTAGAGTTTTGTGATTTCGAGCAAGTGTGCAGAAATGTTGCAGGAAGGTATTAATTTGTGATGTGGAGTAAGTGTAGAGAACTGTTGCAGAAAGGTATTGTTTTGTGAGGTGGAGCTAGTGTGTAGAACTCTTTGAGGAAGGTATTGTTTGATGATTCAGAGCCAGTGTGGAGAACTGCTGCAGAAACGTATAGTTTTGTGATCTGGAGCTTGTGCAGAGAACTTTTGCAGAAAGGTATTGTTTTGTGAGTTGGAGCTAGTGTGGAGAACTGTTGCAGAAAGGTATGGTTTTGTGAGGTGGAGCTAGTGTGGAGAAATGTTGCAGGAAGTTATGTATTGTTTTGTGATGTGGAGCTAGTGTGTAGAAATGTTGCAGGAAAGTATTGTTTTGTGATGTGGAACTAGTGTTGAGAACTGTTGCAGGAAGATATAGATTTGTGATGTGGAGCTAGTGTGTAGAACTGTTGCAGGAAGATATTGTTTTGTCAGGTGGAGCTAGTGTGGAAAACTGTTGCAGGAAGGTATAGTTTTGTGATGTGGAGCTAGCATGGAGAAATGTTCCAGAAACGTATGGTTTGTGATGTGGAGCTAATGTAGAGAACTGTTGCAGAAAGGTATATTTTTTGTGACGTGGAGCTAGTGTGGAGAACTGTTGCAGGAAGGTATAGTTTTGTGATGTGGAGCTAGTGTGTAGAAATGTTGCATGAAAGTATTGTTTTGTGATTCGGAGCTAGTGTGAAGAACTGTTGCTTTAAAGAATAGTTTTGTGATTCGGAGACAGTGTTAGGAACTGTTGCAGAAACGTATTTTTATGTGAGGTGGAGCTAGTGTGGAGAACTGTTGCAGGAAGGTAGAGTTTTGTTATGTGGAGCTAGTGTGGGGAACTGTTGCAATTAGGTATAGTTTTTGATTCGGAGCCAGTGTGTAGAACTGTTGCAGGAAGGTATTATTTTGTGATATATAGCCAGTGTGGAGAACAGTTGCAGAAAGGTATCGTTTTGTGATGTGTAGCTACTGTGTAGAAATGTTGCAGGAAGGTATTGTTTTGTGATGTGGAGCTAGTGTGGTGAACTCTTCAGGAAGGTATAGTTTTGTGATTCGGAGCTTGTGTGAAGAACTGTTGCTGGAAGGTAAAGTTTTGTGATTTGGAGCCAGTGTGCAGAACTGTTGGAGGAAGGTATTAATTTGTGATGTGGAGCTAGTGTAGAGAACTGTTGCAGAAAGGTATTGTTTTGTGAGGTGGAGCTAGTGTAGAGAACTGTTGCATGAAGGTATTGTTTGGTGTTGTGGAGCTAGTGTGGAGAAGTATTGCAGAAAGGTACAGTTTTGTGATGTGGATCTAGTGTGTAGAACTGTTGCAGGAAGATACTTTTTTTTGAGGTGGAGCTATTGTTGAGAACTCTTGCAGGAAGGTATAGTTTTGTGATGTGGAGCTAGTGTGTAGAAATGTTCCAGGAAGGTATTGTTTTGTGATGTGGAGCGAATGTGGAGAACTGTTGCAGAAAGGTATTGTTTTGTGAGGTGGTGCTAGTGTAGAGAACTGTTGCAGAAAGGTATAGTTTTGTGATATGGAGCTACTGTGTATAAATGATGCAGGAAAGTATTGTGTTGTTATTTGGAGCTAGTGTGGAGAAAAGGTTGCAGGAAGGTATAGTTTTGTGATGTGGAGCTAATGTGTAGAAATATTGCAGGAAAGTATTGTTTTCTGATTTTGAGCTATTGTGGAGAACTGTTGCAAATAGGTATAGATTTTTGATTCGGAGCCAGTGTGGAAAACTTTTGCAGGAAGGTATTATTTTGTGATGCGTAGCCAGTGTGGAGAACAGTTTAGAAAGGTATTGTTTTGTGATGTGAAGCTACTGTGTGGAAATGTTGCAGGAAGGCATTGTTTTGTGATGTGGAACTAGTGTGGAGAACTGTTGCAGGAAGGTAGAGTTTTGTGAATCGGAGCTTGTGTGAAGAACTGTTGCTGGAAGGTAGAGTTTTGTGATTTCGAGCAAGTGTGCAGAACTGTTGCAGGAAGGTATTAATTTGTGATGTGGAGTAAGTGTAGAGAACTGTTGCAGAAAGGTATTGATTTGTGAGGTGGAGCTAGTGTGTAGAACTCTTTGAGGAAGGTATTGTTTGATGATTCAGAGCCAGTGTGGAGAACTGCTGCAGAAACGTATAGTTTTGTGATCTGGAGCTAGTGCAGAGAACTGTTGCAGAAAGGTATTGTTTTGCGAGTTGGAGCTAGTGTGGAGAAGTGTTGCAGAAAGGTATTGTTTTGTGAGGTGGAGCTACTGTGGAGAACTGTTGCAGGAAGTTATGTATTGTTTTGTGATGTGGAGCTAGTGTGTAGAAATGTTGCAGGAAAGTATTGTTTTGTGATTTGGAGCTAGTGTGGAGAACTGTGGCAGGAAGGTATAGTTTTGTGATGTGGAGCTAGTGTGGGGAACTGTTGCAATTAGGATATAATTTTGTGATTCGGAGCCAGTGTGTAGAACTGTTGCAGGAAGGTATTATTTTGTGATACATAGCCAGTGTGGAGAACAGTTGCAGAAATGTATCATTTTGTGATGTGGATCTACTGTGTAGAAATGTTGCAGGAAGGTATTATTTTGTGATGTGGAGCTAGTGTGTAGAACTCTTGCAGGAAGGTATAGTTTTGTGATTCTGAGCTTGTGTGAAGAACTGTGGCTGGAAGGTAAAGTCTTGTGATTCGAAGCCAGTGTGCAGAACTGTTGCAGGAACGTATTATTTTGTGATGTCGAGCTAGTATAGAAAACTGTTGCAGAAAGGTACTGTTTTCTTAGGTGGAGCTAGTGTGGAGAACTGTTGCAGGAAGGTATAGATTCGTGATGTGGAACTAGTGTGGAGAACTGTTGCAGGAAGATATAGATTTGTGATGTGGAGCTAGTGTGTAGAACTGTTGCAGGAAGATATTGTTTTGTCAGGTGGAGCTAGTGTGGAAAACTGTTGCAGGAAGATATAGTTTTGTGATGTGGAGCTAGTGTGGAGATATGTTCCAGAAACGTATTGTTTGTGATGTGGAGCTAATGTAGAGAACTGTTGCAGAAAGGTATTGTTTTGTGAGGGGGACCTAGTGTGGAGAACTGTTGCAGAAAGGTATTGTTTTGTGAGGTGGAGCTAGTGTGGAGAACTGTTGGAGGAAGTTATATATTGTTTTGTGATGTGGAGCTAGTGTGTAGAAATGTTGCAGGAAAGTATTGTTTTGTGATTTGGAGCTAGTGTGGAGAACTGTTGCAGGAAGGTATAGTTTTGTGATGTGGATCTAGTGTGGGGAACTGTTGCAATTAGGATATAATTTTGTGATTCGGAGCCAGTGTGTAGAACTGTTGCAGGAAGGTATTATTTTGTGATACATATCAGTGTGAGAACAGTTGCAGAAAGGTATCATTTTGTGATGTGGAGCTACTGTGTAGAAATGTTGCAGGAAGGTATTAATTTGTGATGTGGAGATCGTCTGTAGAAGGGTTGCAGGAAGGTATAGTTTTGTTATTCGGAGCTTGTGTGAAGAACTGTTGCTGGAAGGTATAGTTTTGTGATTCGGAGCCAGTGTGCAGAACTGTTGCAGGAACGTATTCTTTTGTGATGTTGAGCTAGTATAGAAAACTGTTGCGAAATGTACTGTTTTATGAGGTGGAGCTAGTGTGGAGATCTGCTGAAGGAAGGTATAGTTTTGTGATGTGGAACTAGTTTGCAGAACTGTTGCAGGAACATATAGATTTGTGATGTGGAGCTAGTGTGTAGAACTGTTGCAGGAAGATATTGTTTTGTGAGGTGGAGCTAGTGTGGAGAAATGTTCCAGAAATGTATTGTTTTGTGATGTGGAACGAATGTGGAGAATTATTGCAGAAAGGTATTGTTTTGTGAGGTGGAGCTAGTGTAGAGAACTGTTGCAGAAAGTTATAGTTTGTGATGTGGAGCTACTGTGTATAAATGATGCAGGAAAGTATTGTTTTGTTATTTGGAGCTAGTGTGGAGAAATGTTGCAGGAAATACTGTTTTGTGATTTGGAGCTAGTGTGAAGATCTGTTGCTGGAAGTTATAGTATTGTGATTCGGAGCCAGTGTGGAGAACTGTTGCAGAAACGTATTGTTTTGTGATGTGGAGCTAGTGTGCAGAACTGTTGCAGGATGGTATAATTTTGTGATGTGGAGCTACTGTGTAGAAATGATGCAGTAAAGTATTGTTTTGTGAATAGGAGCTAGTGTGGAGAACTGTTGCAGGAAGGCATAGTTTTGTGTGTTGAGGTATTGTGTAGAAATGTTGCAGGAAAATTGTTCCTTGATTTGGAGCTAGTGTAGAGAACTGTTGCAATTAGGTATAGTTTTGTGATTCAGAGTCAGTGTGTAGAACTGTTGCAGGAAGTTATAATTTGTGATACATAGGGAGTGTGGAGAACAGTTGCAGAAAGGTATCTTTTTGTGATGTGGAGCTACTGTGTAGAAATGTTGCAGGAAGGTATTGTTTTGTGATGTGGAGCTACTGAGGAGAACTCTTGCAGGAAGGTATAGTTTTGTTATTCGGAGCTTGTGTGAAGAACTATTGCTGGAAGGTATAGTTTTGTGATTCAGAGCCAGTGTGCAGAACTGTTGCAGGAAGGTATTATTTTTTGATGTGGAGCTAGTGTAGAGATCTGTTGCAGAAAGGTATTGTTTTGTGAGGTGAAGGTAGAGTGAAGAACTGTTGCAGGAATGTATAGTTTTGGGAGGTGGAGCTAGTGTGGAGAACTGTGCAGGAAGATATTGATTTGTGATGTGGAGATAGTGTGTAGAACTGTTGGAGGAAGATATTGTTTTGTGAGGTGGAGTTATTGTGGAGAACTGTTGCAGGAATGTATAGTTTTGTGATGTGGAGCTAGTGTGTAGAACTGTTGCAGGAAAGTATTATTTTGTGATTTGGAGCTAGTGTGGAGAAATGTTGCAGGAAATACTGTTTTGTGATTTGGAGCTAGTGTGAAGATCTGTTGCTGGAAGGTATAGTATTGTGATTCGGAGCCAGTGTGGAGAACTGTTGCAGAAACGTATTGTTTTGTGATGTGGAGCTAGTGTGCAGAACTGTTGCAGGATGGTATAATTTTGTGATGTGGAGCTACTGTGTAGAAATGATGCAGTAAAGTATTGTTTTGTGAATAGGAGCTAGTGTGGAGAACTGTTGCAGGAAGGCATAGTTTTGTGTGTTGAGGTATTGTGTAGAAATGTTGCAGGAAAATTGTTCCTTGATTTGGAGCTAGTGTAGAGAACTGTTGCAATTAGGTATAGTTTTGTGATTCAGAGTCAGTGTGTAGAACTGTTGCAGGAAGGTATAATTTGTGATACATAGGGAGTGTGGAGAACAGTTGCAGAAAGGTATCTTTTTGTGATGTGGAGCTACTGTGTAGAACTGTTGCAGGAATGTATAGTTTTGTGATGTGGAGCTAGTGTGTAGAACCGTTGCAGGAAAGTATTATTTTGTGATTTGGAGCTAGTGTGAAGCACTGTTGCTATAAGGTAGAGTTTTGTGATTCAGAGCCAGTGTGCTGAATTGTTGCAGGAAGGTATTAATTTGTATTGTGGAGCTAGTGTAGAGAACTGTTGCAGAAAGTTATTGTTTTGTGAGATGGAGCTAGTGTGGAGAACTGTTCCAGGAAGGTATTGTTTGATGATTCGGAGCCAGTGTAGAGAACTGCTGCAGAAACGTATTGTTTTTGATGTGGAGCTAGTGTACAGAACTGTTGCAGAAAGGTATTGTTTTGTGAGGTGGAGCTAGTGTGGAGAACTGTTGCAGGAAGTTATACTTTTGTGGTTTGGATCCAGTGTGGAGAACTGTTGCAGAAACGTATTTTTTGTGATGTGGAGCTAAAGTAGAGAACTGTTGCAGAAAGGTATTGTTTTCTGAGGTGGAGCTATTGTGGAGAACTCTTTGCATGAAGGTAGTGTTTTGTGAATTGGAGCTACTGTGGAGAATGGTTGCAAGAATGTATAGTTTTTTGATGTGGAGCTAGTGTGTAGAACTATTGCAGGAAGGTATAGTTTTGTGATTCGGAGGTAGTGTGAAAAACTGTTGCTGGAAGGTATAGTTTTGTGATTCGGAGCCAGTGTGGAAAACTGTTGCAGAAACATATTGTTTTGTGATGTGGAGCTAGTGTAGAGAACTGTTGCAAAAAGGTTTTGTTTTGTGAGGTGGAGCTAGTTTTGAGAACTATTGCAGGAAGGTATAATTTTGTGATGTTGAGCTAGTGTGTAGAAATATTGCAGGAATGTATTTTTTTGTGATTCGGAGCTAGTGTGAAGAACTTTTGCTGGAAGGTATAGTTTTATGATTCGCAGCCAGTGTGGGGAACTGTTGTAGAAAGTTATTGTTTTGTGAGGTGGAGCTAGTGTAGAGAACTGTTGCAGGAAGGTATAGTTTTGTGATTTGGAGCCAATGTGGGGAACTGCTGCAGACAGGTATTGTTTTGTGATGTGGAGCTAGTGTGTAGAAATGTTGCAGGAAATACAGTTTTGTGATTTGGAGCTAGTATGGAAAACTGTTGCAATTAGGTATAGTTTTGTGATTCGGAGCCAGTGTGGAAAACTGTTGCAGGAAGGTATTATTTTGTGATGCATAGCCAGTGTGGAGAACAGTTTAGAATGGTATTGTTTTCTGATGTGGAGCTACTGTGTAGAAATGTTGCAGGAAGGTATTGTGTTGTGAAGTGGAGCTAGTTTGGATCACTGTTGCAGGAATGTATAGTTTTGTGATTCGGAGCTTGTGTGAAGAACTGTTGCTGAAAGGTATGGTTTTGTGATTCGGAGCCAGTGTGGAAAACTGTTGCAGAAACATATTGTTTTGTGATGTGGAGCTAGTGTAGAGAACTGTTGCAAAAAGGTATTGTTTTGTGAGGTGGAGCTAGTTTTGAGAACTATTGCAGGAAGGTATAATTTTGTGATGTTGAGTTAGTGTGTAGAAATATTGCAGGAATGTATTTTTTTGTGATTCGGAGCTAGTGTGAAGAACTTTTGCTGTAAGGTATAGTTTTATGATTCGGAGCCAGTGTGGGGAACTGTTGCAGAAAGGTATTGTTTTGTGAGGTGGAGCTAGTGTAGAGAACTGTTGCAGGAAGGTATAGTTTTGTGATTTGGAGCCAATGTGGGGAACTGCTGCAGAAAGGTACTGTTTTGTGATGTGGAGCTAGTGTGTAGAAATGTTGCAGGAAAGTATTGTTTTGTTATTTGGAGCTAGTGTGGAGAAAAGGTTGCAGGAAGGTATAGATTTGTGATGTGGAGCTAGTGTGTAGAAATATTGCAGGAAAGTATTGTTTTGTGATTTGGAGCTATTGTGGAGAACTGTTGCAAATAGGTATAGTTTTTTGATTCGGAGCCAGTGTGGAAAACTTTTGCAGGAAGGTAGAGTTTTGTGAATCGGAGCTTGTGTGAAGAACTGTTGCTGGAAGGTAGAGTTTTGTGATTCGGAGCCAGTGTGGAAAACTGTTGCAGAAACATATTGTTTTGTGATGTGGAGCTAGTGTAGAGAACTGTTGCAAAAAGGTATTGTTTTGTGAGGTGGAGCTAGTTTTGAGAACTATTGCAGGAAGGTATAATTTTGTGATGTTGAGCTAGTGTGTAGAAATATTGCAGGAATGTATATTTTTGTGATTCGGAGCTAGTGTGAAGAACTTTTGCTGGAATGTATAGTTTTATGATTCGGAGCCAGTGTGGGGAACTGTTGCAGAAAGGTATTGTTTTGTGAGGTGGAGCTGGTGTAGAGAACTGTTGCAGGAAGGTATAGTTTTGTGATTTGGAGCCAATATGGGGATCTGCTGCAGAAAGGTATTGTTTTGTGATGTGGAGCTAGTGTGTAGAAATGTTGCAGGAAATACAGTTTTGTGATTTGGAGCTAGTATGGAAAACTGTTGCAATTAGGTATAGTTTTGTGATTCGGAGCCAGTGTGGAAAACTGTTGCAGGAAGGTATTATTTTGTGATGCATAGCCAGTGTGGAGAAGAGTTTAGAATGGTATTGTTTTCTGATGTGGAGCTACTGTGTAGAAATGTTGCAGGAAGGTATTGTGTTGTGAAGTGGAGCTAGTTTGGATCACTGTTGCAGCAAGGTATAGTTTTGTGATCCGGACCTTGTGTGAAGAACTGTTGCTGGAAGGTAAAGTTTTGTGATTTGGAGCCAGTGTGCAGAACTGTTGGAGGAAGGTATTAAGTTGTGATGTGGAGCTAGTGTAGAGAACTGTTGCAGAAAGGTATTGTTTTGTGAGGTGGAGCTAGTGTGGAGAACTGTTGCATGAAGATATTGTTTGGTGTTGTGGAGCTAGTGTGGAGAAGTCTTGCAGGAAGGTATAGTTTTGTGATGTGTATCTAGTGTGTAGAACTATTGCAGGAAGATATTTTTTTTTGAGGTGGAGCTATTGTGGAGATCTCTTGCAGGAAGGTATAGTTTTGTGATGTGGAGCTAGTGTGGAGAAATGTTCCAGGATGGTATTGTTTTCTGATGTGGAGCGAATGTGGAGAACTGTTGCAGAAAGGTATTGTTTTGTGAGGTGGAGCTAGTGTAGAGAACTGTTGCAGAAAGTTATAGTTTTGTGATGTGGAGCTACTGTGTATAAATGATGCAGGAAAGTATTGTTTTGTTATTTGGAGCTAGTGTGGAGAAATGTTGCAGGAAGGTATAGTTTTGTGATGTGGAGCTAGTGTGTATAAATGATGCAGGAAAATATTGTTTTTTTCTTTGGAGCTAGTGTGGAGAAATGTTGCAGGAAGGTATAGTTTTGTGATGTGGAGCTAGTGTGTAGAAATATTGCAGGAAAGTATTGTTTTGTGATTTGGAGCTATTGTGGGGAACTGTTGCAAATAGGTATAGTTTTGTGAGTCGGAGCCAGTGTGGAAAACTTTTGCAGGAAGGTATTATTTTGTGATGCGTAGCCAGTGTGGAGAACAGTTTAGAAGGTATTGTTTTGTGATGTGAAGCTACTGTGTGGAAATGTTGCAGGAAGGCATTTTTTTGTGATGTGGAACTAGTGTGGAGAACTGTTGCAGGAAGGTAGAGTTTTGTGAATCGGAGCTTGTGTGAAGAACTGTTGCTGGAAGGTAGAGTTTTGTGATTTCGAGCAAGTGTGCAGAAATGTTGCAGGAAGGTATTAATTTGTGATGTGGAGTAAGTGTAGAGAACTGTTGCAGAAAGGTATTATTTTGTGAGGTGGAGCTAGTGTGTAGAACTCTTTGAGGAAGGTATTGTTTGATGATTCAGAGCCAGTGTGGAGAACTGCTGCAGAAACGTATAGTTTTGTGATCTGGAGCTTGTGCAGAGAACTGTTGCAGAAAGGTATTGTTTTGTGAGTTGGAGCTAGTGTGGAGAACTGTTGCAGAAAGGTATTGTTTTGTGAGGTGGAGCTAGTGTGGAGAAATGTTGCAGGAAGTTATGTATTGTTTTGTGATGTGGAGCTAGTGTGTAGAAATGTTGCAGGAAAGTATTGTTTTGTGATGTGGAACTAGTGTGCAGAACTGTTGCAGGAGGATATAGATTTGTGATGTGGAGCTAGTGTGTAGAACTGTTGCAGGAAGGTATTATTTTGTGATATATAGCCAGTGTGGAGAACAGTTGCAGAAAGGTATCGTTTTGTGATGTGTAGCTACTGTGTAGAAATGTTCCAGGAAGGTATTGTTTTGTGATGTGGAGCGAATGTGGAGAACTGTTGCAGAAAGGTATTGTTTTGTGAGGTGGAGCTAGTGTAGAGAACTGTTGCAGAAAGGTATAGTTTTGTGATATGGAGCTACTGTGTATAAATGATGCAGGAAAGTATTGTGTTGTTATTTGGAGCTAGTGTGGAGAAAAGGTTGCAGGAAGGTATAGTTTTGTGATGTGGAGCTAACGTGTAGAAATATTGCAGGAAAGTATTGTTTTCTGATTTGGAGCTATTGTGGAGAACTGTTGCAAATAGGTATAGATTTTTGATTCGGAGCCAGTGTGGAAAACTTTTGCAGGAAGGTATTATTTTGTGATGCGTAGCCAGTGTGGAGAACAGTTTAGAAAGGTATTGTTTTGTGATGTGAAGCTACTGTGTGGAAATGTTGCAGGAAGGCATTGTTTTGTGATGTGGAACTAGTGTGGAGAACTGTTGCAGGAAGGTAGAGTTTTGTGAATCGGAGCTTGTGTGAAGAACTGTTGCTGGAAGGTAGAGTTTTGTGATTTCGAGCAAGTGTGCAGAACTGTTGCAGGAAGGTATTAATTTGTGATGTGGAGTAAGTGTAGAGAACTGTTGCAGAAAGGTATTGATTTGTGAGGTGGAGCTAGTGTGTAGAACTCTTTGAGGAAGGTATTGTTTGATGATTCAGAGCCAGTGTGGAGAACTGCTGCAGAAACGTATAGTTTTGTGATCTGGAGCTAGTGCAGAGAACTGTTGCAGAAAGGTATTGTTTTGCGAGTTGGAGCTAGTGTGGAGAAGTGTTGCAGAAAGGTATTGTTTTGTGAGGTGGAGCTACTGTGGAGAACTGTTGCAGGAAGTTATGTATTGTTTCGTGATGTGGAGCTAGTGTGTAGAAATGTTGCAGGAAAGTATTGTTTTGTGATTTGGAGCTAGTGTGGAGAACTGTTGCAGGAAGGTATAGTTTTGTGATGTGGAGCTAGTGTGGGGAACTGTTGCAATTAGGATATAATTTTGTGATTCGGAGCCAGTGTGTAGAACTGTTGCAGGAAGGTATTATTTTGTGATACATAGCCAGTGTGGAGAACAGTTGCAGAAATGTATCATTTTGTGATGTGGATCTACAGTGTAGAAATGTTGCAGGAAGGTATTATTTTGTGATGTGGAGCTAGTGTGTAGAACTCTTGCAGGAAGGTATAGTTTTGTGATTCTGAGCTTGTGTGAAGAACTGTTGCTGGAAGGTAAAGTCTTGTGATTCGAAGCCAGTGTGCAGAACTGTTGCAGGAACGTATTATTTTGTGATGTCGAGCTAGTATAGAAAACTGTTGCAGAAAGGTACTGTTTTCTTAGGTGGAGCTAGTGTGGAGAACTGTTGCAGGAAGGTATAGATTCGTGATGTGGAACTAGTGTGGAGAACTGTTGCAGGAAGATATAGATTTGTGATGTGGAGCTAGTGTGTAGAACTGTTGCAGGAAGATATTGTTTTGTCAGGTGGAGCTAGTGTGGAAAACTGTTGCAGGAAGATATGTATTGTTTCGTGATGTGGAGCTAGTGTGTAGAAATGTTGCAGGAAAGTATTGTTTTGTGATGTGGAGCCAGTGTGCAGAACTGTTGCAGGATGGTATAATTTTGTGATGTGGAGCTACTGTGTAGAAATGATGCAGTAAAGTATTGTTTTGTGAATAGGAGCTAGTGTGGAGAACTGTTGCAGGAAGGCATAGTTTTGTGTGTTGAGGTATTGTGTAGAAATGTTGCAGAAAAATTGTTCCTTGATTTGGAGCTAGTGTAGAGAACTGTTGCAATTAGGTATAGTTTTGTGATTCAGAGTCAGTGTGTAGAACTGTTGCAGGAAGGTATAATTTGTGATACATAGGGAGTGTGGAGAACAGTTGCAGAAAGGTATCTTTTTGTGATGTGGAGCTACTGTGTAGAAATGTTGCAGGAAGGTATTGTTTTGTGATGTGGAGCTACTGAGGAGAACTCTTGCAGGAAGGTATAGTTTTGTTATTCCGAGCTTGTGTGAAGAACTATTGCTGGAAGGTATAGTTTTGTGATTCAGAGCCAGTGTGCAGAACTGTTGCAGGAAGGTATTATTTTTTGATGTGGAGCTAGTGTAGAGAACTGTTGCAGAAAGGTATTGTTTTGTGAGGTGGAGCTAGAGTGGAGAACTGTTGCAGGAATGTATAGTTTTGGGAGGTGGAGCTAGTGTGGAGAACTGTTGCAGGACGATATTGATTTGTGATGTGGAGATAGTGTGTAGAACTGTTGGAGGAAGATATTGTTTTGTGAGGTGGAGTTAGTGTGGAGAACTGTTGCAGGAATGTATAGTTTTGTGATGTGGAGCTAGTGTGTAGAACTGTTGCAGGAAAGTATTATTTTGTGATTTGGAGCTAGTGTGAAGAACTGTTGCTATAAGGTAGAGTTTTGTGATTCGGAGCCAGTGTGCTGAATTGTTGCAGGAAGGTATTAATTTGTATTGTGGAGCTAGTGTAGAGAACTGTTGCAGAAAGTTATTGTTTTGTGAGATGGAGCTAGTGTGGAGAACTGTTCCAGGAAGCTATTGTTTGGTGATTCGGAGCCAGTGTAGAGAACTGCTGCAGAAACGTATTGTTTTTGATGTGGAGCTAGTGTACAGAACTGTTGCAGAAAGGTATTGTTTTGTGAGGTGGAGCTAGTGTGGAGAACTGTTGCAGGAAGTTATACTTTTGTGGTTTGGATCCAGTGTGGAGAACTGTTGCAGAAACGTATTGTTTTGTGATGTGGAGCTAAAGTAGAGAACAGTTGCAGAAAGGTATTGTTTTCTGAGGTGGAGCTATTGTGGAGAACTGTTTGCATGAAGGTAGTGTTTTGTGAATTGGAGCTACTGTGGAGAATGGTTGCAAGAAGGTATAGTTTTTTGATGTGGAGCTAGTGTGTAGAACTATTGCAGGAAGGTATAGTTTTGTGATTCGGAGGTAGTGTGAAAAACTGTTGCTGGAAGGTATAGTTTTGTGATTCGGAGCCAGTGTGGAAAACTGTTGCAGAAACATATTGTTTTGTGATGTGGAGCTAGTGTAGAGAACTGTTGCAAAAAGGTATTGTTTTGTGAGGTGGAGCTAGTTTTGAGAACTATTGCAGGAAGGTATAATTTTGTGATGTTGAGCTAGTGTGTAGAAATATTGCAGGAATGTAGTTTTTTGTGATTCGGAGCTAGTGTGAAGAACTTTTGCTGGAAGGTATAGTTTTATGATTCGGAGCCAGTGTGGGGAACTGTTGCAGAAAGTTATTGTTTTGTGAGGTGAAGCTAGTGTAGAGAACTGTTGCAGGAAGGTATAGTTTTGTGATGTGGAGCTAGTGTGTAGAAATGTTGCAGGAAATACAGTTTTGTGATTTGGAGCTAGTATGGAAAACTGTTGCAATTAGGTATAGTTTTGTGATTCGGAGCCAGTGTGGAAAACTGTTGCAGGAAGGTATTATTTTGTGATTCATAGCCAGTGTGGAGAACAGTTTAGAATGGTATTGTTTTCTGATGTGGAGCTACTGTGTAGAAATGTTGCAGGAAGGTATTGTGTTGTGAAGTGGAGCTAGTTTGGATCACTGTTGCAGGAATGTATAGTTTTGTGATTCGGAGCTTGTGTGAAGAACTGTTGCTGGAAGGTATGGTTTTGTGATTCGGAGCCAGTGTGGAAAACTGTTGCAGAAACATATTGTTTTGTGATGTGGAGCTAGTGTAGAGAACTGTTGCAAAAAGGTATTGTTTTGTGAGGTGGAGCTAGTTTTGAGAACTATTGCAGGAAGGTATAATTTTGTGATGTTGAGTTAGTGTGTAGAAATATTGCAGGAATGTATTTTTTTGTGATTCGGAGCTAGTGTGAAGAACTTTTGCTGGAAGGTATAGTTTTATGATTCGGAGCCAGTGTGGGGAACTGTTGTAGAAAGGTATTATTTTGTGAGGTGGAGCTAGTGTAGAGAACTGTTGCAGGAAGGTATAGTTTTGTGATTTGGAGCCAATGTGGGTAACTGCCGCAGAAAGGTACTGTTTTGTGATGTGGATCTAGTTTGTAGAAATGTTGCAGGAAAGTATTGTTTTGTTATTTGGAGCTAGTGTGGAGAAAAGGTTGCAGGAAGGTATAGTTTTGTGATGTGGAGCTAGTGTGTAGAAATATTGCAGGAAAGTATTGTTTTGTGATTTGGAGCTATTGTGGAGAACTGTTGCAAATAGGTATAGTTTTTTGATTCGGAGCTAGTGTGGAAAACTTTTGCAGGAAGGTATTATTTTGTGATGCGTAGCCAGTGTGGAGAACAGTTTAGAAAGGTATTGTTTTGTGATGTGAAGCTACTGTGTGGAAATGTTGCAGGAAGGCATTGTTTTGTGATGTGGAACTAGTGTGGAGAACTGTTGCAGGAAGGTAGAGTTTTGTGAATCGGAGCTTGTGTGAAGAACTGTTGCTGGAAGGTAGAGCTTTGTGATTTCGAGCAAGTGTGCAGAACTGTTGCAGGAAGGTATTAATTTGTGATGTGGAGTAAGTGTAGAGAACTGTTGCAGAAAGGTATTGATTTGTGAGGTGGAGCTAGTGTGTAGAACTCTTTGAGGAAGGTATTGTTTGATGATTCAGAGCCAGTGTGGAGAACTGCTGCAGAAACGTATAGTTTTGTGATCTGGAGCTAGTGCAGAGAACTGTTGCAGAAAGGTATTGTTTTGTGAGTTGGAGCTAGTGTGGAGAAGTGTTGCAGAAAGGTATTGTTTTGTGAGGTGGAGCTACTGTGGAGAACTGTTGCAGGAAGTTATGTATTGTTTTGTGATGTGGAGCTAGTGTGTAGAAATGTTGCAGGAAAGTATTGTTTTGTGATTTGGAGCTAGTGTGGAGAACTGTTGCAGGAAGGTATAGTTTTGTGATGTGGAGCTAGTGTGGGGAACTGTTGCAATTAGGATATAATTTTGTGATTCGGAGCCAGTGTGTAGAACTGTTGCAGGAAGGTATTGTTTTGTGATACATAGCCAGTGTGGAGAACAGTTGCAGAAATGTATCATTTTGTGATGTGGAGCTACTGTGTAGAAATGTTGCAGGAAGGTATTATTTTGTGATGTGGAGCTAGTGTGTAGAACTCTTGCAGGAAGGTATAGTTTTGTGATTCTGAGCTTGTGTGAAGAACTGTTGCTGGAAGGTAAAGTCTTGTGATTCGAAGCCAGTGTGCAGAACTGTTGCAGGAACGTATTATTTTGTGATGTCGAGCTAGTATAGAAAACTGTTGCAGAAAGGTACTGTTTTCTTAGGTGGAGCTAGTGTGGAGAACAGTTGCAGGAAGTTATAGATTCGTGATGTGGAACTAGTGTGGAGAACTGTTGCAGGAAGATATAGATTTGTGATGTGGAGCTAGTGTGTAGAACTGTTGCAGGAAGATATTGTTTTGTCAGGTGGAGCTAGTGTGAAAAACTGTTGCAGGAAGGTATAGTTTTGTGATGTGGAGCTACTGTGGAGATATGTTCCAGAAACGTATTGTTTGTGATGTGGAGCTAATGTAGAGAACTGTTGCAGAAAGGTATTGTTTTGTGAGGTGGACCTAGTGTGGAGAACTGTTGCAAAAAGGTATTGTTTTGTGAGGTGGAGCTAGTGTGGAGAACTGTTGGAGGAAGTTATGTATTGTTTTGTGATGTGGAGCTAGTGTGTAGAAATGTTGCAGGAAAGAATTGTTTTGTGATTTGGAGCTAGTGTGGAGAACTGTTGCAGGAAGGTATAGTTTTGTGATGTGGATCTAGTGTGGGGAACTGTTGCAATTAGGATATAATTTTGTGATTCAGAGCCAGTGTGTAGAACTGTTGCAGGAAGGTATTATTTTGTGATGTGGAGCTACTGTGTAGAAATGTTGCAGGAAGGTATTATTTTGTGATGTGGAGATCGTCTGTTGAAGGGTTGCAGGAAGGTATAGTTTTGTTATTCGGAGCTTGTGTGAAGAACTGTTGCTGGAAGGTATAGTTTTGTGATTCGGAGCCAGTGTGCAGAACTGTTGCAGGTACGTATTCTTTTGTGATGTCGAGCTAGTATAGAAAACTGCTGCGAAATGTACTGTTTTATGAGGTGGAGCTAGTGTGGAGATCTGGTGAAGGAAGGTATAGTTTTGTGATGTGGAACTAGTTTGCAGAACTGTTGCAGGAACATATAGATTTGTGATGTGGAGCTAGTGTGTAGAACTGTTGCAGGATGATATTGTTTTGTGAGGTGGAGCTAGTGTGGAGAAATGTTCCAGAAATGTATTCTTTGTGATGTGGAGCTAATGTAGAGAACTGTTGCAGAAAGGTATTGTTTGGTGAGGTGGAGCTTTTATGGAGAACTGTTTGCATGAAGGTAGTGTTTTGTGAAGTGGAACTACTGTGGAGAACTGTTGCAGAAAAATATTTTTTTTGTGACGTGGAGCTAGTGTGGAGAACTGTTGCAGGAAGTTATATTTTTGTGATGTGGAGCTAGTGTGTAGAACTGTTGCAGGAAGGTATAGATTTGTGATTCGGAGCTAGTGTGAAGAATTGTTGTTGGAAGGTATAGTTTTGTGATTCGGAGACAGTGTGGAGAACTCTTGCAGAAACGTATTGTTTTGTGATGTGGAGCTAGTGTAGAGAACTGTTGCAGAAAGGTATTGTTTTGTGAGGTGGACCTAGTGTGGAGAACTGTTGCAGAAAATTATTGTTTTGTGAGGTGGAGCTAGTGTGTAGAACTGTTGCAGGAAGGTATATTTTTGTGATGTGGAGCTAGTGTGTAGAAATGTTGCAGGAAATTATTGTTTTGTGATTCAGAGCTACTGTGGAGAATAGCTGCTGGAAGGAATAGTTTTGTGATTCGGAGCCAGTGTGGGGAAGGGTTGCAGAAACATATATTTGTGAGGTGGAGCTAGTTTGGAGAACTGTTGCAGGAAGGTATAGTTTTGTTATGTTGAGCTAGTGTGGGGACCTGTTGCAATTAGGTCTAGTTTTTGATTCGGAGCCAGTGTGTAGAACTGTTGCAGGAAGGTATTATTTTGTGATACAAAGCCAGTGTGTAGAACAGTTGCAGAAATGTATCGTTTTGTTATGTGGAGCTACTGTGTAGAAATGTTGCAGGAAGTTATAGTTTTGTGATGTGCAGCTAGTGTGGTGAACTCTTCAGGAAGGTATAGTTTTGTGTTTCAGAGCTTGTGTGAAGAACTGTTGCTGGAAGGTAAAGTTTTGTGATTTGGAGCCAGTGTGCAGAACTGTTGGAGGAAGGTATTAATTTGTGATGTGGAGCTAGTGTAGAGAACTGTTGCAGAAAGGTAATGTTTTGTGAGGTGGAGCTAGTGTGGAGAACTGTTGCATGAAGGTATTGTTTGGTGAGGTGCAGCTAGTGTGGAGAACTGTTGCAGGAAGGTATAGTTTTGTAATGTGGATCTAGTTTGTAGAACTGTTGCAGGAAGATATTGTTTTGTGAGTTGGAGCTATTGTGAAGAACTGTTGCAGGAAGGTATAGTTTTGTGATGTGGTGATAGTGTGTAGAAATGTTGCAGGAAGGTATTGTTTTGTGATGTGGAACGAATGTGGAGAATTATTGCAGAAAGGTATTGTTTTGTGAGGGGGAGCTAGTGTAGAGAACTGTTGCAGAAAGTTATAGATTTGTGATGTGGAGCTACTGTGTATAAATGATGCAGGAAAGTATTGTTTTGTTATTTAGAGCTAGTGTGGAGAAATGTTGCAGGAAATACTGTTTTGTGATTTGGAGCTAGTGTGAAGATCTGTTGCTGGAAGGTATAGTATTGTGATTCGGAGCCAGTGTGGAGAACTGTTGCAGAAACGTATTGTTTTGTGATGTGGAGCTAGTGTGCAGAACTGTTGCAGGATGGTATAATTTTGTGATGTGGAGCTACTGTGTAGAAATGATGCAGTAAAGTATTGTTTTGTGAATAGGAGCTAGTGTAGAGAACTGTTGCAGGAAGGCATAGTTTTGTGTGTTGAGGTATTGTGTAGAAATGTTGCAGGAAAAATTGTTCCTTGATTTGGAGCTAGTGTAGAGAACTGTTGCAATTAGGTATAGTTTTGTGATTCAGAGTCAGTGTGTAGAACTGTTGCAGGAAGGTATTATTGTGATACATAGCCAGTGTGGAGAACAGTTGCAGAAAGGTATGTTTTTGTGATGTGGAGCTACTGTGTAGAAATGTTGCAGGAAGGTATTGTTTTGTGATGTGGAGCTACTGAGGAGAACTCTTGCAGGAAGGTATAGTTTTGTTATTCAGAGCTTGTGTGAAGAACTATTGCTGGAAGGTATAGTTTTGTGATTCGGAGCCAGTGTGCAGAACTGTTGCAGGAAGGTATTATTTTTTGATGTGGAGCTAGTGTAGAGAACTGTTGCAGAAAGGTATTGTTTTGTGAGGTGGAGCTAGAGTGGAGAACTGTTGCAGGAATGTATAGTTTTGGGAGGTGGAGCTAGTGTGGAGAACTGTTGCAGGAAGATATTGATTTGTGATGTGGAGATAGTGTGTAGAACTGTTGGAGGAAGATATTGTTTTGTGAGGTAGAGTTAGTGTGGAGAACTGTTGCAGGAATGTATAGTTTTGTGATGTGGAGCTAGTGTGTAGAACTGTTGCAGGAAAGTATTATTTTGTGATTTGGAGCTAGTGTGGAGAACTGTTGCAAGAAGGTAGAGTTTTGTGAATCGGAGCTTATGTGAAGAACTGTTGCTATAAGGTAGAGTTTTGTGATTCGGAGCCAGTGTGCAGAATTGTTGCAGGAAGGTATTAATTTGTATTGTGGAGCTAGTGTAGAGAACTGTTGCAGAAAGTTATTGTTTTGTGAGATGGAGCTAGTGTGGAGAACTGTTCCAGGAAGGTATTGTTTGGTGATTCGGAGCCAGTGTAGAGAACTGCTGCAGAAACGTATTGTTTTTGATGTGGAGCTAGTGTACAGAACTGTTGCAGAAAGGTATTGTTTTGTGAGGTGGAGCTAGTGTGGAGAACTGTTGCAGGAAGTTATACTTTTGTGGTTTGGATCCAGTGTGGAGAACTGTTGCAGAAACGTATTGTTTTGTGATGTGGAGCTAAAGTAGAGAACTGTTGCAGAAAGGTATTGTTTTCTGAGGTGGAGCTATTGTGGAGAACTGTTTGCATGAAGGTAGTGTTTTGTGAATTGGAGCTACTGTGGAGAATGGTTGCAAGAAGGTATAGTTTTTTGATGTGGAGCTAGTGTGTAGAAATGTTGCAGGAAATTATTGTTTTGTGATTCAGAGCTACTGTGGAGAATAGCTGCTGGAAGGAATAGTTTTGTGATTCGGAGCCAGTGTGGGGAAGGGTTGCAGAAACATATATTTGTGAGGTGGAGCTAGTTTGGAGAACTGTTGCAGGAAGGTATAGTTTTGTTATGTTGAGCTAGTGTGGGGACCTGTTGCAATTAGGTCTAGTTTTTGATTCGGAGCCAGTGTGTAGAACTGTTGCAGGAAGGTATTATTTTGTGATACAAAGCCAGTGTGTAGAACAGTTGCAGAAATGTATCGTTTTGTTATGTGGAGCTACTGTGTAGAAATGTTGCAGGAAGTTATAGTTTTGTGATGTGCAGCTAGTGTGGTGAACTCTTCAGGAAGGTATAGTTTTGTGTTTCAGAGCTTGTGTGAAGAACTGTTGCTGGAAGGTAAAGTTTTGTGATTTGGAGCCAGTGTGCAGAACTGTTGGAGGAAGGTATTAATTTGTGATGTGGAGCTAGTGTAGAGAACTGTTGCAGAAAGGTAATGTTTTGTGAGGTGGAGCTAGTGTGGAGAACTGTTGCATGAAGGTATTGTTTGGTGAGGTGCAGCTAGTGTGGAGAACTGTTGCAGGAAGGTATAGTTTTGTAATGTGGATCTAGTTTGTAGAACTGTTGCAGGAAGATATTGTTTTGTGAGTTGGAGCTATTGTGAAGAACTGTTGCAGGAAGGTATAGTTTTGTGATGTGGTGATAGTGTGTAGAAATGTTGCAGGAAGGTATTGTTTTGTGATGTGGAACGAATGTGGAGAATTATTGCAGAAAGGTATTGTTTTGTGAGGGGGAGCTAGTGTAGAGAACTGTTGCAGAAAGTTATAGATTTGTGATGTGGAGCTACTGTGTATAAATGATGCAGGAAAGTATTGTTTTGTTATTTAGAGCTAGTGTGGAGAAATGTTGCAGGAAATACTGTTTTGTGATTTGGAGCTAGTGTGAAGATCTGTTGCTGGAAGGTATAGTATTGTGATTCGGAGCCAGTGTGGAGAACTGTTGCAGAAACGTATTGTTTTGTGATGTGGAGCTAGTGTGCAGAACTGTTGCAGGATGGTATAATTTTGTGATGTGGAGCTACTGTGTAGAAATGATGCAGTAAAGTATTGTTTTGTGAATAGGAGCTAGTGTAGAGAACTGTTGCAGGAAGGCATAGTTTTGTGTGTTGAGGTATTGTGTAGAAATGTTGCAGGAAAATTGTTCCTTGATTTGGAGCTAGTGTAGAGAACTGTTGCAATTAGGTATAGTTTTGTGATTCAGAGTCAGTGTGTAGAACTGTTGCAGGAAGGTATTATTGTGATACATAGCCAGTGTGGAGAACAGTTGCAGAAAGGTATGTTTTTGTGATGTGGAGCTACTGTGTAGAAATGTTGCAGGAAGGTATTGTTTTGTGATGTGGAGCTACTGAGGAGAACTCTTGCAGGAAGGTATAGTTTTGTTATTCAGAGCTTGTGTGAAGAACTATTGCTGGAAGGTATAGTTTTGTGATTCGGAGCCAGTGTGCAGAACTGTTGCAGGAAGGTATTATTTTTTGATGTGGAGCTAGTGTAGAGAACTGTTGCAGAAAGGTATTGTTTTGTGAGGTGGAGCTAGAGTGGAGAACTGTTGCAGGAATGTATAGTTTTGGGAGGTGGAGCTAGTGTGGAGAACTGTTGCAGGAAGATATTGATTTGTGATGTGGAGATAGTGTGTAGAACTGTTGGAGGAAGATATTGTTTTGTGAGGTAGAGTTAGTGTGGAGAACTGTTGCAGGAATGTATAGTTTTGTGATGTGGAGCTAGTGTGTAGAACTGTTGCAGGAAAGTATTATTTTGTGATTTGGAGCTAGTGTGGAGAACTGTTGCAAGAAGGTAGAGTTTTGTGAATCGGAGCTTATGTGAAGAACTGTTGCTATAAGGTAGAGTTTTGTGATTCGGAGCCAGTGTGCAGAATTGTTGCAGGAAGGTATTAATTTGTATTGTGGAGCTAGTGTAGAGAACTGTTGCAGAAAGTTATTGTTTTGTGAGATGGAGCTAGTGTGGAGAACTGTTCCAGGAAGGTATTGTTTGGTGATTCGGAGCCAGTGTAGAGAACTGCTGCAGAAACGTATTGTTTTTGATGTGGAGCTAGTGTACAGAACTGTTGCAGAAAGGTATTGTTTTGTGAGGTGGAGCTAGTGTGGAGAACTGTTGCAGGAAGTTATACTTTTGTGGTTTGGATCCAGTGTGGAGAACTGTTGCAGAAACGTATTGTTTTGTGATGTGGAGCTAAAGTAGAGAACTGTTGCAGAAAGGTATTGTTTTCTGAGGTGGAGCTATTGTGGAGAACTGTTTGCATGAAGGTAGTGTTTTGTGAATTGGAGCTACTGTGGAGAATGGTTGCAAGAAGGTATAGTTTTTTGATGTGGAGCTAGTGTGTAGAACTGTTGCAGGAAGGTATAGTTTTGTGGTTCGGAGGTAGTGTGAAAATCTGTTGCTGGAAGGTATAGTTTTGTGATTCGGAGCCAGTGTGGAACACTGTTGCAGAAACATATTGTTTTGTGATGTGGAGCTAGTGTAGAGAACTGTTGCAAAAAGGTATTGTTTTGTGAGGTGGAGCTAGTTTTGAGAACTATTGCAGGAAGGTATAATTTTGTGATGTTGAGCTAGTGTGTAGAAATATTGCAGGAATGTATTTTTTTGTGATTCGGAGCTAGTGTGAAGAACTTTTGCTGGAAGGTATAGTTTTATGATTCGGAGCCAGTGTGGGGAACTGTTGCAGAAAGGTATTGTTTTGTGAGGTGGAGCTAGTGTAGAGAACTGTTGCAGGAAGGTATAGTTTTGTGATTTGGAGCCAATGTGGGGAACTGCTGCAGACAGGTATTGTTTTGTGATGTGGAGCTAGTGTGTAGAAATGTTGCAGGAAATACAGTTTTGTGATTTGGAGCTAGTATGGAAAACTGTTGCAATTAGGTATAGTTTTGTGATTCGGAGCCAGTGTGGAAAACTGTTGCAGGAAGGTATTATTTTGTGATGCATAGCCAGTGTGCAGAACAGTTTAGAATGGTATTGTTTTCTGATGTGGAGCTACTGTGTAGAAATGTTGCAGGAAGGTATTGTGTTGTGAAGTGGAGCTAGTTTGGATCACTGTTGAAGGAAGGTATAGTTTTGTGATTCGGAGCTTGTGTGAAGAACTGTTGCTGGAAGGAATAGTTTTGTGATTCGGAGCCAGTGTGGAAAACTGTTGCAGAAACATATTGTTTTGTGATGTGGAGCTTGTGTAGAGAACTGTTGCAAAAAGGTATTGTTTTGTGAGGTGGAGCTAGTATTGAGAACTATTGCAGGAAGGTATAATTTTGTGATGTTGAGCTAATGTGTAGAAATATTGCAGGAATGTATTTTTTTGTGATTCGGAGCTAGTGTGAAGAACTTTTGCTGGAAGGTATAGTTTTATGATTCGGAGCCAGTGTGGGGAACTGTTGCAGGAATGTATAGTTTTGTGATGTGGAGCTAGTGTGTAGAACTGTTGCAGGAAAGTATTATTTTGTGATTTGGAGCTAGTGTGAAGAACTGTTGCTATAAGGTAGAGTTTTGTGATTCGGAGCCAGTGTGCTGAATTGTTGCAGGAAGGTATTAATTTGTATTTTGGAGCTAGTGTAGAGAACTGTTGCAGAAAGTTATTGTTTTGTGAGATGGAGCTAGTGTGGAGAACTGTTCCAGGAAGGTATTGTTTGGTGATTCGGAGCCAGTGTAGAGAACTGCTGCAGAAACGTATTGTTTTTGATGTGGAGCTAGTGTACAGAACTGTTGCAGAAAGGTATTGTTTTGTGAGGTGGAGCTAGTGTGGAGAACTGTTGCAGGAAGTTATACTTTTGTGGTTTGGATCCAGTGTGGAGAACTGTTGCAGAAACGTATTGTTTTGTGATGTGGAGCTAAAGTAGAGAACAGTTGCAGAAAGGTATTGTTTTCTGAGGTGGAGCTATTGTGGAGAACTGTTTGCATGAAGGTAGTGTTATGTGAATTGGAGCTACTGTGGAGAATGGTTGCAAGAAGGTATAGTTTTTTGATGTGGAGCTAGTGTGTAGAACTATTGCAGGAAGGTATAGTTTTGTGATTCGGAGGTAGTGTGAAAAACTGTTGCTGGAAGGTATAGTTTTGTGATTCGGAGCCAGTGTGGAAAACTGTTGCAGAAACATATTGTTTTGTGATGTGGAGCTAGTGTAGAGAACTGTTGCAAAAAGGTATTGTTTTGTGAGGTGGAGCTAGTTTTGAGAACTATTGCAGGAAGGTATAATTTTGTGATGTTGAGCTAGTGTGTAGAAATATTGCAAGAATGTATTTTTTTGTGATTCGGAGCTAGTGTGAAGAACTTTTGCTGGAAGGTATAGTTTTATGATTCGGAGCCAGTGTGGGGAACTGTTGCAGAAAGTTATTGTTTTGTGAGGTGGAGCTAGTGTAGAGAACTGTTGCAGGAAGGTATAGTTTTGTGATTTGGAGCCAATGTGGGGAACTGCTGCAGACAGGTATTGTTTTGTGATGTGGAGCTAGTGTGTAGAAATGTTGCAGGAAATACAGTTTTGTGATTTGGAGCTAGTATGGAAAACTGTTGCAATTAGGTATAGTTTTGTGATTCGGAGCCAGTGTGGAAAACTGTTGCAGGAAGGTATTATTTTGTGATGCATAGCCAGTGTGGAGAAGAGTTTAGAATGGTATTGTTTTCTGATGTGGAGCTACTGTGTAGAAATGTTGCAGGAAGGTATTGTGTTGTGAAGTGGAGCTAGTTTGGATCACTGTTTCAGGAATGTATAGTTTTGTGATTCGGAGCTTGTGTGAAGAACTGTTGCTGGAAGGTATAGTTTTGTGATTCGGAGCCAGTGTGGAAAACTGTTGCAGAAACATATTGTTTTGTGATGTGGAGCTAGTGTAGAGAACTGTTGCAAAAAGGTATTGTTTTGTGAGGTGGAGCTAGTTTTGAGAACTATTGCAGGAAGGTATAATTTTGTGATGTTGAGTTAGTGTGTAGAAATATTGCAGGAATGTATTTTTTTGTGATTCGGAGCTAGTGTGAAGAACTTTTGCTGGAAGGTATAGTTTTATGATTCGGAGCCAGTGTGGGGAACTGTTGCAGAAAGGTATTGTTTTGTGAGGTGGAGCTAGTGTAGAGAACTGTTGCAGGAAGGTATAGTTTTGTGATTTGGAGCCAATGTGGGGAACTGCTGCAGAAAGGTACTGTTTTGTGATGTGGAGCTAGTGTGTAGAAATGTTGCAGGAAAGTATTGTTTTGTTATTTGGAGCTAGTGTGGAGAAAAGGTTGCAGGAAGGTATAGATTTGTGATGTGGAGCTAGTGTGTAGAAATATTGCAGGAAAGTATTGTTTTGTGATTTGGAGCTATTGTGGAGAACTGTTGCAAATAGGTATAGTTTTTTGATTCGGAGCCAGTGTGGAAAACTTTTGCAGGAAGGTATTATTTTGTGATGCGTAGCCAGTGTGGAGAACAGTTTAGAAAGGTATTGTTTTGTGATGTGAAGCTACTGTGTGGAAATGTTGCAGGAAGGCATTGTTTTGTGATGTGGAACTAGTGTGGAGAACTGTTGCAGGAAGGTAGAGTTTTGTGAATCGGAGCTTGTGTGAAGAACTGTTGCTGGAAGGTAGAGTTTTGTGATTTCGAGCAAGTGTGCAGAACTGTTGCAGGAAGGTATTAATTTGTGATGTGGAGTAAGTGTAGAGAACTGTTGCAGAAAGGTATTGATTTGTGAGGTGGAGCTAGTGTGTAGAACTCTTTGAGGAAGGTATTGTTTGATGATTCAGAGCCAGTGAGGAGAACTGCTGCAGAAACGTATAGTTTTGTGATCTGGAGCTAGTGCAGAGAACTGTTGCAGAAAGGTATTGTTTTGTGAGTTGGAGCTAGTGTGGAGAAGTGTTGCAGAAAGGTATTGTTTTGTGAGGTGGAGCTACTGTGGAGAACTGTTGCAGGAAGTTATGTATTGTTTTGTGATGTGGAGCTAGTGTGTAGAAATGTTGCAGGAAAGTATTGTTTTGTGATTTGGAGCTAGTGTGGAGAACTGTTGCAGGAAGGTATAGTTTTGTGATGTGGAGCTAGTGTGGGGAACTGTTGCAATTAGGATATAATTTTGTGATTCGGAACCAGTGTGTAGAACTGTTGCAGGAAGGTATTGTTTTGTGATACATAGCCAGTGTGGAGAACAGTTGCAGAAATGTATCATTTTGTGATGTGGAGCTACTGTGTAGAAATGTTGCAGGAAGGTATTATTTTGTGATGTGGAGCTAGTGTGTAGAACTCTTGCAGGAAAGTATAGTTTTGTGATTCTGAGCTTGTGTGAAGAACTGTTGCTGGAAGGTAAAGTCTTGTGATTCGAAGCCAGTGTGCAGAACTGTTGCAGGAACGTATTATTTTGTGATGTCGAGCTAGTATAGAAAACTGTTGCAGAAAGGTACTGTTTTCTTAGGTGAAGCTAGTGTGGAGAACTGTTGCAGGAAGGTATAGATTCGTGATGTGGAACTAGTGTGGAGAACTGTTGCAGGAAGATATAGATTTGTGATGTGGAGCTAGTGTGTAGAACTGTTGCAGGAAGATATTGTTTTGTCAGGTGGAGCTAGTGTGAAAAACTGTTGCAGGAAGGTATAGTTTTGTGATGTGGAGCTACTATGGAGATATGTTCCAGAAACGTATTGTTTGTGATGTGGAGCTAATGTAGAGAATTGTTGCAGAAAGGTATTGTTTTGTGAGGTGGACCTAGTGTGGAGAACTGTTGCAGAAAGGTATTGTTTTGTGAGGTGGAGCTAGTGTGGAGAACTGTTGGAGGAAGTTATGTATTGTTTTGTGATGTGGAGCTAGTGTGTAGAAATGTTGCAGGAAAGTATTGTTTTGTGATTTGGAGCTAGTGTGGATAACTGTTGCAGGAAGGTATAGTTTTGTGATGTGGATCTAGTGTGGGGAACTGTTGCAATTAGGATATAATTTTGTGATTCGGAGCCAGTGTGTAGAACTGTTGCAGGAAGGTATTATTTTGTGATACATAGACAGTGTGAAGAACAGTTGCAGAAAGGTATCATTTTGTAATGTGGAGCTACTGTGTAGAAATGTTGCAGGAAGGTATTATTTTGTGATGTGGAGATCGTCTGTAGAAGGGTTGCAGGAAGGTATAGTTTTGTTATTCGGAGCTTGTGTGAAGAACTGTTGCTGGAAGGTATAGTTTTGTGATTCGGAGCCAGTGTGCAGAACTGTTGCAGGTACGTATTCTTTTGTGATGTCGAGCTAGTATAGAAAACTGTTGCGAAATGTACTGTTTTATGAGGTGGAGCTAGTGTGGAGATCTGCTGAAGGAAGGTATAGTTTTGTGATGTGGAACTAGTTTGCAGAACTGTTGCAGGAACATATAGATTTGTGATGTGGAGCTAGTGTGTAGAACTGTTTCAGGAAGATATTGTTTTGTGAGGTGGAGCTAGTGTGGAGAAATGTTCCAGAAATGTATTCTTTGTGATGTGGAGCTAATGTAGAGAACTGTTGCAGAAAGGTATTGTTTTGTGAGGTGGAGCTTTTATGGAGAACTGTTTGCATGAAGGTAGTGTTTTGTGAAGTGGAACTACTGTGGAGAACTGTTGTAGAAAAATATTTTTTTTGTGACGTGGAGCTAGTGTGTTGAACTGTTGCAGGAAGTTATATTTTTGTGATGTGGAGCTAGTGTGTAGAACTGTTGCAGGAAGGTATAGATTTGTGATTCGGAGCTAGTGTGAAGAATTGTTGTTGGAAGGTATAGTTTTGTGATTCGGAGACAGTGTGGAGAACTCTTGCAGAAACGTATTGTTTTGTGATGTGGAGCTAGTATAGAGAACTGTTGCAGAAAGGTATTGTTTTGTGAGGTGGACCTAGTGTGGAGAACTGTTGCAGAAAAGTATTGTTTTGTGAGGTGGAGCTAGTGTGTAGAACTGTTGCAGGAAGGTATATTTTTGTGATGTGGAGCTAGTGTGTAGAAATGTTGCAGGAAATTATTGTTTTGTGATTCAGAGCTACTGTGGAGAATTGCTGCTGGAAGGAATAGTTTTGTGATTCGGAGCCAGTGTGGGGATCGGTTGCAGAAACATATATTTGTGAGGTGGAGCTAGTGTGGAGAACTGTTGCAGGAAGGTATAGTTTTGTTATGTTGAGCTAGTGTGGGGACCTGTTGCAATTAGGTCTAGTTTTTGATTCGGAGCCAGTGTGTAGAACTGTTGCAGGAAGGTATTATTTTGTGATACAAAGCCAGTGTGGAAAACAGTTGCAGAAAGGTATCGTTTTGTTATGTGGAGCTACTGTGTAGAAATGTTGCAGGAAGTTATAGTTTTGTGATGTGCAGCTAGTGTGGTGAACTCTTCAGGAAGGTATAGTTTTGTGTTTCGGAGCTTGTGTGAAGAACTGTTGCTGGAAGGTAAAGTTTTGTGATTTGGAGCCAGTGTGCAGAACTGTTGGAGGAAGGTATTAATTTGTGATGTGGAGCTAGTGTAGAGAACTGTTGCAGAAAGGTATTGTTTTGTGAGGTGGAGCTAGTGTGGAGAACTGTTGCATGAAGGTATTGTTTGGTGAGGTGCAGCTAGTGTGGATAACTGTTGCAGGAAGGTATAGTTTTGTAATGTGGATCTAGTGTGTAGAACTGTTGCAGGAAGATATTGTTTTGTGAGTTGGAGCTATTGTGAAGAACTGTTGCAGGAAGGTATAGTTTTGTGATGTGGTGATAGTGTGTAGAAATGTTGCAGGAAGGTATTGTTTTGTGATGTGGAACGAATGTGGAGAATTATTGCAGAAAGGTATTGTTTTGTGAGGTGGAGCTAGTGTAGAGAACTGTTGCAGAAAGTTATAGTTTTGTGATGTGGAGCTACTGTGTATAAATGATGCAGGAAAGTATTGTTTTGTTATTTAGAGCTAGTGTGGAGAAATGTTGCAGGAAATACTGTTTTGTGATTTGGAGCTAGTGTGAAGATCTGTTGCTGGAAGGTATAGTATTGTGATTCGGAGCCAGTGTGGAGAACTGTTGCAGAAACGTATTGTTTTGTGATGTGGAGCTAGTGTGCAGAACTGCTGCAGGATGGTATAATTTTGTGATGTGGAGCTACTGTGTAGAAATGATGCAGTAAAGTATTGTTTTGTGAATAGGAGCTAGTGTGGAGAACTGTTGCAGGAAGGCATAGTTTTGTGTGTTGAGGTATTGTGTAGAAATGTTGCAGGAAAATTGTTCCTTGATTTGGAGCTAGTGTAGAGAACTGTTGCAATTAGGTATAGTTTTGTGATTCAGAGTCAGTGTGTAGAACTGTTGCAGGAAGGTATTATTTGTGATACATAGCCAGTGTGGAGAACAGTTGCAGAAAGGTATCTTTTTTGTGATGTGGAGCTACTGTGTAGAAATGTTGCAGGAAGGTATTGTTTTGTGATGTGGAGCTACTGAGGAGAACTCTTGCAGGAAGGTATAGTTTTGTTATTCGGAGCTTGTGTGAAGAACTATTGCTGGAAGGTATAGTTTTGTGATTCGGAGCCAGTGTGCAGAACTGTTGCAGGAAGGTATTATTTTTTGATGTGGAGCTAGTGTAGAGAACTGTTGCAGAAAGGTATTGTTTTGTGAGGTGGAGCTAGAGTGGAGAACTGTTGCAGGAATGTATAGTTTTGGGAGGTGGAGCTAGAGTGGAGAACTGTTGCAGGAAGATATTGATTTGTGATGTGGAGATAGTGTGTAGAACTGTTGGAGGAAGATATTGTTTTGTGAGGTAGAGTTAGTGTGGAGAACTGTTGCAGGAATGTATAGTTTTGTGATGTGGAGCTAGTGTGTAGAACTGTTGCAGGAAAGTATTATTTTGTGATTTGGAGCTAGTGTGGAGAACTGTTGCAGGAAGGTTGAGTTTTGTGAATCGGAGCTTATGTGAAGAACTGTTGCTATAAGGTAGAGTTTTGTGATTCGGAGCCAGTGTGCAGAATTGTTGCAGGAAGGTATTAATTTGTATTGTGGAGCTAGTGTAGAGAACTGTTGCAGAAAGTTATTGTTTTGTGAGATGGAGCTAGTGTGGAGAACTGTTCCAGGAAGGTATTGTTTGGTGATTCGGAGCCAGTGTAGAGAACTGCTGCAGAAACGTATTGTTTTTGATGTGGAGCTAGTGTACAGAACTGTTGCAGAAAGGTATTGTTTTGTGAGGTGGAGCTAGTGTGGAGAACTGTTGCAGGAAGTTATACTTTTGTGGTTTGGATCCAGTGTGGAGAACTGTTGCAGAAACGTATTGTTTTGTGATGTGGAGCTAAAGTAGAGAACTGTTGCAGAAAGGTATTGTTTTCTGAGGTGGAGCTATTGTGGAGAACTGTTTGCATGAAGGTAGGGTTTTGTGAATTGGAGCTACTGTGGAGAATGGTTGCAAGAAGGTATAGTTTTTTGATGTGGAGCTAGTGTGTAGAACTGTTGCAGGAAGGTATAGTTTTGTGGTTCGGAGGTAGTGTGAAAATCTGTTGCTGGAAGGTATAGTTTTGTGATTCGGAGCCAGTGTGGAAAACTGTTGCAGAAACATATTGTTTTGTGATGTGGAGCTAGTGTAGAGAACTGTTGCAAAAAGGTATTGTTTTGTGAGGTGGAGCTAGTTTTGAGAACTATTGCAGGAAGGTATAATTTTGTGATGTTGAGCTAGGGTGTAGAAATATTGCAGGAATGTATTTTTTTGTGATTCGGAGCTAGTGTGAAGAACTTTTGCTGGAAGGGATAGTTTTATGATTCGGAGCCAGTGTGGGGAACAGTTGCAGAAAGGTATTGTTTTGTGAGGTGGAGCTAGTTTGTAGAAATGTTGCAGGAAATACAGTTTTGTGATTTGGAGCTAGTATGGAAAACTGTTGCAATTAGGTATAGTTTTGTGATTCAGAGCCAGTGTGGAGAACTGTTGCAGGAAGGTATTATTTTGTGATGCATAGCCAGTGTGGAGAACAGTTTAGAATGGTATTGTTTTCTGATGTGGAGCTACTGTGTAGAAATGTTACAGGAAGGTATTGTGTTGTGAAGTGGAGCTAGTTTGGATCACTGTTGCAGCAAGGTATAGTTTTGTGATTCGGAACTTGTGTGAAGAACTGTTGCTGGAAGGTAAAGTTTTGTGATTTGGAGCCAGTGTGCAGAACTGTTGGAGGAAGGTATTAATTTGTGATGTGGAGCTAGTGTAGAGAACTGTTGCAGAAAGGTATTGTTTTGTGAGGTGTAGCTAGTGTGGAGAACTGTTGCATGAAGGTATTGTTTGGTGTTGTGGAGCTGGTGTGGAGAAGTCTTGCAGAAAGGTATAGTTTTGTGATGTGGATCTAGTGGGTAGAACTGTTGCAGGAAGATTTTTTTTTGTGAGGTGGAGCTATTGTTGAGAACTCTTGCAGGAAGGTTTAGTTTTGTGATGTGGAGCTAGTGTGTAGAAATGTTCCAGGAAGGTATTTTTTTTGTGATGTGGAGCGAATGTGGAGAACTGTGGCAGAAAGGAATTGTTTTGTGATGTGGAGCTTGTGTAGAGAACTGTTTCCAGGAAGGTATTGTTTTGGAGGTGGAGCTAGTGTGGAGAAATGTTGCAGTAAGGTATAGTTTTGTGATTTGGAGCTAATGTGTAGAACTGGTGCAGGAAGGTATTGTTTTGTGATTCGGAGCTAGTGTGAAGAACTGTTGCTGGAAGGTATAGTATTGTGATTCGGAGCCAGTGTGGAGAACTGTTGCAGAAACATATTGTTTTGTGATGTGGAGCCAGTGTGCAGAACTGTTGCAGGATGGTATAATTTTGTGATGTGGAGCTACTGTGTAGAAATGATGCAGTAAAGTATTGTTTTGTGAATAGGAGCTAGTGTGGAGAACTGTTGCAGGAAGGCATAGTTTTGTGTGTTGTGGTATTGTGTAGAAATGTTGCAGGAAAATTGTTCTTTGATTTGGAGCTAGTGTAGAGAACTGTTGCAATTAGGTATAGTTTTGTGATTCAGCGTCAGTGTGTAGAACTGTTGCAGGAAGGTATTATTTGTGATACATAGCCAGTGTGGAGAACAGTTGCAGAAAGGTATCTTTTTGTGATGTGGAGCTACTGTGTAGAAATGTTGCAGGAAGGTATTGTTTTGTGATGTGGAGCTACTGAGGAGAACTCTTGCAGGAAGGTATAGTTTTGATATTCGGAGCTTGTGTGAAGAACTGTTGCTGGAAGGTATTATTTTTTGATGTGGAGCTAGTGTAGAGAACTGTTGCAGAAAGGTATTGTTTTGTGAGGTGGAGCTAGAGTGGAGAACTGTTGCAGGAAGGTATAGTTTTGTGAGATGGAGCTAGTGTGGAGAACTGTTGCAGGAAGATATTGATTTGTGATGTGGAGATAGTGTGTAGAACTGTTGGATGAAGAGATTGTTTTGTGAGGTGGAGTTAGTGTGGAGAAATGTTGCAGGAAGGTATAGTTTTGTGATGTGGAGCTAGTGTGTAGAACTGTTGCAGGAAAGTATTATTTTGTGATTTGGAGCTAGTGTAGAGAACTGTTGCAGGAAGGTAGAGTTTGTGAATCGGAGCTTATGTGAAGAACTGTTGCTATAAGGTAGAGTTTTTTTGATTCGGAGCCAGTGTGCAGAATTGTTGCAGGAAGGTATTAATTCGTATTGTGGAGCTAGTGTAGAGAACTGTTGCAGAAAGTTATTGTTTTGTGAGATGGAGCTAGTGTGGAGAACTGTTCCAGGAAGCTATTGTTTGGTGATTCGGAGCCAGTGTAGAGAACTGCTGCAGAAACGTATTGTTTTTGATGTGGAGCTAGTGTACAGAACTGTTGCAGAAAGGTACTGTTTTGTGAGGTGGAGCTAGTGTGGAGAACTGTTGCAGGAAGTTATACTTTTGTGGTTTGGATCCAGTGTGGAGAAATGTTGCAGAAACGTATTGTTTTGTGATGTGGAGCTAAAGTAGAGAGCTGTTGCAGAAAGGTATTTTTTTGTGAGGTGGAGCTATTGTGGAGAACTGTTTGCATGAAGGTAGTGTTTTGTGAAGTGGAGCTACTGTGGAGAATGGTTCCAGGAAGGTATAGTTTTTTGATGTGGAGCTAGTGTGTAGAACTGTTGCTGGAAGGTATAGTTTTGGGATTCAGAGCCAGTGTGGAGAACTGTTGCAGAAACATATTGTTTTGTGATGTGGAGCTAGTGTAGAAAACTGTTGCAAAAAGGTATTGTTTTGTGAGGTGGAGCTAGTTTTGAGAACTATTGCAGGAAGGTATAATTTTGTGATGTTGAGCTAGTGTGTAGAAATATTGCAGGAATGTATTTTTTTGTGATTCGGAGCTTGTGTGAAGAACTTTTGCTGGAAGGTATAGTTTTATGATTCGGAGCCAGTGTGGGGAACAGTTGCAGAAAGTTATTGTTTTGTGAGGTGGAGCTAGTGTAGAGAACTGTTGCAGGAATATATTGTTTTGGAGGTAGAGCTAGTGTGAAGAAATGTTGCAGTAAGGTATAGTTTTGTGATGTGGAGCTAATGTGTAGAACTGGTGCAGGAAGGTATTGTTTTGTGATTCGGAGCTAGTGTGAAGAACTGTTGCTGGAAGGTATAGTATTGTGATTCGGAGCCAGTGTGGAGAACTGTTGCAGAAACGTATTGTTTTGTGATGTGGAGCTAGTGTGCAGTACTGTTGCAGGAAGGTATAATTTTGTGATGTGGAGCTACTGTGTAGAAATGATGCAGTAAAGTATTGTTTTGTGAATAGGAGCTAGTGTGGAGAACTGTTGCAGGAAGGCATAGTTTTGTGTGTTGAGGTATGGTGTAGAAATGTTGCAGGAAAATTGTTCTTTGATTTGGAGCTAGTGTAGATAACTGTTGCAATTAGGTATAGTTTTGTGATTCAGAGTCAGTGTGTAGAACTGTTGCAGGAAGGTATTATTTGTGATACATAGCCAGTGTGGAGAACAGTTGCAGAAAGGTATCTTTTTTTGATGTGGAGCTACTGTGTAGAAATGTTGCAGGAAGGTATTGTTTTTTGATGTGGAGCTACTGAGGAGAACTCTTGCAGGAAGGTATAGTTTTGTTATTGGGAGCTTGTGTGAAGAACTGTTGCTGGAAGGTATAGTTTTGTGATTCGGAGCCAGTGTGCAGAACTGTTGCAGGAAGGTATTATTTTTTGATGTGGATCTAGTGTAGAGAACTGTTGCAGAAAGGTATTGTTTTGTGAGGTAGAGCTAGAGTGGAGAACTGTTGCAGGAAGGTATAGTTTTGTGAGGTGGAGCTAGTGTGGAGAACTGTTGCAGAAACATATTGTTTTGTGATGTGGAGCTAGTGTAGAGAACTGTTGCAAAAAGGTATAGTTTTGTGATGTTGAGCTAGTGTGTAGAAATATTGCAGGAATGTATTTTTTTCTGATTCGGAGCTAGTGTGAAGAACTTTTGCTGGAAGGTATAGTTTTATGATTCGGAGCCAGTGTGGGGAACTGTTGCAGAAAGGTATTGTTTTGTGAGGTGGAGCTAGTGTAGAGAACTGTTGCAGGAAGGTATAGTTTTGTGATTTGGAGCCAATGTGGGGAACTGCTGCAGAAAGGTATTGTTTTGTGATGTGGAGCTAGTGTGTAGAAATGTTGCAGGAAATATTGTTTTATGATTTGGAGCTAGTATGGAAAACTGTTGCAATTAGGTATAGTTTTGTGATTTGAAGCCTGTGTGGAAAACTGTTGCAGGAAGGTATTATTTTGTGATGTTTAGCTAGTGTAGAGAAATGTTGCAGAAATGTATTGTTTTGTGAGGTGGAGCTAGTGTGGAGAACAGTTCAGAAAGGTATTGTTTTGTGATGTGGAGCTACTGTGTAGAAATGTTGCAGGAAGGTATTGTGTTGTGAAGTGGAGCTAGTGTGGATCACTCTTGCAGGATGGTATATTTTTGTGATTCGGAGCTTGTGTGAAGAACTGTTGCAGGAAGGTATTATTTTGTGATGTGGAGCTAGTGTAGAGAAATGTTGCAGAAAGGTATTGTTTTGTGAGGTGGAGCTAGTGTGGAGAACTGTTGCAGGAAGATATATATTTGTGATGTTGACCTAGTGTGTAGAACTGTTGCCGGAAGATATTGTTTTGTGAGGTGGAGTTAGTGTGTAGAAATGTTGCAGGAAGGTATTATTTTGTGATGTGGAGCTATTGTAGAGAACTGTTTCCAGGAAGGTATTGTTTTGGAGGTGGAGCTAGTGTGGAGAAATGTTGCAGTAAGGTATAGTTTTGTGATGTCAGCTAGTGTGCAGTACTGTTGCAGGAAGGTATAATTTTGTGATGTGGAGCTACTGTGATGAAATGATGCAGTAAAGTATTGTTTTGTGAATAGGAGCTAGTGTGGAGAACTGTTGCAGGAAGGCATAGTTTTGTGAGTTGAGGTATTGTATAGAAATGTTGCAGGAAAATTATTTTTTGATTTGGAGCTGGTGTAGAGATCTGTTGCAATTAGGTATAGTTTTGTGATTCAGAGCCAGTGTGTAGAACTGTTGCATGAAGGTATTTTTTGTGATACATAGCCAGTGTGGAAAACAGTTGCAGAAAGTTATCTTTTGTGATGTGGAGCTACTGTGTAGAAATGTTTCAGGAAGATATTGTTTTGTGATGTGGAGCTACTGTGGAGAACTCTTGCAGGAAGGTATAGTTTTGTGATTCGGAGCTTGTGTGAAGAACTGTTGCTGGAAGGTAAAGTTTTGTGATTCGGAGCCAGTGTGCAGTACTGTTGCAGGAAGGTATTAATTTGTGATGTGTAGCTAGTGTAGACAACTGTTGCAGAAAGGTATTGTTTTGTGAGGTGGAGCTAGTGTTGAGAACAGTTGCATGAAGGCATTGTTTGGTGAGGTGGAGATACTGTGTAGAAATGATGCAGGAAAGTATTGTTTTGTGATTTGGAGCTAGTGTGGAGAACTGTTGCAGGTAGGTAAATTTTTGTGATGTGGAGCTAGTGTGTAGAAATGTTGCAGGAAAGTATTGTTTTGTGATTTGGGGCTATTGTGAAGAACTCTTGCAATTAGGTATAGTTTTGTGATTCGGAGCCATTGTGGAAAACTGTTGCAGTAAGGTATTATTTTGTGATTTGGAGCTAGTGTGGAGAACTGTTGCAGAAAGGTATAATTTTGTGATGTGGAGCTAGTGTGTAGAAATTTTGCAGGAAAGTATTGTTTTGTGATTTGGAGCTAGTGTGGAGAACTGTTGCAGGAAGGTATAATTTTGTGATGTGGAGGTAGTGTTTAGAACTGTTGCTGGAAGGTATAGTTTTGTGATTCGGAGCTAGTGTGAAGAACTGTTGCTGGAAGGTATAGTTTTGTGATTCGGAGCCAGTGTGGAGAACTGTTGCAGGAAGGTATTGTTTTGGAGGTAGAGCTAGTGTGGAGAAATGTTGCAGTAAGGTATAGTTTTGTGATGTGGAGCTTATGTGTAGAACTGGTGCAGGAAGGTATTGTTTTGTGATTCGGAGCTAGTGTGAAGAACTGTTGCTGGAAGGTATAGTTTTGTGATTCGGAGCCAGTGTGGAGAACTGTTGCATAAACATATTATTTTGTGATGTGGAGCTAGTGTATAGAACTGTTGCAGAAAGGTATTGTTTTGTGAGGTGAAGATAGTGTGGAGAACTGTTGCAGGAAGGTGTATTTTTGTGATTCGGAGCTAGTGTGTAGAAATATTGCAGGAAAGTATTGTTTTGTGATTCAGAGCTAGTGTGAAGTACTGTTGCTGGAGGGTATATTTTTGTGATTCGGAGCCAATGTGGGGAACTGTTGCAAAAACGTATTGTTTTTTGAAGTGGAGCTAGTGTGGAGAACACTTGCAGGAAGGTATAGTTTGTGATGTGGATCTAGTGTGTAGAAATGTTGCAGGAAAATATTGCTTTGTGATTTGGAGCTAGTGTGGAGAACTGTTGCAGGGAGGTATAGTTTTATGATGTGGAGCTAGTGTGGGGACCTGTTGCAATTAGGTATATTTTTGTGATTTGGAGCCAGTGTGTAGAACTGTTGCATGAAGGTATTGTTTTGTGATGTGGTGCTAGTGTGTAGAACTGTCGCAGGAAGGTATTGTTTTGTGATTCTGAGCTAGTGTGAAGAACTGTTGCTGGAAGGTATAGTTTTATGATTTGGAGCCAGTGTGGGTAACTGTTGCAGAAAGGTATTGTTTTGTGAGGTGGAGCTAGTGTAGAGAACTGTTGCAGGAAGGTATAGTTTTGTGATTCAGAGCCAATGTGGGGAACTGCTGCAGAAAGGTATTGTTTTGTGATGTGGAGCTAGTGTGTAGAAATGTTGCAGGAAATATTGTTTTGTGATTTGGAGCTAGTATGGAAAACTGTTGCAATTAGGTATAGTTTTGTGATTTGGAGCCAGTGTGGAATACTGTTGCAGGAAGGTATTATTTTGTGATGTTTAGCTAGTGTAGAGAAATGTTGCAGAAAGGTATTGTTTTGTGAGGTGGAGCTAGTGTCGAGAACAGTTTAGAAAGGTATTGTTTTGTGATGTGGAGCTACTGTGTAGAAATGTTGCAGGAAGGTATAGTTTTGTGATGTGGAGCTAGTGTGGAGAACTGTTGCAGGAAGATATAGATTTTTGATGTTGAGCTAGTGTGTAGAACTGTTGCCGGAAGATATTGTTTTGTGAGGTGGAGTTAGTGTGGAGAACTGTTGCAGGAAGGTATGTGGAGCTATTGTAGAGCACTGTTTCCAGGAAGGTATTTTTTTGGAGGTGGAGCTAGTGTGGATCACTCTTGCAGGATGGTATAATTTTGTGATTCGGAGCTTGTGTGAAGAACTGTTGCTGGAAGGTATAGTTTTCTGATTCGGAGCCAGTGTGCGTAACTGTTGCAGGAAGGTATTATTTTGTGAGGTGGAGCTAGTGTAGAGAAAAGTTGCAGAAAGGTATTGTTTTGTGAGGTGGAGCTAGTGTGGAGAACTGTTGCAGGAAGGTATAGTTTTGTGATGTGGAGCTAGTGTGGAGAACTGTTGCAGGAAGATATAGATTTTTGATGTTGAGCTAGTGTGTAGAACTGTTGCCGGAAGATATTGTTTTGTGAGGTGGAGTTAGTGTGGAGAACTGTTGCAGGAAGGTATGTGGAGCTATTGTAGAGCACTGTTTCCAGGAAGGTATTTTTTTGGAGGTGGAGCTAGTGTGGATCACTCTTGCAGGATGGTATAATTTTGTGATTCGGAGCTTGTGTGAAAAACTGTTGCTGGAAGGTATAGTTTTCTGATTCGGAGCCAGTGTGCATAACTGTTGCAGTAAGGTATAGTTTTGTGATGTGGAGCTAATGTGTAGAACTGGTGCAGGAAGGTTTAGTTTTGTGATGTGGAGTTAGTGTGTAGAACTGTTGCAGGAAGGTATAGTTTTGTGATTCGGAGCTAGTGTGAAGAACTGTTGCTGGAAGGTAAAGTTTTGTGATTCGGAGCCAGTGTGCAGAACTGTTGCAGAAAGTTATTGTTTTGTGAGGTGGAGCTAGTGTGAAGAACTGTTGCAGGAAGGTATAGTTTTGTGATTCGGTGTCAGTGTGGGGAACTGTTGCAAAAACGTATTATTTTGTAAGGTGTAGCTAGTGTGGAGAACTCTTGCAGGAAGGTATTGTTTGGCGATGTGGTGCTAGTGTGTAGAACTGTTGCAGGAAAGTATTGTTTTGTGATTTGGAGCTAGTGTGGAGAACTGTTGCAGGAAGGTATAGTTTTGTGATGTGGAGCTAGTGTGTAGAAATGTTTCAGGAAAGTACTTTTTTGTAATTTGGAGCTAATGTGGAAAACTGTTGCAGGAAGGTAAAGATTTGTGTTGTGGAGCTAGTGTGGGGTACTGTTGCAATTAGGTATAGTTTTGTGATTCGGAGACAGTGTGTAGAACTGTTGCAGGAAGGTATTATTTTGTGATACATACCCAGTGTGGAGAACAGTTGCAGAAAGGTATCTTTTTGTGATGTGGAGCTACTGTGTAGAAATGTTGCAGGAAAGTATTGTTTTGTGATTTGGAGCAAGTGGGCAGAACTGTTGCAAGAAGGTATAGTTTTGTGATGTGGACCTAGTGTGGGGAACTGTTGCAATTAGGTATAGTTTTGTGATTCAGAGCCAGCGTGTATAACAGTTGCAGGAAGGTATTATTTTGTGATACACAGCCAGTGTGGAGAACTGTTGCAGAAAGTTTTTGTTTTGTGGTGTGGAGCTACTGTGTAGAAATGTTGCAGGAAGGTATTGTTTTGTGATATGGAGCTAGTGTGGAGAACTCTTGCAGGAAGGTATAGTTTTGTGATTCGGAGTTTGTGTGAAGAACTGTTGCTGGAAGGTAAAGTTTTGTGATTCGGAGCCAGTGTGCAGAACTGTTGCAGAAACGTATTGTTTTGTGATATGGAGCCAGTGTGGGGAACTGTTGCAGAAAGGTATTGTTTTGTGAGGGTGGAGCTAGTGTGAAGAACTGTTGCAGCAAGGTATAGTTTTGTGATGTGGAGCTAGTGTGTAGAAATGTTGCATGAAAATAGTGTTTTGTGAAGCGGAGCTACTGTGGAGAACGGTTGCAGGAAGATATAGTTTTGTGATTCGGAGCTAGTGTGAAGAACTGTTGCTGGAAGGTATAGTTTTGTGATTCGGAGACAGTGTTGAGAACTTTTGCAGAAAGGTATTGTTTTGTGAGGTGGAGCTAGTGTGGAGAACTGTAGCTGGAAGGTATAGTTTTGTGATTCGGAGCCAGCGTGGGGAAATGTTGCAAAAACGTATTATTTTGTAAGGTGTAGCTAGTGTGGAGAACTCTTGCAGGAAGGTATTGTTTGGCGATGTGGTGCTAGTGTGTAGAACTGTTGCAGGAAAGTATTGTTTTGTGATATGGAGCCAGTGTGGGGAACTGTTGCAGAAAGGTATTGTTTTGTGAGGTGGAGCTAGTGTGAAGAACTGTTGCAGCAAGGTATAGTTTTGTGATGTGGAGCTAGTGTGTAGAAATGTTGCATGAAAATAGTGTTTTGTGAAGCGGAGCTACTGTGGAGAACGGTTGCAGGAAGATATAGTTTTGTGATTCGGAGCTAGTGTGAAGAACTGTTGCTGGAAGGTATAGTTTTGTGATTCGGAGACAGTGTTGAGAACTTTTGCAGAAAGGTATTGTTTTGTGAGGTGGAGCTAGTGTGGAGAACTGTAGCTGGAAGGTATAGTTTTGTGATTCGGAGCCAGCGTGGGGAAATGTTGCAAAATGTATTATTTTGTGAGGAGGAGCTAGTGTGGAGAACTGTTGCAGGAAGGTATAGTTTTGTGATTCGAAGCCAGTGTGGGGAACTGTTGCAAAAACGTATTATTTTGTGAGGTGGAGCTAGTGTGGAGAACTGTTTGCATGAAGGTATTGTTTTGTGAAGTGGAGCTACTGTGGAGATCGTTTGCAGGACGGTATAGTTTTGTGATTCGGAGCTAGTGTGAAGAACTGTTGCTGGAAGGTATAGTTTTCTGATTCGGAGCCAGTGTGCATAACTGTTGCAGTAAGGTATAGTTTTGTGATGTGGAGCTAATGTGTAGAACTGGTGCAGGAAGGTTTAGTTTTGTGATGTGGAGTTAGTGTGTAGAACTGTTGCAGGAAGGTATAGTTTTGTGATTCGGAGCTAGTGTGAAGAACTGTTGCTGGAAGGTAAAGTTTTGTGATTCGGAGCCAGTGTGCAGAACTGTTGCAGAAAGTTATTGTTTTGTGAGGTGGAGCTAGTGTGAAGAACTGTTGCTGGAAGGTAAAGTTTTGTGATTCGGAGCCAGTGTGCAGAACTGTTGCAGAAACGTATTGTTTTGTGATATGGAGCCAGTGTGGGGAACTGTTGCAGAAAGGTATTGTTTTGTGAGGTGGAGCTAGTGTGAAGAACTGTTGCAGCAAGGTATAGTTTTGTGATGTGGAGCTAGTGTGTAGAAATGTTGCATGAAAATAGTGTTTTGTGAAGCGGAGCTACTGTGGAGAACGGTTGCAGGAAGATATAGTTTTGTGATTCGGAGCTAGTGTGAAGAACTGTTGCTGGAAGGTATAGTTTTGTGATTCGGAGACAGTGTTGAGAACTTTTGCAGAAAGGTATTGTTTTGTGAGGTGGAGCTAGTGTGGAGAACTGTAGCTGGAAGGTATAGTTTTGTGATTCGGAGCCAGCGTGGGGAAATGTTGCAAAAACGTATTATTTTGTAAGGTGTAGCTAGTGTGGAGAACTCTTGCAGGAAGGTATTGTTTGGCGATGTGGTGCTAGTGTGTAGAACTGTTGCAGGAAAGTATTGTTTTGTGATTTGGAGCTAGTGTGGAGAACTGTTGCAGGAAGGTATAGTTTTGTGATGTGGAGCTAGTGTGTAGAAATGTTTCAGGAAAGTACTTTTTTGTAATTTGGAGCTAATGTGGAAAACTGTTGCAGGAAGGTAAAGTTTTGTGTTGTGGAGCTAGTGTGGGGTACTGTTGCAATTAGGTATAGTTTTGTGATTCGGAGACAGTGTGTAGAACTGTTGCAGGAAGGTATTATTTTGTGATACATACCCAGTGTGGAGAACAGTTGCAGAAAGGTATCTTTTTGTGATGTGGAGCTACTGTGTAGAAATGTTGCAGGAAAGTATTGTTTTGTGATTTGGAGCAAGTGGGCAGAACTGTTGCAAGAAGGTATAGTTTTGTGATGTGGACCTAGTGTGGGGAACTGTTGCAATTAGGTATAGTTTTGTGATTCAGAGCCAGCGTGTATAACAGTTGCAGGAAGGTATTATTTTGTGATACACAGCCAGTGTGGAGAACTGTTGCAGAAAGTTTTTGTTTTGTGGTGTGGAGCTACTGTGTAGAAATGTTGCAGGAAGGTATTGTTTTGTGATATGGAGCTAGTGTGGAGAACTCTTGCAGGAAGGTATAGTTTTGTGATTCGGAGTTTGTGTGAAGAACTGTTGCTGGAAGGTAAAGTTTTGTGATTCGGAGCCAGTGTGCAGAACTGTTGCAGAAACGTATTGTTTTGTGATATGGAGCCAGTGTGGGGAACTGTTGCAGAAAGGTATTGTTTTGTGAGGTGGAGCTAGTGTGAAGAACTGTTGCAGCAAGGTATAGTTTTGTGATGTGGAGCTAGTGTGTAGAAATGTTGCATGAAAATAGTGTTTTGTGAAGCGGAGCTACTGTGGAGAACGGTTGCAGGAAGATATAGTTTTGTGATTCGGAGCTAGTGTGAAGAACTGTTGCTGGAAGGTATAGTTTTGTGATTCGGAGACAGTGTTGAGAACTTTTGCAGAAAGGTATTGTTTTGTGAGGTGGAGCTAGTGTGGAGAACTGTAGCTGGAAGGTATAGTTTTGTGATTCGGAGCCAGCGATGGGGAAATGTTGCAAAAACGTATTATTTTGTGAGGAGGAGCTAGTGTGGAGAACTGTTGCAGGAAGGTATAGTTTTGTGATTCGAAGCCAGTGTGGGGAACTGTTGCAAAAACGTATTATTTTGTGAGGTGGAGCTAGTGTGGAGAACTGTTTGCATGAAGGTATTGTTTTGTGAAGTGGAGCTACTGTGGAGATCGTTTGCAGGACGGTATAGTTTTGTGATTCGGAGCTAGTGTGAAGAACTGTTGATGGAAGGTATAGTTTTGTGATTCGGAGCCAGTGTGGAGAACTGTTGCAGAAACGTATTGTTTTGTGATGTGGAGCTAGTGTAGAGAACTGTTGCAGAAAGTTATTGTTTTGTGAGGTGGAGTTAGTGTGGGGAACTGTTGCTGGAAGGTATAGTTTAGTGATGTGGAGCTAGTGTGTAGAAATGTTGCAGGAAAGTATTGTTTTGTGATTCGGAGCTAGTGTGAAGAACTGTTGCTGGAAGGTATAGTTTTGTGATTCGGAGCCAGTGTGGGGAACTCTTGCAAAAACGTATTATTTTGTGAGGTGTAGCTAGTGTGGAGAACTCTTGCAGGAAGGTATTGTTTGGCAATGTGGTGCTAGTGTGTAGAAATGTTGCAGGAAAATATTGTTTTGTGATTTGGAGCTAGTGTGGAGAACTGTTGCAGGAAGGTATAGTTTTGTGATGTGGAGCTAGTGTGTAGAAATGTTTCAGGAATGTACTGTTTTGTAATTTGGAGCTAATGTGGAAAACTGTAGCAGGAAGGTAAAGTTTTGTGATGTTGAGCTAGTGTGGGGAACTGTTGCAATTAGGTATAGATTTGTGATTCGGAGCCAGTGTGTAGAACTGTTGCAGGAAGGTATTATTTTGTGATGTGGAGCTACTGTGTAGAAATGTTGCAGGAAAGTATTGTTTTGTTATTTGGAGCTAGTGGGCAGAACTGTTGCAAGAAGGTATAGTTTTGTGATGTGGAGCTAGTGTGGGGAACTGTTGCAATTAGGTATAGTTTTGTGATTTGGAGCCAGCGTGTATAACTGTTACAGGAAGGTATTATTTTGTGATACATAGCCAGTGTGGAGAACTGTTGGAGAAAGTTTTCGTTTTGTGATGTGGAGCTACTGTGTAGAAATGTTGCAGGAAGGTATTGTTTTGTGACGTGGAGCTAGTGTGGAGAACTCTTGCAGGAAGGTATAGTTTTGTGATTCGGAGCTTGTGTGAAGAACTGTTGCTGGAAGGTAAAGTTTTGTGATTCGGAGCCAGTGTGCAGAACTGTTGCAAGAAGGTATTATTTTGTGATGTGGATCTAGTGTAGAAAACTGTTGCAGAAAGTTATTGTTTTGTGTTTTGGAGCTAGTGTGGAGAACTCTTGCAGGAAGGTATTATTTTGTGATGCGTAGCCAGTGTGGAGAACAGTTTAGATAGGTATTGTTTTGTGATATGTAGCTACTGTGTATAAATGTTGCAGGAAGATATTGTTTTGTGATGTGGAGCCTGTGTGTAGAACTGTTGCAGGAAGATAGAGTTTTGTGACTCGGAGCCAGTGTGCAGAACTATTGTAAGAAGGTATTAATTTGTGATGTGGAGCTAGTGTAGAGAACTGTTGCAGAAAGGTATTGTTTAGTGTGTTTGAGCTAGTCTGTAGAACTGTTGCAGGAAGGTATAGTTTTGTGATTCGGAGCTAGTGTGAAGAACTGTTGCTGGAAGGTATAGTTTTGTGATTCAGAGCCAGTGTGGAGAACTGTTGCAGGAATGTATTATTTTGTGTTGTGTATCTAGTGCAGAAATCTGTTGCAGAAAGTTATTGTTTTGTGATGTGGAGCTAGTGTAGAGAACTGTTGCAGAAAGATATTGTTTTGTGAGGTGGAGCTAGTGTGGAGAACTGTTGCAGGAAGGTATAGTTTTGTGATGTGGACCTAGTGTGGGGAACTGTTGCAATTAGGTATAGTTTTGTGATTCAGAGCCATCGTGTATAACAGTTGCAGGAAGGTATTATTTTGTGATACATAGCCAGTGTGAGAACTGTTGGAGAAAGTTTTTGTTTTGTGGTGTGGAGCTAGTGTGTAGAAATGTTGCAGGAAGGTATTATTTTGGGATGTGGTGCTAGTGTAGAGAACTGTTGCAGAAAGGTATTGTTTTGTGAGGTGGAGCTAGTGTGAAGAACTGTTGCAGCAAGGTATAGTTTTGTGATGTGGAGCTAGTGTGTTAGAAATGTTGCATGAAAATAGTGTTTTGTGAAGCGGAGCTACTGTGGAGAACGGTTGCAGGAAGATATAGTTTTGTGATTCGGAGCTAGTGTGAAGAACTGTTGCTGGAAGGTATAGTTTTGTGATTCGGAGACAGTGTTGAGAACTTTTGCAGAAAGGTATTGTTTTGTGAGGTAGAGCTAGTGTGGAGAACTGTAGCTGGAAGGTATAGTTTTGTGATTCGGAGCCAGTGTGGGGGAAATGTTGCAAAAACGTATTATTTTGTGAGGAGGAGCTAGTGTGGAGAACTGTTGCAGGAAGGTATAGTTTTGTGATTCGGAGCCAGTGTGGGGAAATGTTGCAAAAACGTATTATTTTGTGGAGGTGGAGCTAGTGTGGAGAACTGTTTGCATGAAGGTATTGTTTTGTGAAGTGGAACTACTGTGGAGATCGTTTGCAGGACGGTATAGTTTTGTGATTCGGAGCTAGTGTGAAGAACTGTTGATGGAAGGTATAGTTTTGTGATTCGGAGCCAGTGTGGAGAACTGTTGCAGAAACGTATTGTTTTGTGATGTGGAGCTAGTGTAGAGAACTGTTGCAGAAAGTTATTGTTTTGTGAGGTGGAGTTAGTGTGGGGAACTGTTGCAAAAACGTATTAATTTGTAAGGTGTAGCTAGTGTGGAGAACACTTGCAGGAAGGTATTGTTTGGCGATGTGGTGCTAGTGTGTAGAACTGTTGCAGGAAAGTATTGTTTTGTGATTTGGAGCCAATGTGGGGAACTGCTGCAGGAAGGTATTGTTTTGTGATGTGGAGCTAGTGTGTAGAAATGTTGCAGGAAATATTGTTTTATGATTTGGAGCTAGTATGGAAAACTGTTGCAATTAGGTATAGTTTTGTGATTTGGAGCCTGTGTGGAAAACTGTTGCAGGAAGGTATTATTTTGTGATGTTTAGCTAGTGTAGAGAAATGTTGCAGAAATGTATTGTTTTGTGAGGTGGAGCTAGTGTGGAGAACAGTTTAGAAAGGTATTGTTTTGTGATGTGGAGCTACTGTGTAGAAATGTTGCAGGAAGGTATTGTGTTGTGAAGTGGAGCTAGTGTGGATCACTCTTGCAGGATGGTATAGTTTTGTGATTCGGAGCTTGTATGAAGAACTGTTGCAGGAAGGTATTATTTTGTGATGTGGAGCTAGTGTAGAGAAATGTTGCAGAAAGGTATTGTTTTGTGAGGTGGAGCGAGTGTGGAGAACTGTTGCAGGAAGATATATATTTGTGATGTTGAGCTAGTGTGTAGAACAGTTGCCGGAAGATATTGTTTTGTGAGGTGGAGTTGGTGTGTAGAAATGTTGCAGGAAGGTATTATTTTGTGATGTGGAGCTATTGTAGAGAACTGTTTCCAGGAAGGTATTGTTTTGGAGGTGGAGCTAGTGTGGAGAAATGTTGCAGTAAGGTATAGTTTTGTGATGTGGAGCTAGTGTGCAGTACTGTTGCAGGAAGGTATAATTTTGTGATGTGGAGCTACTGTGATGAAATGATGCAGTAAAGTATTGTTTTGTGAATAGGAGCTAGTGTGGAGAACTGTTGCAGGAAGGCATAGTTTTGTGAGTTGAGGTATTGTATAGAAATGTTGCAGGAAAATTATTTTTTGATTTGGAGCTGGTGTAGAGATCTGTTGCAATTAGGTATAGTTTTGTGATTCAGAGCCAGTGTGTAGAACTGTTGCATGAAGGTATTATTTGTGATACATAGCCAGTGTGGAAAACAGTTGCAGAAAGTTAACTTTTGTGATGTGGAGCTACTGTGTAGAAATGTTGCAGGAAGGTATTGTTTTGTGATGTGGAGCTACTGTGGAGAACTCTTGCAGGAAGGTATAGTTTTGTGATTCGGAGCTTGTGTGAAGAACTGTTGCTGGAAGGTAAAGTTTTGTGATTCGGAGCCAGTGTGCAGTACTGTTGCAGGAAGGTATTAATTTGTGATGTGTAGCTAGTGTAGACAACTGTTGCAGAAAGGTATTGTTTTGTGAGGTGGAGCTAGTGTTGAGAACAGTTGCATGAAGGCATTGTTTGGTGAGGTGGAGCTACTGTGTAGAAATGATGCAGGAAAGTATTGTTTTGTGATTTGGAGCTAGTGTGGAGAACTGTTGCAGGAAGGTAAAATTTTTGTGATGTGGAGCTAGTGTGTAGAAATGTTGCAGGAAAGTATTGTTTTGTGATTTGGGGCTATTGTGGAGAACTCTTGCAATTAGGTATAGTTTTGTGATTCGGAGCCATTGTGGAAAACTGTTGCAGGAAGGTATTATTTTGTGATTTGGAGCTAGTGTGGAGAACTGTTGCAGAAAGGTATAATTTTGTGATGTGGAGCTAGTGTGTAGAAATTTTGCAGGAAAGTATTGTTTTGTGATTTGGAGCTAGTGTGGAGAACTGTTGCAGGAAGGTATAATTTTGGGATGTGGAGGTAGTGTTTAGAACTGTTGCAGGAAGGTATAGTTTTGTGATTCGGAGCTACTGTGAAGAACTGTTGCTGAAAGGTATAGTTTTGTGATTCGGAGCCAGTGTGGAGAACTGTTGCAGGAAGGTATTGTTTTGGAGGTAGAGCTAGTGTGGAGAAATGTTGCAATAAGGTATAGTTTTGTGATGTGGAGCTAATGTGTAGAACTGGTGCAGGAAGGTATTGTTTTGTGATTCGGAGCTAGTGTGAAGAACTGTTGCTGGAAGGTATAGTTTTGTGATTCGGAGCCAGTGTGGAGAACTGTTGCAGAAACGTATTATTTTGTGAAATGGAGCTAGTGTATAGAACTGTTGCAGAAAGGTATTGTTTTGTGAGGTGAAGATAGTGTGGAGAACTGTTGCAGGAAGGTGTATTTTTGTGATTCGGAGCTAGTGTGTAGAAATATTGCAGGAAAGTATTGTTTTGTGATTCAGAGCTAGTGTGAAGTACTGTTGCTGGAGGGTATATTTTTGTGATTCGGAGCCAATGTGGGGAACTGTTGCAAAAACGTATTGTTTTGTGAAGTGGAGCTAGTGTAGAGAACACTTGCAAGAAGGTATAGTTTGTGATGTGGATCTAGTGTGTAGAAATGTTGCAGGAAAATATTGCTTTGTGTTTTGGAGCTAGTGTGGAGAACCGTTGCAGGTAGGTATAGTTTTATGATGTGGAGCTAGTGTGGGGACCTGTTGCAATTAGGTATATTTTTGTGATTTGGAGCCAGTGTGTAGAACTGTTGCATGAAGGTATTGTTTTGTGAAGTGGTGCTAGTGTGTAGAACTGTCGCAGGAAGGTATTGTTTTGTGATTCTGAGCTAGAGTGAAGAACTGTTGCTGGAAGGTATAGTTTTATGATTCGGAGCCAGTGTGGGTAACTGTTGCAGAAAGGTATTGTTTTGTGAGGTGGAGCTAGTGTAGAGAACTGTTGCAGGAAGGTATAGTTTTGTGATTCAGAGCCAATGTGGGGAACTGCTGCAGAAAGGTATTGTTTTGTGATGTGGAGCTAGTGTGTAGAAATGTTGCAGGAAATATTGTTTTGTGATTTGGAGCTAGTATGGAAAACTGTTGCAATTAGGTATAGTTTTGTGATTTGGAGCCAGTGTGGAATACTGTTGCAGGAAGGTATTATTTTGTGATGTTTAGCTAGTGTAGAGAAATGTTGCAGAAAGGTATTGTTTTGTGAGGTGGAGCTAGTGTGGAGAACAGTTTAGAAAGGTATTGTTTTGTGATGTGGAGCTACTGTGTAGAAATGTTGCAGGAAGGTATTGTGTTGTGAAGTAGAGCTAGTGTGGATCACTCTTGCAGGATGGTATAATTTTGTGATTCAGAGCTTGTGTGAAGAACTGTTGCTGGAAGGTATAGTTTTCTGATTCGGAGCCAGTGTGCGTAACTGTTGCAGGAAGGTATTATTTTGTGAGGTGGAGCTAGTGTAGAGAAATGTTGCAGAAAGGTATTGTTTTGTGAGGTGGAGCTAGTGTGAGAACTGTTGCAGGAAGGTATAGTTTTGTGATGTGGAGCTAGTGTGGAGAACTGTTGCAGGAAGATATAGATTTGTGATGTTGAGTTAGTGTGTAGAACTGTTGCCGGAAGATATTGTTTTGTGAGGTGGAGTTAGTGTGGAGAACTGTTGCAGGAATGTATGTGGAGCTATTGTAGAGAACTGTTTCCAGGAAGGTATTGTTTTGGAGGTGGAGCTAGTGTGGATCACTCTTGCAGGATGGTATAATTTTGTGATTCGGAGCTTGTGTGAAGAACTGTTGCTGGAAGGTATAGTTTTCTGATTCGGAGCCAGTGTGCATAACTGTTGCAGTAAGGTATAGTTTTGTGATGTGGAGCTAATGTGTAGAACTGGTGCAGGAAGGTCTAGTTTTTGTGATGTGGAGTTAGTGTGAGAACTGTTGCAGGAAGGTATAGTTTTGTGATTCGGAGCTAGTGTGAAGAACTGTTGCTGGAAGGTAAAGTTTTGTGATTCGGAGCCAGTGTGCAGAACTGTTGCAGAAAGTTATTGTTTTGTGAGGTGGAGTTAGTGTGGGGAACTGTTGCTGGAAGGTATAGTTTAGTGATGTGGACCTAGTGTGGGGAACTGTTGCAATTAGGTATAGTTTTGTGATTCAGAGCCAGCGTGTATAACAGTTGCAGGAAGGTATTATTTTGTGATACACAGCCAGTGTGGAGAACTGTTGCAGAAAGTTTTTGTTTTGTGGTGTGGAGCTACTGTGTAGAAATGTTGCAGGAAGGTATTGTTTTGTGATATGGAGCTAGTGTGGAGAACTCTTGCAGGAAGGTATAGTTTTGTGATTCGGAGTTTGTGTGAAGAACTGTTGCTGGAAGGTAAAGTTTTGTGATTCGGAGCCAGTGTGCAGAACTGTTGCAGAAACGTATTGTTTTGTGATATGGAGCCAGTGTGGGGAACTGTTGCAGAAAGGTATTGTTTTGTGAGGTGGAGCTAGTGTGAAGAACTGTTGCAGCAAGGTATAGTTTTGTGATGTGGAGCTAGTGTGTAGAAATGTTGCATGAAAATAGTGTTTTGTGAAGCGGAGCTACTGTGGAGAACGGTTGCAGGAAGATATAGTTTTGTGATTCGGAGCTAGTGTGAAGAACTGTTGCTGGAAGGTATAGTTTTGTGATTCGGAGACAGTGTTGAGAACTTTTGCAGAAAGGTATTGTTTTGTGAGGTGGAGCTAGTGTGGAGAACTGTAGCTGGAAGGTATAGTTTGTGATTCGGAGCCAGCGTGGGGAAATGTTGCAAAAACGTATTATTTTGTGAGGAGGAGCTAGTGTGGAGAACTGTTGCAGGAAGGTATAGTTTTGTGATTCGAAGCCAGTGTGGGGAACTGTTGCAAAAACGTATTATTTTGTGAGGTGGAGCTAGTGTGAGAACTGTTTGCATGAAGGTATTGTTTTGTGAAGTGGAGCTACTGTGAGATCGTTTGCAGGACGGTATAGTTTTGTGATTCGGAGCTAGTGTGAAGAACTGTTGATGGAAGGTATAGTTTTGTGATTCGGAGCCAGTGTGGAGAACTGTTGCAGAAACGTATTGTTTTGTGATGTGGAGCTAGTGTAGAGAACTGTTGCAGAAAGTTATTGTTTTGTGAGGTGGAGTTAGTGTGGGGAACTGTTGCTGGAAGGTATAGTTTAGTGATGTGGAGCTAGTGTGTAGAAATGTTGCAGGAAAGTATTGTTTTGTGATTCGGAGCTAGTGTGAAGAACTGTTGCTGGAAGGTATAGTTTTGTGATTCGGAGCCAGTGTGGGGAACTCTTGCAAAAACGTATTATTTTGTGAGGTGTAGCTAGTGTGGAGAACTCTTGCAGGAAGGTATTGTTTGGCAATGTGGTGCTAGTGTGTAGAAATGTTGCAGGAAAATATTGTTTTGTGATTTGGAGACTAGTGTGGAGAACTGTTGCAGGAAGGTATAGTTTTGTGATGTGGAGCTAGTGTGTAGAAATGTTTCAGGAATGTACTGTTTTGTAATTTGGAGCTAATGTGGAAAACTGTAGCAGGAAGGTAAAGTTTTGTGATGTTGAGCTAGTGTGGAGAACTGTTGCAATTAGGTATAGATTTGGATTGAGCCAGTGTGTGGAACTGTTGCAGGAAGGTATTATTTTGTGATGTGGAGCTACTGTGTAGAAATGTTGTCAGGAAAGTATTGTTTTGTTATTTGGAGCTAGTGGGCAGAACTGTTGCAAGAAGGTATAGTTTTGTGATGTGGAGCTAGGTGTGGGGAACTGTTGCAATTAGGTATAGTTTTGTGATTTGGAGCCAGCGTGTATAACTGCTTACAGGAAGGTATTATTTTGTGATACACAGCCAGTGTGGAGAACTGTTGGAGAAAGTTTTCGTTTTGTGATGTGGAGCTACTGTGTAGAAATGTTGCAGGAAGGTATTGTTTTGTGACGTGGAGCTAGTGTGGAGAACTCTTGCAGGAAGGTATAGTTTTGTGATTCGGAGCTTGTGTGAAGAACTGTTGCTGGAAGGTAAAGTTTTGTGATTCGGAGCCAGTGTGCAGCAACTGTTGCAAGAAGGTATTATTTTGTGATGTGGATCTAGTGTAGAAAAACTGTTGCAGAAAGTTATTGTTTTGTTTTTGGAGCTATGTGTGGAGAACTCTTGCAGGAAGGTATTATTTTGGATGCGTAGCCAGTGTGAAGAACAGTTTAGATAGGTATTGTTTTGTGATATGTAGCTACTATGTATAAATGTTGCAGGAAGATATTGTTTTGTGATGTGGAGCCTGTGTGTAGAACTGTTGCAGGAAGATAGAGTTTTGTGACTCCGAGCCAGTGTGCAGAACTATTGTAAGAAGGTATTAATTTGTGATGTGGAGCTAGTGTAGAGAACTGTTGCAGAAAGGTATTGTTTAGTGTGTTTGAGCTAGTCTGTAGAACTGTTGCAGGAAGGTATAGTTTTGTGATTCGGAGCCAGTGTGGGGAACTCTTGCAAAAACGTATTATTTTGTGAGGTGTAGCTAGTGTGGAGAACTCTTGCAGGAAGGTATTGTTTGGCAATGTGGTGCTAGTGTGTAGAAATGTTGCAGGAAAATATTGTTTTGTGATTTGGAGCTAGTGTGGAGAACTGTTGCAGGAAGGTATAGTTTTGTGATGTGGAGCTAGTGTGTAGAAATGTTTCAGGAATGTACTGTTTTGTAATTTGGAGCTAATGTGGAAAACTGTAGCAGGAAGGTAAAGTTTTGTGATGTTGAGCTAGTGTGGGGAACTGTTGCAATTAGGTATAGATTTGTGATTCGGAGCCAGTGTGTAGAACTGTTGCAGGAAGGTATTATTTTGTGATGTGGAGCTACTGTGTAGAAATGTTGCAGGAAAGTATTGTTTTGATTTGGAGCTAGTGGGCAGAACTGTTGCAAGAAGGTATAGTTTGCGATCGCTGGAGCTAGTGTGGGGAACTGTTGCAATTAGGTATAGTTTTGTGATTTGGAGCCAGCGTGAACTGTTACAGGAAGGTATTATTTTTGTGATAACATAGCCAGTGTGGAGAACTGTTGGAGAAAGTTTTCGTTTTGTGATGTGGAGCTACTGTGTAGAAATGTTGCAGGAAGGTATTGTTTTGTGACGTGGAGCTAGTGTGGAGAACTCTTGCAGGAAGGTATAGTTTTGTGATTCGGAGCTTGTGTGAAGAACTGTTGCTGGAAGGTAAAGTTTTGTGATTTGGAGCCAGTGTGCAGAACTGTTGCAAGAAGGTATTATTTTGTGATGTGGATCTAGTGTAGAAAACTGTTGCAGAAAGTTATTGTTTTGTGTTTTGGAGCTAGTGTGGAGAACTCTGCAGGAAGGTATTATTTTGTGATGCGTAGCCAGTGTGGAGAACAGTTTAGATAGGTATTGTTTTGTGATATGTAGCTACTGTGTATAAATGTTGCAGGGAAGATATTGTTTTGTGATGTGGAGCCTGTGTGTAGAACTGTTGCAGGAAGATAGAGTTTTGTGACCTCGGAGCCAGTGTGCAGAACTCTGTAAGAAGGTATTAATTTGTGATGTGGAGCTAGTGTAGAGAACTGTTGCAGAAAGGTATTGTTTAGTGTGTTTGAGCTAGTCTGTAGAACTGTTGCAGGAAGGTATAGTTTTGTGATTCGGAGCTAGTGTGAAGAACTGTTGCTGGAAGGTATAGTTTTGTGATGCAGAGCCAGTGTGGAGAACTGTTGCAGGAATGTATTATTTTGTGTTGTGTATCTAGTGCAGAAATCTGTTGCAGAAAGTTATTGTTTTGTGATGTGGAGCTAGTGTAGAGAACTGTTGCAGGAAGGTATAGTTTTGTGATGTGGAGCTAGTGTGGAGAACTGTTGCAGGAAGGTATAGTTTTGTGGATGTGGACCTAGTGTGGGGAACTGTTGCAATTAGGTATAGTTTTGTGATTCAGAGCCATCGTGTATAACAGTTGCAGGAAGGTATTATTTTGTGATACATAGCCAGTGTGGAGAACTGTTGGAGAAAGTTTTTGTTTTGTGGTGTGGAGCTACTGTGTAGAAATGTTGCAGGAAGGTATTATTTTGGGATGTGGTGCTAGTGTAGAGAACTGTTGCAGAAAGGTATTGTTTTGTGAGGTGGAGCTAGTGTGAAGAACTGTTGCAGCAAGGTATAGTTTTGTGATGTGGAGCTAGTGTTTAGAAAATGTTGCATGAAAATAGTGTTTTGTGAAGTGGAGCTACTGTGGAGAACGGTTGCAGGAAGATATAGTTTTGTGATTCGGAGCTAGTGTGAAGAACTGTTGCTGGAAGGTATAGTTTTGTGATTCGGAGACAGTGTTGAGAACTTTTGCAGAAAGGTATTGTTTTGTGAGGTAGAGCTAGTGTGGAGAACTGTAGCTGGAAGGTATAGTTTTGTGATTCGGAGCCAGTGTGGGGAAATGTTGCAAAAACGTATTATTTTGTGAGGAGGAGCTAGTGTGGAGAACTGTTGCAGGAAGGTATAGTTTTGTGGATTCGGAGCCAGTGTGGGGGAAATGTTGCAAAAACGTATTATTTTGTGAGGTGGAGCTAGTGTGGAGAACTGTTTGCATGAAGGTATTGTTTTGTGAAGTGGAACTACTGTGGAGATCGTTTGCAGGACTTGGTATAGTTTTGTGATTCGGAGCTGGTGTGAAGAACTGTTGATGGAAGGTATAGTTTTGTGATTCGGAGCCAGTGTGGAGAACTGTTGCAGAAACGTATTGTTTTGTGATGTGGAGCTAGTGTAGAGAACTGTTGCAGAAAGTTATTGTTTTGTGAGGTGGAGTTAGTGTGGGGAACTGTTGCAAAAACGTATTAATTTGTAAGGTGTAGCTAGTGTGGAGAACACTTGCAGGAAGGTATTGTTTGGCGATGTGGTGCTAGTGTGTAGAACTGTTGCAGGAAAGTATTGTTTTGAGATTTGGAGCCAATCGTGGGGAACTGATGCAGGAAGGTATTGTTTTGTGATGTGGAGCTAGTGTGTAGAAATGTTGCAGGAAATATTGTTTTATGATTTGGAGCTAGTATGGAAAACTGTTGCAATTAGGTATAGTTTTGTGATTTGGAGCCTGTGTGGAAAACTGTTGCAGGAAGGTATTATTTTGTGATGTTTAGCTAGTGTAGAGAAATGTTGCAGAAATGTATTGTTTTGTGAGGTGGAGCTAGTGTGGAGAACAGTTTAGAAAGGTATTGTTTTTGTGATGTGGAGCTACTGTGTAGAAATGTTGCAGGAAGGTATTGTGTTGTGAAGTGGAGCTAGTGTGGATCACTCTTGCAGGATGGTATAGTTTTGTGATTCGGAGCTTGAATGAAGAACTGTTGCAGGAAGGTATTATTTTGTGATGTGGAGCTAGTGTAGAGAAATGTTGCAGAAAGGTATTGTTTTGTGAGGTGGAGCGAGTGTGGAGAACTGTTGCAGGAAGATATATATTTGTGATGTTGAGCTAGTGTGTAGAACAGTTGCCGGAAGATATTGTTTTGTGAGGTGGAGTTGGTGTGGTGAAATGTTGCAGGAAGGTATTATCTTTGTGATGTGGAGCTATTGTAGAGAACTGTTTCCAGGAAGGTATTGTTTTGGAGGTGGAGCTAGTGTGGAGAAATGTTGCAGTAAGGTATAGTTTTGTGATGTGGAGCTAGTGTGCAGTACTGTTGCAGGAAGGTATAATTTTGTGATGTGGAGCTACTGTGGTGAAATGATGCAGTAAAGTATTGTTTTGTGAATAGGAGCCAGTGTGGAGAACCTGTTGCAGGAAGGCATAGTTTTGTGAGTTGAGGTATTGTATAGAAATGTTGCAGGAAAATTATTTTTTGATTTTGAGCTGGTGTAGAGATCTGTTGCAATTAGGTATAGTTTTGTGATTCAGAGCCAGTGTGTAGAACTGTTGCATGAAGGTATTATTTGTGATACATAGCCAGTGTGGAAAACAGTTGCAGAAAGTTAACTTTTGTGATGTGGAGCTACGTGTAGAAATGTTGCAGGAAGGTATTGTTTTGTGATGTGGAGCTACTGGTGGAGAACTCTTGCAGGAAGGTATAGTTTTGTGATTCGGAGTTTGTGTGAAGAACTGTTGCTGGAAGGTAAAGTTTTGTGATTCGGAGCCAGTGTGCAGTACTGTTGCAGGAAGGTATTAATTTGTGATGTGTAGCTAGTGTAGACAACTGTTGCAGAAAGGTATTGTTTTGTGAGGTGGAGCTAGTGTTGAGAACAGTTGCATGAAGGCATTGTTTGGTGAGGTGGAGCTACTGTGTAGAAATGATGCAGGAAAGTATTGTTTTGGATTTGGAGCTAGTGTGGAGAACTGTTGCAGGAAGGTAAAATTTTTGTGATGTGGAGCTAGTGTGTAGAAATGTTGCAGGAAAGTATTGTTTTGTGATTTGGGGCTATTGTGGAGAACTCTTGCAATTAGGTATAGTTTTGGATTCGGAGCCATTGTGGAAAACTGTTGCAGGAAGGTATTATTTTGTGATTTGGAGCTAGTGTGGAGAACTGTTGCAGAAAGGTATAATTTTGTGATGTGGAGCTAGTGTGTAGAAATTTTGCAGGAAAGTATTGTTTTGTGATTTGGAGCTAGTGTGGAGAACTGTTGCAGGAAGGTATAATTTTGGGATGTGGAGGTAGTGTTTAGAACTGTTGCAGGAAGGTATAGTTTTGTGATTCGGAGCTACTGTGAAGAACTGTTGCTGAAAGGTATAGTTTTGTGATTCGGAGCCAGTGTGGAGAACTGTTGCAGGAAGGTATTGTTTTGGAGGTAGAGCTAGTGTGGAGAAATGTTGCATAAGGTATAGTTTTGTGATGTGGAGCTAATGTGGAGAACTGGTGCAGAGGAAGGTATTGTTTTTGATTCGAGCAGTGTGAAGAACTGTTGCTGGAAGGTATAGTTTTGTGATTCGGAGCCAGTGTGGAGAACTGTTGCAGAAACGTATTATTTTGTGAAATGGAGCTAGTGTATAGAACTGTTGCAGAAAGGTATTGTTTTGTGAGGTGAAGATAGTGTGGAGAACTGTTGCAGGAAGGTGTATTTTTGTGATTCGGAGCTAGTGTGTAGAAATATTGCAGGAAAGTATTGTTTTGTGATTCAGAGCTAGTGTGAAGTACTGTTGCTGGAGGGTATATTTTTGTGATTCGGAGCCAATGTGGGGAACTGTTGCAAAAACGTATTGTTTTGTGAAGTGGAGCTAGTGTAGAGAACACTTGCAAGAAGGTATAGTTTGTGATGTGGATCTAGTGTGTAGAAATGTTGCAGGAAAATATTGCTTTGTGTTTTGGAGCTAGTGTGGAGAACCGTTGCAGGTAGGTATAGTTTTATGATGTGGAGCTAGTGTGGGACCTGTTGCAATTAGGTATATTTTTGTGATTTTGACCAGTGTGTAGAACTGTTGCATGAAGGTATTGTTTTGTGAAGTGGTGCTAGTGTGTAGAACTGTCGCAGGGAAGGTATTGTTTTGTGATTCTGAGCTAGAGTGAAGAACTGTTGCTGGAAGGTATAGTTTTATGATTCGGAGCCAGTGTGTGTAACTGTTTGCAGAAAGGTATTGGTTTTGTGAGGTGGAGCTAGTGTAGAGAACTGTTGCAGGAAGGTATAGTTTTGTGATTCAGAGCCAATGTGGGGAACTGCTGCAGAAAGGTATTGTTTTGTGATGTGGAGCTAGTGTGTAGAAATGTTGCAGGAAATATTGTTTTGTGATTTGGAGCTAGTATGGAAAAACTGTTGCAATTAGGTATAGTTTTGTGATTTGGAGCCAGTGTGGAATACTGTTGCAGGAAGGTGTTATTTTGTGATGTTTAGCTAGTGTAGAGAAATGTTGCAGAAAGGTATTGTTTTGTGAGGTGGAGCTAGTGTGGAGAACAGTTTAGAAAGGTATTGTTTTGTGATGTGGAGCTACTGTGTAGAAATGTTGCAGGAAGGTATTGTGTTGTAGTAGAGCTAGTGTGGATCACTCTTGCAGGATGGTATAATTTTGTGATTCAGAGCTTGTGTGAAGAACTGTTGCTGGAAGGTATAGTTTTCTGATTCGGAGCCAGTGTGCGTAACTGTTGCAGGAAGGTATTATTTTGTGAGGTGGAGCTAGTGTAGAGAAATGTTGCAGAAAGGTATTGTTTTGTGAGGTGGAGCTAGTGTGGAGAACTGTTGCAGGAAGGTATAGTTTTGTGATGTGGAGCTAGTGTGGAGAACTGTTGCAGGAAGATATAGATTTGTGATGTTGAGTTAGTGTGTAGAACTGTTGCCGGAAGATATTGTTTTGTGAGGTGGAGTAGTGTTGAGACACTGTTGCAGGAATGTATGTGGAGCTATTGTAGAGAACTGTTTCCAGGAAGGTATTGTTTTGGAGGTGGAGCTAGTGTGGATCACTCTTGCAGGATGGTATAATTTTGTGATTCGGAGCTTGTGTGAAGAACTGTTGCTGGAAGGTATAGTTTTCTGATTCGAGCCAGTGTGCATAACTGTTGCAGTAAGGTATAGTTTTGTGATGTGGAGCTAATGTGTAGAACTGGTGCAGGAAGGTCTAGTTTTGTGATGTGGAGTTAGTGTGTAGAACTGTTGCAGGAAGGTATAGTTTTGTGATTCGGAGCTAGTGTGAAGAACTGTTGCTGGAAGGTAAAGTTTTGTGATTCGGAGCCAGTGTGCAGAACTGTTGCAGAAAGTTATTGTTTTGTGAGGTGGAGTTAGTGTGGGGAACTGTTGCTGGAAGGTATAGTTTAGTGATGTGGACCTAGTGTGGGGAACTGTTGCAATTAGGTATAGTTTTGTGATTCAGAGCCAGCGTGTATAACAGTTGCAGGAAGGTATTATTTTGTGATACACAGCCAGTGTGGAGAACTGTTGCAGAAAGTTTTTGTTTTGTGGTGTGGAGCTACTGTGTAGAAATGTTGCAGGAAGGTATTGTTTTGTGATATGGAGCTAGTGTGGAGAACTCTTGCAGGAAGGTATAGTTTTGTGATTCGAGTTTGTGTGAAGAACTGTTGCTGGAAGGTAAAGTTTTGTGATTTGGAGCCAGTGTGCAGAACTGTTGCAGAAACGTATTGTTTTGTGATATGGAGCCAGTGTGGGGAACTGTTGCAGAAAGGTATTGTTTTGTGAGGTGGAGCTAGTGTGAAGAACTGTTGCAGCAAGGTATAGTTTTGTGATGTGGAGCTAGTGTGTAGAAATGTTGCAGAAAATAGTGTTTTGTAAGCGGAGCTACTGTGGAGAACGGTTGCAGGAAGATAGTTTTGTGATTCGGAGCTAGTGTGAAGAACTGTTGCTGGAAGGTATAGTTTTGTGATTCGGAGACAGTGTTGAGAACTTTTGCAGAAAGGTATTGTTTTGTGAGGTGGAGCTAGTGTGGAGAACTGTAGCTGGAAGGTATAGTTTTGTGATTCGGAGCCAGCGTGGGGGAAATGTTGCAAAAACGTATTATTTTGTGAGGAGGAGCTAGTGTGGAGAACTGTTGCAGGAAGGTATAGTTTTGTGATTCGAAGCCTGTGGGGGAACTGTTGCAAAACGTATTATTTTGTGAGGTGGAGCTAGTGTGGAGAACTGTTTGCATGAAGGTATTGTTTTGTGAAGTGGAGCTACTGTGGAGATCGTTTGCAGGGACGGTATAGTTTTGTGATTCGGAGCTAGTGTGAAGAACTGTTGATGGAAGGTATAGTTTTGTGATTCGGAGCCAGTGTGGAGAACTGTTGCAGAAACGTATTGTTTTGTGATGTGGAGCTAGTGTAGAGAACTGTTGCAGAAAGTTATTGTTTTTGTGAGGTGGAGTTAGTGTGGGGAACTGTTGCTGGAAGGTATAGTTTAGTGATGTGGAGCTAGTGTGTAGAAATGTTGCAGGAAAGTATTGTTTTGTGATTCGGAGCTAGTGTGAAGAACTGTTGCTGGAAGGTATAGTTTTGTGATTCGGAGCCAGTGTGGGGGAACTCTTGCAAAAACGTATTATTTTGTGAGGTGTAGCTAGTGTGGAGAACTCTTGCAGGAAGGTATTGTTTGGCAATGTGGTGCTAGTGTGTAGAAATGTTGCAGGAAAATATTGTTTTGTGATTTGGAGCTAGTGTGGAGAACTGTTGCAGGAAGGTATAGTTTTGTGATGTGGAGCTAGTGTGTAGAAATGTTTCAGGAATGTACTGTTTTGTAATTTGAGAATGTGGAAAACTGTAGCAGGAAGGTAAAGTTTTGTGATGTTGAGCTAGTGTGGGGAACTGTTGCAATTAGGTATAGATTTGTGATTCGGGAGCCAGTGTGTAGAACTGTTGCAGGAAGGTATTATTTTGTGATGTGGAGCTACTGTGTAGAAATGTTGCAGGAAAGTATTGTTTTGTTATTTGGAGCTAGTGGGCAGAACTGTTGCAAGAAGGTATAGTTTTGTGATGTGGAGCTAGTGTGGGGAACTGTTGCAATTAGGTATAGTTTTGTGATTTGGAGCCAGCGTGTATAACTGTTACAGGAAGGTATTATTTTGTGATACATAGCCAGTGTGGAGAACTGTTGGAGAAAGTTTTCGTTTTGTGATGTGGAGCTACTGTGTAGAAATGTTGCAGGAAGGTATTGTTTTGTGACGTGGAGCTAGTGTGGAGAACTCTTGCAGGAAGGTATAGTTTTGTGATTCGAGCTTGTGTGAAGAACTGTTGCTGGAAGGTAAAGTTTGTGATTCGGAGCCAGTGTGCAGAACTGTTGCAAGAAGGTATTATTTTGTGATGTGGATCTAGTGTAGAAAACTGTTGCAGAAAGTTATTGTTTTGTGTTTTGGACTAGTGTGGAGAACTCTTGCAGGGAAGGTATTATTTTGTGATGCGTAGCCAGTGTGGAGAACAGTTTAGATAGGTATTGTTTTGTGATATGTAGCTACTGTGTATAAATGTTGCAGGGAAGATATTGTTTTGTGATGTGGAGCCTGTGTGTAGAACTGTTGCAGGAAGATAGAGTTTGTGACTCGGAGCCAGTGTGCAGAACTATTGTAAGAAGGTATTAATTTGTGATGTGGAGCTAGTGTAGAGAACTGTTGCAGAAAGGTATTGTTTAGTGTGTTTGAGCTAGTCTGTAGAACTGTTGCAGGAAGGTATAGTTTTGTGATTCGGAGCTAGTGTGAAGAACTGTTGCTGGAAGGTATAGTTTTGTGATTCAGAGCCAGTGTGGAGAACTGTTGCAGGAATGTATTATTTTGTGTTGCGTATCTAGTGCAGAAATCTGTTGCAGAAAGTTATTGTTTTGTGATGTGGAGCTAGTGTAGAGAACTGTTGCAGAAAGATATTGTTTTGTGAGGTGGAGCTAGTGTGAGAACTGTTGCAGGAAGGTATAGTTTTGTGATGTGGACCTAGTGTGGAGAACTGTTGCCGGAAGATATTGTTTTGTGAGGTGGAGTTAGTGAGAACTGTTGCAGGAAGGTATGTGAGCTATTGTAGAGAACTGTTTCCAGGAAGGTATTGTTTGGAGGTGGAGCTAGTGTGGATCACTCTTGCAGGATGGTATAATTTTGTGATTCGGAGCTTTGTGTGAAGAACTGTTGCTGGAAGGTATAGCTGATTCGGAGCCAGTGTGCATAACTGTTGCAGTAAGGTATAGTTTTGTGATGTGGAGCTAATGTGTAGAACTGGTGCAGGAAGGTCTAGTTTTGTGATGTGGAGTTAGTGTAGAACTGTTGCAGGAAGGTATAGTTTTGTGATTCGGAGCCAGTGTGAAGAACTGTTGCTGGAAGGTAAAGTTTTGTGATTCGGAGCCAGTGTGCAGAACTGTTGCAGAAAGTTATTGTTTTGTGAGGTGGAGTTAGTGTGGGGAACTGTTGCTAGGAAGGTATAGTTTAGTGATGTGGACCTAGTGTGGGGAACTGTTGCAATTAGGTATAGTTTTGTGATTCAGAGCCAGCGTGTATAACAGTTGCAGGAAGGTATTATTTTGTGATACACAAGCCAGTGTGGAGAACTGTTGCAGAAAGTTTTTGTTTTGTGGTGTGGAGCTACTGTGTAGAAATGTTGCAGGGGAAGGTATTGTTTTGTGATATGGAGCTAGTGTGGAGAACTCTTGCAGGAAGGTATAGTTTTGTGATTCGGAGTTTGTGTGAAGAACTGCTTGCTGGAAGGTAAAGTTTTGTGATTCGGAGCCAGTGTGCAGAACTGTTGCAGAAACGTATTGTTTTGTGATATGGAGCCAGTGTGGGGTAGAACTGTTGCAGAAAGGTATTGTTTTGTGAGGTGGAGCTAGTGTGAAGAACTGTTGCAGCAAGGTATAGTTTTGTGATGTGGAGCTAGTGTGTAGAAATGTTGCATGAAAATAGTGTTTTGTGAAGTGGAGCTACTGTGGAGAACGGTTGCAGGAAGATATAGTTTTGTGATTCGGAGCTAGTGTGAAGAACTGTTGCTGGAAGGTATAGTTTTGTGATTCGGAGACAGTGTTGAGAACTTTTGCAGAAAGGTATTGTTTTGTGAGGTGGAGCTAGTGTGGAGAACTGTAGCTGGAAGGTATAGTTTTGTGATTCGGAGCCAGCGAGTGGGGAAATGTTGCAAAAACGTATTATTTTGTGAGGAGGAGCTAGTGTGGAGAACTGTTGCAGGAAGGTATAGTTTTGTGATTCGAAGCCAGTGTGGGGGAACTGTTGCAAAAACGTATTATTTGTGAGGTGGAGCTAGTGGAGAACTGTTTGCATGAAGGTATTGTTTTGTGAAGTGGAGCTACTGTGAGATCGTTTGCAGGACGGTATAGTTTTGTGATTCGGAGCTAGTGTGAAGAACTGTTGATGGAAGGTATGTTTACTGTGATTCGGAGCCAGTGTGAGAACTGTTGCAGAAACGTATTGTTTTGTGATGTGGAGCTATGTAGAGAACTGTTGCAGAAAGTTATTGTTTTGTGAGGTGGAGTTAGTGTGGGGAACTGTTGCTGGAAGGTATAGTTTAGTGATGTGGAGCTAGTGTGTAGAAATGTTGCAGGAAAGTATTGTTTTGTGATTCGGAGCTAGTGTGAAGAACTGTTGCTGGAAGGTATAGTTTTGTGATTCGGAGCCAGTGTGTGGGAACTCTTTGCAAAAAACGTATTATTTTGTGAGGTGTAGCTAGTGTGGAGAACTTCTGCAGGAAGGTATTGTTTGGCAATGTGGTGCTAGTGTGTAGAAATGTTGCAGGAAAATATTGTTTGTGATTTGGAGCTAGTGTGGAGAACTGTTGCAGGAAGGTATAGTTTTGTGATGTGGAGCTAGTGTGTAGAAATGTTTCAGGAATGTACTGTTTTGTAATTTGGAGCTAATGTGGAAAACTGCAGCAGGAAGGTAAAGTTTTGTGATGTTGAGCTAGTGTGGGGAACTGTTGCAATTAGGTATAGATTTGTGATTCGGAGCCAGTGTGTAGAACTGTTGCAGGAAGGTATTATTTTGTGATGTGGAGCTACTGTGTAGAAATGTTGCAGGAAAGTATTGTTTTGTTATTTGGAGCTAGTGGGCAGAACTGTTGCAAGAAGGTATAGTTTTGTGATGTGGAGCTAGTGTGGGGAACTGTTGCAATTAGGTATAGTTTTGTGATTTGGAGCCAGCGTGTATAACTGTTACAGGAAGGTATTATTTTGTGATACATAGCCAGTGTGGAGAACTGTTGGAGAAAGTTTTCGTTTTGTGATGTGGAGCTTCTGGGTGTAGAAATGTTGCAGGAAGGTATTGTTTTGTGACGTGGAGCGCTAGTGTGGAGAACTCTTTGCAGGAAGGTATAGTTTTGTGATTCCGGAGCTTGTGTGAAGAACTGTTGCTGGAAGGTAAAGTTTTGTGGATTCGGAGCCAGTGTGCAGAACTGTTGCAAGAAGGTATTATTTTGTGATGTGGATCTAGTGTAGAAAACTGTTGCAGAAAGTTATTGTTTTGTGTTTTGGAGCTAGTGTGGAGAACTCTTGCAGGAAGGTATTATTTTGTGATGCGTAGCCAGTGTGGAGAACAGTTTAGATAGGTATTGTTTTGTGATATGTAGCTACTGTGTATAAATGTTGCAGGAAGATATTGTTTTTGTGATGTGGAGCCTGTGTGTAGAACTGTTGCAGGAAGATAGAGTTTTGTGACTCGGAGCCAGTGTGCAGAACTATTGTAAGAAGGTATTAATTTGTGATGTGGAGCTAGCGGAGAGAACTGTTGCAGAAAGGTATTGTTTAGTGTGTTTGAGCTAGTCTGTAGAACTGTTGCAGGAAGGTATAGTTTTGTGATTCGGAGCTAGTGTGAAGAACTGTTGCTGGAAGGTATAGTTTTGTGATTCAGAGCCAGTGTGGAGAACTGTTGCAGGAATGTATTATTTTGTGTTGTGTATCTAGTGCAGAAATCTGTTGCAGAAAGTTATTGTTTTGTGATGTGGAGCTAGTGTAGAGAACTGTTGCAGAAAGATATTGTTTTGTGAGGTGGAGCTAGTGTGGAGAACTGTTGCAGGAAGGTATAGTTTTGTGATGTGGACCTAGTGTGGGGGGAACTGCTTGCAATTAGGTATAGTTTTGTGATTCAGAGCCATCGTGTATAACAGTTGCAGGAAGGTATTATTTTGTGATACATAGCCAGTGTGGAGAATTGCTTGGAGAAAGTTTTTGTTTTGTGGTGTGGAGCTACTGTGTAGAAATGTTGCAGGAAGGTATTATTTTGGGATGTGGTGCTAGTGTAGAGAACTGTTGCAGAAAGGTATTGTTTTGTGAGGTGGAGCTAGTGTGAAGAACTGTTGCAGCAAGGTATAGTTCTGTGATGTGGGAGCTAGTGTGTAGAAATGTTGCATGAAAATAGTGTTTTGTGAAGCGGAGCTACTGTGGAGAACGGTTGCAGGAAGATATAGTTTTGTGATTCGGAGCTAGTGTGAAGAACTGTTAAAGCGGAAGGTATAGTTTTGTGATTCGGAGACAGTGTTGAGAACTTTTTGCAGAAAGGTATTGTTTTGTGAGGTAGAGCTAGTGTGGAGAACTGTAGCTGGAAGGTATAGTTTTGTGGATTCGGAGCCGGTGTGGGGAAATGTTGCAAAAACGTATTATTTGGTGAGGAGGAGCTAGTGTGGAGAACTGTTGCAGGGGAAGGTATAGTTTTGTGGTTCCGGAGCCAGTGTGGGGAAATGTTGCAAAAACGTATTATTTTGTGCAGGTGGAGCTAGTGTGGAGAACTGTTTGCATGAAGGTATTGTTTTTGTGAATGGAAACTACTGTGGAGATCGCTTGCAAGGACGGTATATGTTTTGTGATTCGGAGCTAGTGTGAAGAACTGTTGCTGGAAGGTAAAGTTTTTGTGATTCGGAGCCAGTGTGCAGAACTGTTGCAGAAAGTTATTGTTTTGTGAGGTGAGAGTTAGTGTGGGGAACTGTTGCTGGAAGGTATAGTTTAGTGATGTGGACCTAGTGTGGGGAACTGTTGCAATTAGGTATAGTTTTGTGATTCAAGAGCCAGCGTGTATAACAGTTGCAGGAAGGTATTATTTTGTGATACACAGCCACAGTGTGGAGAACTGTTGCAGAAAGCATTTTTGTTTTGTGGTGTGGAGCTACTGTGTAGAAATGTTGCAGGAAGGTATTGTTTTGTGATATGGAGCTAGTGTGGAGAACTCTTGCAGGAAGGTATAGGTTTGTGATTCGAGTTTGTGTGAAGAACTGTTGCTGGAAGGTAAAGTTTTGTGATTCGGAGCCAGTGTGCAGAACTGTTGCAGAAACGTATTGTTTTGTGATATGGAGCCAGTGTGGGGAACTGTTGCAGAAAGGTATTAGTTTTGTGAGGGGGAGCTAGAGTGAAGAACTGTTGCAGCAAGGTATAGTTTTGTGATGTGGAGCTAGTGTGTAGAAATGTTGCATGAAAATAGTGTTTTGAGAAGCGGAGCTACTGTGGAGAACGGTTGCAGGAAGATATAGTTTTGTGATTCGGAGCTAGTGTGAAGAACTGTTGCTGGAAGGTATAGTTTTGTGTATTCGGAGACAGTGTTGAGAACTTTTGCAGAAAGGTATTGCTTTGTGAGGTGGAGCTAGTGTGGAGAACTGTAGCTGGAAGGTATAGTTTTGTGATTCGGAGCCGAAGCGTGTGGGGAAATGTTGCAAAAAACGTATTATTTTGTGAGGAGGAGCTAGTGTGGAGAACTGTTGCAGGAAGGTATAGTTTTGTGGATTCGAAGCCAGTGTGGGGAACTGTTGCAAAACGTATATTTTGTGAGGTGGAGCTAGTGTGGAGAACTGTTTGCATGAAAGGTATTGTTTTGTGAAGTGGAGAGCTACTGTGGAGATCGTTTTGCAGGACGGTATAGTTTTGAGGATTCGGAGCTAGTGTGAAGAACTGTTGATGGAAGGTATAGTTTTGTGATTCGGAGCCAGTGTGGGAGAACTGTTGCAGAAACGTATTGCTTTGTGATGTGGGAGCTAGTGTAGAGAACTGTTGCAGAAAGTTATTGTTTTGTAGAGGTGGAGTTAGTGTGGGGAACTGTTGCTGGAAGGTATAGTTTAGTGATGTGGAGCTAGTGTGTAGAAATGTTGCAGGGAAAGTATTGTTTTGTGATTCGGAGCTAGTGTGAAGAACTGTTGCTGGGAAGGTATAGTTTTGTGATTCGTAGCCAGTGTGGGGAACTCTTTGCAAAAACTGTATTATTGTGTGAGGTGTAGCTAGTGTGAGAACTCTGTGCAGGAAGGTATTGTTTGGCAATGTGGTGCTAGTGTGTAGAAATGTTGCAGAGAGAAATATTGTTTAGTGATTTGGAGCTAGTGTGGAGAACTGTTGCAGGAAGGTATAGTTTTGAGGATGTGGAGCTAGTGTGTAGAAATGTTTCAGGAATGTACTGTTTTGTAATTTGGAGCTAATGTGGAAAACTGTAGCAGGAAGGTAAAGTTTTGTGATGTTGAGCTAGGTGTGGGGAACTGTTGCAATTAGGTATAGATTTGTGATTCGGAGCCAGTGTGTAGAACTGTTGCAGGAAGGTATTATTTTGTGATGTGGAGCTACTGTGTAGAAATGTTGCAGGAAAGTATTGTTTTGTTATTTGGAGCTAGTGGGCAGAACTGTTGCAAGAAGGTATAGTTTTGGTGATGTGGAGCTAGTGTGGGGAACTGTTGCAATTAGGTATAGTTTTGTGATTTGGAGCCAGCGTGTATAACTGTTACAGGAAGGTATTATTTTGTGATACTAGCCAGTGTGGAGAACTGTTGAGAAAGTTTTCGTTTTGTGATGTGGAGCTACTGTGTAGAAATGTTGCAGGAAGGTATTGTTTTGTGACGTGGAGCTAGTGTGAGAACTCTTGCAGGAAGGTATAGTTTTGTGATCCGGAGCTTGTGTGAAGAACTGTTGCTGGAAGGTAAAGTTTTGTGATTCGGAGCCAGTGTGCAGAACTGTTGCAAGAAGGTATTATTTTGTGATGTGGATCTAGTGTAGAAAACTGTTGCAGAAAGTTATTGTTTTGTGTTTTGGAGCTAGTGTGGAGAACTCTTGCAGGAAGGTATTATTTTGTGATGCGTAGCCAGTGTGGAGAACAGTTTAGATAGGTATTGTTTTGTGATATGTAGCTACTGTGTATAAATGTTGCAGGAAGATATTGTTTTGTGATGTGGAGCCTGTGTGTAGAACTGTTGCAGGAAGATAGAGTTTTGTGACTCGGAGCCAGTGTGCAGAACTATTGTAAGAAGGTATTAATTTGTGATGTGGAGCTAGTGTAGAGAACTGTTGCAGAAAGGTATTGTTTAGTGTGTTTGAGCTAGTCTGTAGAACTGTTGCAGGAAGGTATAGTTTTGTGATTCGGAGCCAGTGTGGGGAACTCTTGCAAAAACGTATTATTTTGTGAGGTGTAGCTAGTGTGGAGAACTCTTGCAGGAAGGTATTGTTTGGCAATGTGGTGCTAGTGTGTAGAAATGTTGCAGGAAAATATTGTTTTGTGATTTGGAGCTAGTGTGGAGAACTGTTGCAGGAAGGTATAGTTTTGTGATGTGGAGCTAGTGTGTAGAAATGTTTCAGGAATGTACTGTTTTGTAATTTGGAGCTAATGTGGAAAACTGCTAGAGGAAGGTAAAGTTTTGTGATGTTGAGCTAGTGTGGGGAACTGTTGCAATTAGGTATAGATTTGTGGATTCGGAGCCAGTGTGTAGAACTGTTGCAGGAAGGTATTATTTTGTGATGTGGAGCTACTGTGCAGAAATGTTGCAGGAAAGTATTGTTTTATTATTTGGGCTAGTGGGCAGAACTGCTTGCAAGAAGGTATAGTTTTGTGATGTGGAGCTAGTGTGGGGAACTGTTGCAATTAGGTATAGTTTTGTGATTTGGAGCCAGCGTGTATAACTGTTACAGGAAGGTATTATTTTGTGATACATAGCCAGTGTGGAGAACTGTTGGAGAAAGTTTTCGTTTTGTGATGTGGAGCTACTGTGTAGAAATGTTGCAGGAAGGTATTGTTTTGTGACGTGGAGCTAGTTGTGAGAACTCTTGCAGGAAGGTATAGTTTTGTGATTCGGAGCTTGTGTGAAGAACTGTTGCTGGAAGGTAAAGTTTTGCGATTCGGAGCCAGTGTGCAGAACTGTTGCAAGAAGGTATTATTTTGTGATGTGGATCTAGTGTAGAAAACTGTTGCAGAAAGTTATTGTTTTGTGTTTTGGAGCTAGTGTGGAGAACTCTTGCAGGAAGGTATTATTTTGTGATGCGTAGCGATGTGTGGAGAACAGTTTAGATAGGTATTGTTTTGTGATATGTAGCTACTGTGTATAAATGTTGCAGGAAGATATTGTTTTGTGATGTGGAGCCTGTGTGTAGAACTGTTGCAGGAAGATAGAGTTTTGTGACTCGGAGCCAGTGTGCAGAACTATTGTAAGAAGGTATTAATTTGTGATGTGGAGCTAGTGTAGAGAACTGTTGCAGAAAGGTATTGTTTAGTGTGTTTGAGCTAGTCTGTAGAACTGTTGTAGGAAGGTATAGTTTTGCGATTCGGAGCTAGTGTGAAGAACTGTTGCTGGAAGGTATAGTTTGCGGTTGTGATTCAGAGCCAGTGTGGAGAACTGTTGCAGGAATGTATTATTTTGTGTTGTGTATCTAGAGCAGAAATCTGTTGCAGAAAGTTATTGTTTTGTGATGTGGAGCTAGTGTAGAGAACTGTTGCAGAAAGATATTGTTTTTGTGAGGTGGAGCTAGTGGGAGAACTGTTGCAGGAAGGTATAGTTTTGTGATGTGGACCTAGTGTGGGGAACTGTTGCAATTAGGTATAGTTTTGTGATTCAGAGCCATCGTGTATAACAGTTGCAGGAAGGTATTATTTTGTGATACATAGCCAGTGTGGAGAACTGTTGGAGAAAGTTTTTTGTTTTGTGGTGTTGAGCTACTGTGTAGAAATGTTGCAGGAAGGTATTATTTTGGGATGTGGTGCTAGTGTAGAGAACTGTTGCAGAAAGGTATTGTTTTGTGAGGTGGAGCTAGTGTGAAGAACTGTTGCAGCAAGGTATAGTTTTGTGATGTGGAGCTAGTGTGTAGAAATGTTGCATGAAAATAGTGTTTGCGTGAAGCGGAGCTACTGTGGAGAACGGTTGCAGGGAAGATAGTTTTGTGATTCGGAGCTAGTGTGAAGAACTGTTTCTGGAGAGGTATAGTTTTGTGATTCGGAGACAGTGTTGAGAACTTTTGCAGAAAGGTATTGTTTTGTGAGGTAGAGCTAGTGTGGAGAACTGTAGCTGGAAGGTATAGTTTTGTGATTCGGAGCCAGTGTGGGGAAATGTTGCAAAAAACGTATTATTTTGTGAGGAGGAGCTAGTGTGGAGAACTGTTGCAGGAAGGTATAGTTTTGTGATTCGGGAGCCAGTGTGGGGAAATGTTTGCAAAAACGTATTATTTTGTGAGGTGGAGCTAGTGTGGAGAACTGTTTGCATGAAGGTATTGTTTTGTAAGTGGAACTACTGTGGAGATCGTTTGCAGGACGGGTATAGTTTTGTGATTCGGAGCTAGTGTGAAGAACTGTTGATGGAAGGTATAGTTTTGTGATTCGGAGCCAGTGTGGAGAACTGTTGCAGAAACGTATTGTTTTGTGATGTGGAGCTAGTGTAGAGAACTGTTGCAGAAAGTTATTGTTTTGTGAGGTGGAGTTAGTGTGGGGGAACTGTATGTAAAAACGTATTAATTTGTAAGGTGTAGCTAGTGTGGAGAACACTTGCAGGGAAGGTATTGTTTGGCGATGTGGTGCTAGTGTGTAGAACTGTTGCAGGAAAGTATTGTTTTGTGATTTGGAGCCAATGTGGGGAACTGCGCAGGAAGGTATTGTTTTGTGATGTGGAGCTAGTGTGTAGAAATGTTGCAGGAAATATTGTTTTATGATTTGGAGCTAGTATGGAAAACTGTTGCAATTAGGTATAGTTTTGTGATTTGGAGCCTGTGTGGAAAACTGTTGCAGGAAGGTATTATTTTGTGATGTTTAGCTAGTGTAGAGAAATGTTTGCAGAAATGTATTGTTTTGTGAGGTGGAGCTAGTGTGAGAACAGTTTAGAAAGGTATTGTTTTGTGATGTGGAGCTACTGTGTAGAAATGTGTTGCAGGAAGGTATTGTGTTGTGAAGTGGAGCTAGTGTGGATCACTCTTGCAGGATGGTATAGTTTTGTGATTCGGAGCTTGCATGAAGAACTGTTGCAGGGAAGGTATTATTTTGTGATGTGGAGCTAGTGTAGAGAAATGTTGCAGAAAGGTATTGTTTTATGAGGTGGAGCGAGTGTGGAGAACTGTTGCAGGAAGATATATATTTGAGACGTTGAGCTAGTGTGTAGAACAGTTGCCGGAAGATATTGTTTTGTGAGGTGGAGTTGGTGTGTAGAAATGTTGCAGGAAGGTATTATTTTGCTGATGTGGAGCTATTGTAGAGAACTGTTTCCAGAAGGTATTGTTTTGGAGGTGGAGCTAGTGTGGAGAAATGTTGCAGTAAGGTATGTTTTGTGATGTGGAGCTAGTGTGCAGTACTGTTGCAGGAAGGTATAATTTTGTGATGTGGAGTTACTGTGATGAAATGATGCAGTAAAGTATTGTTTTGTGAATAGGAGCTAGTGTGGAGAACTGTTGCAGGAAGGCATAGTTTTGTGAGTTGAGGTATTGTATAGAAATGTTGCAGGAAAATTATTTTTTGATTTGGAGCTGGTGTAGAGATCTGTTGCAATTAGGTATAGTTTTGTGATTCAGAGCCAGTGTGTAGAACTGTTGCATGAAGGTATTATTTGTGATACATAGCCAGTGTGGAAAACAGTTGCAGAAAGTTATCTTTTGCGATGTGGAGCTACTGTGTAGAAATGTTGCAGGAAGGTATTGTTTTGTGATGTGGAGCTAGTGTAGAGAACTGTTGCAGAAAGATATTGTTTTGTGAGGTGGAGCTAGTGTGGAGAACTGTTGCAGGAAGGTATAGTTTTGTGATGTGGACCTAGTGTGGAGAACTGTTGCCGGAAGATATTGTTTTGTGAGGTGGAGTTAGTGTGGAGAACTGTTGCAGGAAGGTATGTGGAGCTATTGTAGAGAACTGTTTCCAGGAAGGTATTGTTTTGGAGGTGGAGCTAGTGTGGATCACTCTTGCAGGATGGTATAATTTTGTGATTCGGAGCTTGTGTGGAAGAACTGTTGCTGGAAGGTATATGTTTCTGATTCGGAGCCAGTGTGCATAACTGTTGCAGTAAGGTATAGTTTTGTGATGTGGAGCTAATGTGTAGAACTGGTGCAGGAAGGTCTAGTTTTGTGATGTGGAGTTAGTGTGTAGAACTGTTGCAGGAAGGTATAGTTTTGTGATTCGGAGCTAGTGTGAAGAACTGTTGCTGGGAAGGTAAAGTTTTGTGATTCGGAGCCAGTGTGCAGAACTGTTTTAGAAAGTTATTGTTTTGTGAGGTGGAGTTAGTGTGTGGAGAACTGTTGCAGGAAGGTATATTTTTGTGATGTGGAGCTAGTGTGTAGAAATGTTGCAGGAAAGTATTGTTTTGTGATTCAGAGCTAGTGTGAAGAACTGTTGCAGGAAGGTATAGTTTTGTGATTCGGAGTCAGTGTGGGGAACTGTTGCAAAAACGTATTATTTTGTAAGGTGTAGCTTAGTGTGGAGAACTCTTGCAGGAAGGTATTATTTGGCGTCTGTGGTGCTAGTGTGTAGAACTGTTGCAGGAAAGTATTGTTTTGTGATTTGGAGCTAGTGTGGAGAACTGTTGCAGGAAGGTATAGTTTTGTGATGTGGAGCTAGTGTGTAGAAATGTTTCAGGAAAGTAAAAACTTTTTTTGTAATTTGGAGCCAATGGAAAACTGTTGCAGGAAGGTAAAGTTTTGTGTTGTGGAGCTAGTGTGGGGGTACTGTTGCAATTAGGTATAGTTTTGTGATTCGGAGACAGTGTGTAGAACAGTTGCAGGAAGGTATTATTTTGTGATACATACCCAGTGTGGAGAACAGTTGCAGAAAGGTATCTTTTTGTGATGTGGAGCTACTGTGTAGAAATGTTGCAGGAAAGTATTGTTTTGTGATTTGGAGCAAGTGGGCAGAACTGTTGCAAGAAGGTATAGTTTTGTGGATGTGGACCTAGTGTGGGGAACTGTTGCAATTAGGTATAGTTTTGTGATTCAGAGCCAGCGTGTATAACAGTTGCAGGAAGGTATTATTTTGCTGATACACAGCCAGTGTGAGAACTGTTGCAGAAAGTTTTTGTTTTGTGGTGTGGAGCTACTGTGTAGAAATGTTGCAGGAAGGTATTGTTTTGTGATATGGAGCTAGTGTGGAGAACTCTTGCAGGAAGGTATAGTTTTGTGATTCGGAGTTTGTGTGAAGAACTGTTGCTGGAAGGTCAAAGTTTTGTGATTCGGACCCAGTGTGCAGAACTGTTGCAGAAACGTATTGTTTTGTGATATGGAGCCAGTGTGGGGAACTGTTGCAGAAAGGTATTGTTTTGTGAGGTGGATTAGTGTGAAGAACTGTTGCAGCAAGGTATAGTTTTGTGATGTGGAGCTAGTGTGTAGAAATGTTGCATGAAAATAGTGTTTTGTGGAAGCGGAGCTACTGTGGAGAACGGTTGCAGGAAGATATAGTTTGTGATTCGGAGCTAGTGTGGAAGAACTGTTGCTGGAAGGTATAGTTTTGTGAATTCGGAGACAGTGTTGAGAACTTTTGCAGAAAGGTATTGTTTTGTGAGGTGGAGCCAGTGTGGAGAACTGTAGCTGGAAGGTATAGTTTTGTGATTCGGAGCCAGGTGGGGAAATGTTGCAAAAACGTATTATTTTGTGAGGAGGAGCTAGTGTGGAGAACTGTTGCAGGAAGGTATAGTTTTGGATTCGAAGCCAGTGTGGGGGGAACTGTTGCAAAAACGTATTATTTGTGAGGTGGAGCTAGTGTGGAGAACTGTTTGCATGAAAAGGTATTGTTTTGTGAAGTGGAGCTACTGTGGAGATCGTGTGCAGGACGGTATAGTTTTGTGATTCGGAGCTAGTGTGAAGAACTGTTGCTGGAAGGTATAAGTTTTCTGATTCGGAGCCAGTGTGCATAACTGTTGCAGTAAGGTATAGTTTCTGTGATGGGAGCCAATGTGTAGAACTGGTGCAGGAAGGTTTAGTTTTGTGATGTGGAGTTAGTGTGTAGAACTGTTGCAGGAAGGTATAGTTTTGTGATTCGGAGCTAGTGTGAAGAACTGTTGCTGGAAGGTAAAGTTTTGTGATTCGGAGCCAGTGTGCAGAACTGTTGCAGAAAGTTATTGTTTTGTGAGGTGGAGCTAGTGTGAAGAACTGTTGCAGGAAGGTATAGTTTTGTGATTCGGAGTCAGTGTGGGGAACTGTTGCAAAAACGTATTATTTTGTAAGGTGTAGCTAGTGTGGAGAACTCTTGCAGGAAGTTATTGTTTGGCGATGTGGTGCTAGTGTGTAGAACTGTTGCAGGAAAGTATTGTTTTGTGATTTGGAGCTGGAGCTAGTGTGAGAACTGTTGCAGGGAAGGTATAGTTTTGTGATGTGGAGCTAGTGTGTAGAAATGTTTCAGGAAAGTACTTTTTGTAATTTGGAGCTAATGTGGAAAACTGTTGCAGGAAGGTAAAGTTTTGTGTTGTGGAGCTAGTGTGGGGTACTGTTGCAATTAGGTATAGTTTTGTGATTCGGGAGACAGTGTGTAGAACAGTTGCAGGAAGGTATTATTTTGTGATAAATACCCAGTGTGGAGAACAGTTGCAGAAAGGTATCTTTTGTGATGTGGAGCTACTGTGTAGAAATGTTGCAGGAAAGTATTGTTTTGTGATTTGGAGCAAGATTGGGCAGAACTGTTGCAAAAAGGTATAGTTTTGTGATGTGGACCTAGTGTGGGGAACTGTTGCAATTAGGTATAGTTTTGTGATTCAGAGCTAGCGTGTATAACAGTTGCAGGAAGGTATTATTTTGTGATACACAGCCAGTGTGGAGAACTGTGCAGAAAGTTTTTTGTTTTGTGGTGTGGAGCTACTGTGTAGAAATGTTGCAGGAAGGTATTGTTTTGTGATATGGAGCTAGTGTGGAGAACTCTTGCAGGAAGGTATAGTTTTGTGATTCGGAGTTTGTGTGAAGAACTGTTGCTGGAAGGTAAAGTTTTGTGATTCGGAGCCAGTGTGCAGTACTATTGCAGAAACGTATTGTTTTGTGATATGGAGCCAGTGTGGGGAACTGTTGCTGAAAGGTATTGTTTTGTGAGGTGGAGCTAGTGTGAAGAACTGTTGCAGCAAGGTATAGTTTTGTGATGTGGAGATAGTGTGTAGAAATGTTGCATGAAAATAGTGTTTTGTGAAGCGGTGCTACTGTGGAGAACAGTTGCAGGAAGATATAGTTTTGTGATTCGGAGCTAGTGTGAAGAACTGTTGCTGGAAGGTATAGTTTTGTGATTCGGAGCTAGTGTGAAGAACTGTTGCTGGAAGGTATAGTTTTGTGATTCGGAGCCAGTGTGGAGAACTGTTGCAGGAAGGTATTGTTTTGGAGGTAGAGCTAGTGTGGAGAAATGTCTGCAGTAAGGTATAGTTTTGTGATGTGGAGCTTATGTGTAGAACTGGTGCAGGAAGGTATTGTTTTGTGATTCGGAGCTAGTGTGAAGAACTGTTGCTGGAAGGTATAGTTTTGTGATTCGGAGCCAGTGTGGAGAACTGTTGCATAAACATATTATTTTGTGATGTGGAGCTAGTGTATAGAACTGTTGCAGAAAGGTATTGTTTTGTGAGGTGAAGATAGTGTGGAGAACTGTTGCAGGAAGGTGTATTTTTGTGATTCGGAGCTAGTGTGTAGAAATATTGCAGGAAAGTATTGTTTTGTGATTCAGAGCTAGTGTGAAGTACTGTTGCTGGAGGGTATATTTTTGTGATTCGGAGCCAATGGGGGAACTGTTGCAAAACGTATTGTTTTTTGAAGTGGAGCTAGTGGGGAGAACACTTGCAGGAAGGTATAGTTTGTGATGTGGATCTAGTGTGTAGAAATGTTGCAGGAAAATATTGCTTTGTGTTTTGGAGCTAGTGTGGAGAACCGTTGCAGGTAGGTATAGTTTTATGATGTGGAGCTAGTGTGGGGACCTGTTGCAATTAGTTACTATTTTTGTGATTTGGAGCCAGTGTAGAACTGTTGCATGAAGGTATTGTTTTGTGAAGTGGTGCTAGTGTGGAGAACTGTCGCAGGAAGGTATTGTTTTGTGATTCTGAGCTAGTGTGAAGAACTGTTGCTGGAAGGTATAGTTTTATGATTCGGAGCCAGTGTGGGTAACTGTTGCAGAAAGGTATTGTTTTGTGAGGTGGAGGTAGTGTAGAGAACTGTTGCAGGAAGGTATAGTTTTGTGATTCAGAGCCAATGTGGGGAACTGCTGCAGAAAGGTATTGTTTTGTGATGTGGAGCTAGTGTGTAGAAATGTGCAGGAAATATTGTTTTGTGATTTGGAGCTAGTATGGAAAACTGTTGCAATTAGGTATAGTTTTGTGATTTGGAGCCAGTGTGGAATACTGTTGCAGGAAGGTATTATTTTGTGATGTTTAGCTAGTGTAGAGAAATGTTGCAGAAAGGTATTGTTTTTGTGAGGTGGAGCTAGTTTGGAGAACAGTTTAGAAAGGTATTGTTTTACTGTGATGTGGAGCTACTGTGCAGAAATGTTGCAGGAAGGTATTGTAGTTGTGAAGTAGAGCTAGTGTGGATCACTCTTGCAGGATGGTATAATTTGTGATTCAGAGCTTGTGAAGAACTGTTGCTGGAAGGTATAGTCTTTCTGATTCGGAGCCAGTGTGCGTAACTGTTGCAGCGGAAGGTATTATTTGTGAGGTGGAGCTAGTGTGAGAAATGTTGCAGAAAGGTATTGTTTTTGTGAGGTGGAGCTAGTGTGGAGAACTGTTGCAGGAAGGTATAGTTTTGTGATGTGGAGCTAGTGTGGAGAACTGTTGCAGGAAGATATAGATTTGTGATGTTGAGTTAGTGTGTAGAACTGTTGCAGGAAGATATTGTTTTTGTGAGGTGGAGTTAGTGTGGAGAACTGTTTGCAGGAATGTATGTGGAGCTATTGTAGAGAACTGTTTCCAGGAAGGTATTGTTTTTGGAGGTGGAGCTAGTGCGGATCACTCCAGGATGGTATAATTTTGTGATTCGGAGCGGTGTGTGAAGAACTGTTGCTGGAAGGTATAGTTTTCTGATTCGAGCCAGTGTGCATAACTTCTTGCAGTAAGGTATAGTTTTGCGATGTGGAGCTAATGTGTAGAACTGGTGCAGGAAGGTCTAGTTTTGTAATGTGGAGTTAGTGTGTAGAACTGTTGCAGGAAGGATAGTTTTGTGATTCGGAGCTAGTGTGAAGAACTGTTTTGCTGGAAGGTAAAGTTTTGTGATTCGGAGCCAGTGTGCAGAACTGTTGCAGAAAGTTATTGTTTTGTGAGGTGGAGTTAGTGTGGAGAACTGTTGCAGGAAGGTATATTTTTGGTTATTGGAGCTAGTGTGGAGAAATGTTGCAGGGAAAGTATTGTTTTGTGATTCAGAGCTAGTGTGAAGAACTTTTGCTGGAAGGTATAGTTTTGTGATTCGAGTCAGTGTGGGGAACTGTTGCAAAAACGTATTACTTTAAGGTGTAGCTAGTGTGGAGAACTCTTGCAGGAAGGTATTGTTTGGCGATGTGGTGCTAGTGTGTAGAACTGTTGCAGGAAAGTATTGTTTTGTGATTTGGAGCTAGTGTGGAGAACTGTTGCAGGAAGGTATAGTTTTGTGATGTGGAGCTAGTGTGTAGAAATGTTTCAGGAAAGTACTTTTTTGTAATTTGAGCTAATGTGGAAAACTGTTGCAGGAAGGTAAAGTTTTGTGATGTGGAGCCAGTGTGGGGTACTTTCTCTGCAATTAGGTATAGTTTTGTGATTCGGAGACAGTGTGTAGAACAGTTGCAGGAAGGTATTATTTTGTGATAAATACCCAGTGTGGAGAACAGTTGCAGAAAGGTATCTTTTTGTGATGTGGAGCTACTGTGTAGAAATGTTGCAGGAAAGTATTGTTTTGTGATTTGGAGCAAGTGGGCAGAACTGTTGCAAAAGGTATAGTTTTGTGATGGTTTCGTGTGGGGAACTGTTGTAATTGGTGTATAGTTTTGTGATTCAGAGCCAGCGTGTATAACAGTTGCAGGAAGGTATTATTTTATACACAGCCACGATGTGGAGAACTGTTGCAGAAAGTTTTTGTTTTGTGGTGTGGAGCTACCGTGTAGAAATGTTGCAGGAAGGTATTGTTTTGTGATATGGAGCTAGTGGGAGAACTCTTGCAGGAAGGTATAGTTTTGTGATTCGGAGTTTGTGTGAAGAACTGTTGCTGGAAGGTAAAGTTTTGTGATTCGAGCCAGTGTGCAGTACTGTTGCAGAAACGTATTGTTTTGTGATATGGAGCCAGTGTGGGAACTGTTGCAGAAAGGTATTGTTTTGTGAGGTGGAGCTAGTGTGAAGAACTGTTGCAGCAAGGTATAGTTTTGTGATGTGGAGATAGTGTGTAGGGAAATGTTGCACGAAAATAGTGTTTTAGGAAGCGGAGCTACTGTGGAGAACAGTTGCAGGAAGATATAGTTTTGTGATTCGGAGCTTGGTGTGAAGAACTGTTGCTGGAAGGTATAGTTTGTGGATTCGGAGCTAGTGTGAAGAACTGTTGCTGGAAGGTATAGTTTTGTGATTCGGAGCCAGTGTGGAGAACCTGTTGCAGGAAGGTATTGTTTTGGAGGTAGAGCTAGTGTGGAGAAATGTTGCAGTAAGTTATAGTTTTGTGATGTGGAGCTTATGTGTAGAACTGGTGCAGGAAGGTATTGTTTTGTGATTCGGAGCTAGTGTGAAGAACTGTTGCTGGAAGGTATAGTTTTGTGATTCGGAGCCAGTGTGGAGAACTGTTGCATAAACATATTATTTTGTGATGTGGAGCTAGTGTATAGAACTGTTGCAGAAAGGTATTGTCTTTGTGAGGTGAAGATAGTTTGGAGAACTGTTGCAGGAAGGTGTATTTTTGTGATTCGGAGCTAGTGTGTAGGGAAATATTGCAGGAAAGTATTGTTTTGTGATTCAGAGCTAGTGTGAAGACTGTTGCTGGAGGGTATATTTTTGTGATTCGAGCAATGTGGGGAACTGTTGCAAAAACGTATTGTTTTTTGAAGTGGATCTAGTGTGGAGAACACTTGCAGGAAGGTATAGTTTGTGATGTGGATTTAGTGTGTAGAAATGTTGCAGGAAAATATTGCTTTTATTTGGAGCTTAGTGTGGAGAACTGTTGCAGGAGGTATAGTTTTATGATGTGGAGCTAGTGGGGGACCTGTTGCAATTAGGTATATTTTTGCTGATTTGGAGCCAGTGTGTAGAACTGTTGCATGAAGGTATTGTTTTGTGATGTGGTGCTAGTGTAGAACTGTCGCAGGAAGGTATTGTTTTGTGATTCTGAGCTAGTGTGAAGAACTGTTGCTGGAAGGTATAGTTTTATGATTTGGAGCCAGTGTGGGTAACTGTTGCAGAAAGGTATTGTTTTGTGAGGTGGAGCTAGTGTAGAGAACTGTTGCAGGAAGGTATAGTTTTGTGATTCAGAGCCAATGTGGGGAACTGCTGCAGAAAGGTATTGTTTTGTGATGTGGAGCTAGTGTTGTAGAAATGTTGCAGGAAATATTGTTTTGTGATTTGGAGCTAGTATGGAAAACTGTTGCAATTAGGTATAGTTTTGTGATTTGGAGCCAGTGTGGAATACTGTTGCAGGAAGGTATTATTTTGTGATGTTTAGCTAGTGTAGAGAAATGTTGCAGAAAGGTATTGTTTTGTGAGGTGGAGCTAGTGTGGAGAACAGTTTAGAAAGGTATTGTTTTGTGATGTGGAGCTACTGTGCAGAAATGTTGCAGGAAGGTATTGTGTTGTGAAGTAGAGCTAGTGTGGATCACTCTTGCAGGATGGTATAATTTTGTGATTCGGAGCTTGTGTGAAGAACTGTTGCTGGAAGGTATAGTTTTCTGATTCGGAGCCAGTGTGCGTAACTGTTGCAGAAAGGTATTGTTTTGTGAGGTGGAGCTAGTGTGGAGAACTGTTGCAGGAAGGTATAGTTTTGTGATGTGGAGCTAGTGTGGAGTACTGTTGCAGGAAGATATAGATTTTTGATGTTGAGCTAGTGTGTAGAACTGTTGCCGGAAGATATTGTTTTGTGAGGTGGAGTTAGTGTGGAGAACTGTTGCAGGAAGGTATGTGGAGCTATTGTAGAGCACTGTTTCCAGAAGGTATTTTTTTGGAGGTGGAGCTAGTGTGGATCACTCTTGCAGGATGGTATAATTTTGTGATTCGGAGCTTGTGTGAAAAAAAACTGTTGCTGGAAGGTATAGTTTTCTGATTCGGAGCCAGTGTGCATAACTGTTGCAGTAAGGTATAGTTTTGTGATGTGGAGCTAATGTGTAGAACTGGTTCAGGAAGTTTAGTTTTGTGATGTGGAGTTAGTGTGTAGAACTGTTGCAGGAAGGTATAGTTTTGTGATTCGGAGCTAGTGTGAAGAACTGTTGCTGGAAGGTAAAGTTTTGTGATTCGGAGCCAGTGTGCAGAACTGTTGCAGAAAGTCTTTGTTTTGTGAGGTGGGCTAGTGTGAAGAACTGTTGCAGGAAGGTATAGTTTTGTGATTCGGAGTCAGTGTGGGGAACTGTTGCAAAAACGTATTATTTTGTAAGGTGTAGCTAGTGTGGAGAACTCTTGCAGGAAGGTATTGTTTGGCGATGTGGTGCTAGTGTGTAGAACTGTTGCAGGAAAGTATTGTTTTGTGATTTGGAGCTAGTGTGGAGAACTGTTGCAGGAAGGTATAGTTTTGTGATGTGGAGCTAGTGTGTAGAAATGTTTCAGGAAAGTACTTTTTTTGTAATTTGGAGCTAATGTGGAAAACTGTTGCAGGAAGGTAAAGTTTTGTGTTGTGGAGCTAGTGTGGGGTACTGTTGCAATTAGGTATAGTTTTGTGATTCGGAGACAGTGTGTAGAACTGTTGCAGGAAGGTATTATTTTGTGATACATACCCAGTGTGGAGAACAGTTGCAGAAAGGTATCTTTTTGTGATGTGGAGCTACTGTGTAGAAATGTTGCAGGAAAGTATTGTTTTGTGATTTGGAGCAAGTGGGCAGAACTGTTGCAAGAAGGTATAGTTTTGTGATGTGGACCTGGTGTGGGGAACTGTTGCAATTAGGTATAGTTTTGTGATTCAGAGCCAGCGTGTATAACAGTTGCAGGAAGGTATTTTTTGTGATACACAGCCAGTGTGGAGAACTGTTGCAGAAAGTTTTTGTTTTGTGGTGTGGAGCTACTGTGTAGAAATGTTGCAGGAAGGTATTGTTTTGTGATATGGGGCTAGGTGTGGAGAACTCTTGCAGGAAGGTATAGTTTTGTGATTCGGAGTTTGTGTGTGAAGAACTGTTGCTGGAAGGTAAAGTTTTGTGATTCGGAGCCAGTGTGCAGAACTGTTGCAGAAACGTATTGTTTTGTGATATGGAGCCAGTGTGGGGAACTGTTGCAGAAAGGTATTGTTTTGTGAGGTGGAGCTAGTGTGAAGAACTGTTGCAGCAAGGTATAGTTTTGTGATGTGGAGCTAGTGTGTAGAAATGTTGCATGAAAATAGTGTTTTGTGAAGCGGAGCTACTGTGGAGAAAGGTTGCAGGAAGATATAGTTTTGTGATTCGGAGCTAGTGTGAAGAACTGTTGCTGGAAGGTATAGTTTTGTGATTCGGAGACAGTGTTGAGAACTTTTGCAGAAAGGTATTGTTTTGTGAGGTGGAGCTAGTGCTTAGAACTGCTTAGCTGGAAGGTATAGTTTTGTGATTCGGAGCCAGCGTGGGGAAATGTTGCAAAAACGTATTATTTTGTGAGGAGGAGCTAGTGTGGAGAACTGTTGCAGGAAGGTATAGTTTGTGATACCAGTGTGGGGAACTGTTGCAAAAAACGTATTATTTGTGAGGTGGAGCTAGTGTGGAGAACTGTTTGCATGAAGGTATTGTTTTGTGAAGTGGAGCTACTGTGGAGATCGTTTGCAGGACGGGTATAGTTTTGTGATTCGGAGCTAGTGTGAAGAACTGTTGATGGAAGGTATAGTTTTGTGATTCGGAGCCAGTGTGGAGAACTGTTGCAGAAACGTATTGTTTTGTGATGTGGAGCTAGTGTAGAGAACTGTTGCAGAAAGTTATTGTTTTGTGAGGTGGAGTTAGTGTGGGGAACTGTTGCTGGAAGGTATAGTTTAGTGATGTGGAGCTAGTGTGTAGAAATGTTGCAGGAAAGTATTGTTTTGTGATTCGGAGCTAGTGTGAAGAATTGTTGCTGGAAGGTATAGTTTTTGTGATTCGGAGCCAGTGTGGGGGAACTCTTGCAAAAAACGTATTATTTTGTGAGGTGTAGCTAGTGTGGAGAACTCTTGCAGGAAGGTATTGTTTGGCAATGTGGTGCTAGTGTGTAGAAATGTTGCAGGAAAATATTGTTTTGTGATTTGGAGCTAGTGTGGAGAACTGTTGCAGGAAGGTATAGTTTTGTGATGTGGAGCTAGTGTGTAGAAATGTTTCAGGAATGTACTGTTTTGTAATTTGGAGCTAATGTGGAAAACTGTTGCAGGAAGGTAAAGTTTTGTGATGTGGAGCTAGTGTGGGGAACTGTTGCAATTAGGTATAGATTTGTGATTCGGAGCCAGTGTGTAGAACTGTTGCAGGAAGGTATTATTTTGTGATGTGGAGCTACTGTGTAGAAATGTTGCAGGAAAGTATTGTTTTGTTATTTGGAGCTAGTCGGCAGAACTGTTGCAAGAAGGTATAGTTTTGTGATGTGGAGCTAGTGTGGGGGAACTGGTTGCAATTAGGTATAGTTTTGTGATTTGGAGCCAGCGTGTATAACTGTTACAGGAAGGTATTATTTTGTGATACATAGCCAGTGTGGAGAACTGTTGGAGAAAGTTTTCGTTTTGTGATGTGGAGCTACTGTGTAGAAATGTTGCAGGAAGGTATTGTTTTGTGATGTGGAGCTAGTGTGGAGAACTCTTGCAGGAAGGTATAGTTTTGTGATTCGGAGCTTGTGTGAAGAACTGTTGCTGGAAGGTAAAGTTTTGTGATTCGGAGCCAGTGTGCAGAACTGTTGCAAGAAGGTATTATTTTGTGATGTGGATCTAGTGTAGAAAACTGTTGCAGAAAGTTATTGTTTTGTGTTTTGGAGCTAGTGTGGAGAACTCTTGCAGGAAGGTATTATTTTGTGATGCGTAGCCAGTGTGGAGAACAGTTTAGATAGGTATTGTTTTGTGATATGCTAGCTACTGTGTATAAATGTTGCAGGAAGATATTGTTTTGTGATGTGGAGCCTGTGTGTAGAACTGTTGCAGGAAGATAGAGTTTTGTGACTCGGAGCCAGTGTGCAGAACTATTGTAAGAAGGTATTAATTTGTGATGTGGAGCTAGTGTAGAGAACTGTTGCAGAAAGGTATTGTTTAGTGTGTTTGAGCTAGTCTGTAGAACTGTTGCAGGAAGGTATAGTTTTGTGATTCGGAGCTAGTGTGAAGAACTGTTGCTGGAAGGTATAGTTTTGTGATTCAGAGCCAGTGTGGAGAACTGTTGCAGGAATGTATTATTTTGTGTTGTATCTAGTGCAGAAATCTGTTGCAGAAAGTTATTGTTTTGTGATGTGGAGCTAGTGTAGAGAACTGTTGCAGAAAGATATTGTTTTGTGAGGTGGAGCTAGTGTGGAGAACTGTTGCAGGAAGGTATAGTTTTGTGATGTGGACCTAGTGTGGGGAACTGTTGCAATTAGGTATAGTTTTGTGATTCAGAGCCATCGTGTATAACAGTTGCAGGAAGGTATTATTTTGTGATACAGCCAGTGTGGAGAACTGTTGGAGAAAGTTTTTGTTTTGTGGTGTGGAGCTACTGTGTAGAAATGTTGCAGGAAGGTATTATTTTGGGATGTGGTGCTAGTGTAGAGAACTGTTGCAGAAAGGTATTGTTTTGTGAGGTGGAGCTAGTGTGAAGAACTGTTGCAGCAAGGTATAGTTTTGTGATGTGGAGCTAGTGTGTAGAAATGTTGCATGAAAATAGTGTTTTGTGAAGCGGAGCTACTGTGGAGAACGGTTGCATGAAGATATAGTTTTGTGATTCGGAGCTGGTGTGAAGAACTGTTGCTGGAAGGTATAGTTTTGTGATTCGGAGACAGTGTTGAGAACTTTTGCAGAAAGGTATTGTTTTGTGAGGTGGAGCTAGTGTGGAGAACTGTAGCTGGAAGGTATAGTTTTGTGATTCGGAGCCAGTGTGGGGGAAATGTTGCAAAAACGTATTATTTTGTGAGGAGGAGCTAGTGTGGAGAACTGTTGCAGGAAGGTATAGTTTTGTGATTCGGAGCCAGTGTGGGGAAATGTTGCAAAAACGTATTATTTTGTGAGGTGGAGCTAGGTGAGAACTGTTTGCATGAAGGTATTGTTTTGTGAAGTGGAACTACTGTGGAGATCGTTTGCAGGACGGTATAGTTTTGTGATTCGGAGCTAGTGTGAAGAATTGTTGATGGAAGGTATAGTTTTGTGATTCGGAGCCAGTGTGGAGAACTGTTGCAGAAACGTATTGTTTTGTGATGTGGAGCTAGTGTAGAGAACTGTTGCAGAAAGTTATTGTTTTGTGAGGTGGAGTTAGTGTGGGGAACTGTTGCAAAAAACGTATTAATTTGTAAGGTGTAGCTAGTGTGGAGAACACTTGCAGGAAGGTATTGTTTGGCGATGTGGTGCTAGTGTGTAGAACTGTTGCAGGAAAGTATTGTTTTGTGATTTGGAGCCAATGTGGGGAACTGCTGCAGGAAGGTATTGTTTTGTGATGTGGAGCTAGTGTGTAGAAATGTTGCAGGAAATATTGTTTTATGATTTGGAGCTAGTATGGAAAACTGTTGCAATTAGGTATAGTTTTGTGATTTGGAGCCTGTGTGGAAAACTGTTGCAGGAAGGTATTATTTTGTGATGTTTAGCTAGTGTAGAGAAATGTTGCAGAAATGTATTGTTTTGTGAGGTGGAGCTAGTGTGGAGAACAGTTTAGAAAGGTATTGTTTTGTGATGTGGAGCTACTGTGTAGAAATGTTGCAGGAAGGTATTGTGTTGTGAAGTGGAGCTAGTGTGGATCACTCTTGCAGGATGGTATAGTTTTGTGATTCGGAGCTTGTGTGAAGAACTGTTGCAGGAAGGTATTATTTTGTGATGTGGAGCTAGTGTAGAGAAATGTTGCAGAAAGGTATTGTTTTGTGAGGTGGAGCTAGTGTGGAGAACTGTTGCAGGAAGATATATATTTGTGATGTTGAGCTAGTGTGTAGAACAGTTGCTGGAAGATATTGTTTTGTGAGGTGGAGTTAGTGTGTAGAAATGTTGCAGGAAGGTATTATTTTGTGATGTGGAGCTATTGTAGAGAACTGTTTCCAGGAAGGTATTGTTTTGGAGGTGGAGCTAGTGTGGAGAAATGTTGCAGTAAGGTATAGTTTTGTGATGTCAGCTAGTGTGCAGTACTGTTGCAGGAAGGTATAATTTTGTGATGTGGAGCTACTGTGATGAAATGATGCAGTAAAGTATTGTTTTGTGAATAGGAGCTAGTGTGGAGAACTGTTGCAGGAAGGCATAGTTTTGTGAGTTGCGGTATTGTATAGAAATGTTGCAGGAAAATTATTTTTTGATTTGGAGCTGGTGTAGAGATCTGTTGCAATTAGGTATAGTTTTGTGATTCAGAGCCAGTGTGTAGAACTGTTGCATGAAGGTATTATTTGTGATACATAGCCAGTGTGGAAAACAGTTGCAGAAAGTTATCTTTTGTGATGTGGAGCTACTGTGTAGAAATGTTGCAGGAAGGTATTGTTTTGTGATGTGGAGCTACTGTGGAGAACTCTTGCAGGAAGGTATAGTTTTGTGATTCGGAGCTTGTGTGAAGAACTGTTGCTGGAAGGTAAAGTTTTGTGAAGTTCGGAGCCAGTGTGCAGTACTGTTTGCAGGAAGGTATTATTGTGATGTGTAGCTGTGTAGACAACTGTTGCAGAAAGGTATTGTTTTGTGAGGTGGAGCTAGTGTTGAGAACAGTTGCATGAAGGCATTGTTTGGTGAGGTGGAGCGCTACTGTGTAGAAATGATGCAAGAAAGTATTGTTTTGTGATTTGGAGCTAGTGTGGAGAACTGTTGCAGGAAGGTAAATTTTTGTGATGTGGAGCTAGTGTGTAGAAATGTTGCAGGAAAGTATTGTTTTGTGATTTGGGGCTATTGCTGGAGAACTCTTGCAAATTAGGTATAGTTTGTGATTCGAGCCATTGTGGAAAACTGTTGCAGGAAGGTATTATTTTGTGATTTGGAGCTAGTGTGGAGAACTGTTGCAGAAAGGTATAATTTTGTGATGTGGAGCTAGTGTGTAGAAATTTTTGCAGGAAAGTATTGTTTTGTGATTTGGAGCTAGTGTGGAGAACTGTTGCAGGAAGGTATAATTTTGTGATGTGGAGGTAGTGTTTAGAACTGTTGTAGGGAAGGTATAGTTTTGTGATTCGGAGCTAGTGTGAAGAACTGTTGCTGAAAGGTATAGTTTGTGATTCGGAGCCAGTGTGGAGAACTGTTGCAGGAAGGTATTGTTTTGGAGGTAGAGCTAGTGTGGAGAAATGTTGCACAAGGTATAGTTTTGTGATGTAGGTAAATGTGTAGAACTGGTGCAGGAAGGTATTGTTTTGTGATTCGGAGCTAGTGTGAAGAACTGTTGCTGGAAGGTATAGTTTTGTGATTCGGAGCCAGTGTGGAGAACTGTTGCAGAAACGTATTATTTTGTGATGTGGAGCTAGTGTATAGAACTGTTGCAGAAAGGTATTGTTTTGCTGAGGTGAAGATAGTGTGGAGAACTGTTGCAGGAAGGTGTATTTTTGTGATTCGGAGCTGGTGTGTAGAAATATTGCAGGAAAGTATTGTTTTGTGATTCAGAGCTAGTGTGAAGTACTGTTGCTGGAGGGTATATTTTTGTGATTCGGAGCCAATGTGTGGGAACTGTTGCAAAAACGTATTGTTTTATGAAGTGGAGCTAGTGTAGAGAACACTTGCAGGAAGGTATAGTTTGTGATGTGGATCTAGTGTGTAGAAATGTTGTAGGAAAATATTGCTTTGTGATTTGGAGCTAGTGTGGAGAACTGTTGCAGGGAGGTATAGTTTTATGATGTGGAGCTAGTGTGGGTACCTGTTGCAATTAGGTATTTTGTGATTTGGAGCCAGTGTGTAGAACTGTTGCAGAAGGTATTGTTTTGTGATGTGGTGCTAGGTGTAGAACTGTCGCAGGGAAGGTATTGTTTTGTGATTCTGAGCTAGTGTGAAGAACTGTTGCTGGAAGGTAAGTTTTATGATTCGCGAGCCACTGTTGAGAACTTTGCAGAAAGGTATTGTTTTGTGAGGTGGAGCTAGTGTGGAGAACTGTAGCTGGAAGGTATAGTTTTGCGATTCGGAGCCAATGCGGGGAACTGCTGCAGAAAGGTATTGTTTTGTGATGTGGAGCTAGTGTGTAGAAATGTTGCAGGAAATATTGTTTTGTGATTTGGAGCTAGTATGGAAAACTGTTGCAATTAAGTATAGTTTTGTGATTTGGAGCCAGTGTGTTGAATACTGTTGCAGGAAGGTATTATTTTGTGATGTTTAGCTAGTGTAGAGAAATGTTGCAGAAAGGTATTGTTTTGTGAGGTGGAGCTAGTGTGGAGAACAGTTTAGAAAGGTATTGTTTTGTGATGTGGAGCTACTGTGTAGAAATGTTGCAGGAAGGTATTGTGTTGTGAGTAGAGCTAGTGTGGATCACTCTTGCAGGATGGTATAATTTTGTGATTCGGAGCTAGTGGAAGAACTGTTGCTGGAAGGTATAGTTTTCTGATTCGGAGCCAGTGTTGCGTAACTGTTGCAGGAAGGTATTATTTTGTGAGGTGGAACTAGTGTAGAGAAATGCTGCAGAAAGGTATTGGTTTGTGAGGTGGAGCTAGTGTGGAGAACTGTTGCAGGAAGGTATAGTTTTGTGATGTGGAGCTAGTGTGGAGAACTGTTGCAGGAAGATATAGATTTGTGATGTTGAGCTAGTGTGTCAGAACTGTTGCCGGAAGATATTGTTTTGTGAGGTGGAGTTAGTGTGGAGAACTGTTGCAGGAATGTATGTGGAGCTATTGTAGAGAACTGTTTCCAGGAAGGTATTGTTTTGGAGGTGGAGCTAGTGTGGATCATCTGCAGGATGCTATAATTTTGTGATTCGGAGCTTGTGTGAAGAATTGTTGCTGGAAGGTATAGTTTTCTGATTCGGAGCCAGTGTGCATAACTGTTGCAGTAAGGTATAGTTTTGTGATGTGGAGCTATTGTGTAGAACTGGTGCAGGAAGGTCTAGTTTTGTGATGTGGAGTTAGTGTGTAGAACTGTTGCAGGAAGGTATAGTTTTGTGATTCGGAGCTAGTGTGAAGAACTGTTGCTGGAAGGTAAAGTTTTGTGATTCGGAGCCAGTGTGCAGAACTGTTGCAGAAAGTTATTGTTTTGTGAGGTGGAGTTAGTGTGGAGAACTGTTGCAGGAAGGTATAGTTTTGAGATGTGGAGCTAGTGTGTAGAAATGTTGCAGGAAAGTATTGTTTTGGATTCAGAGCTAGTGTGAAGAACTTTTGCTGGAAGGTAAAGTTTTGTGATTCGGAGTCAGTGTGGGGAACTGTTGCAAAAACGTATTATTTTGTAAGGTGTAGCTAGTGTTGGAGAACTCTTGCAGGAAGGTATTGTTTGGCGATGTGGTGCTAGTGTGGAGAACTGTTGCAGGAAAGTATTGTTTTGTGATTTGGAGCTAGTGTGGAGAACTGTTGCAGGAAGGTATAGTTTTGTGATGTGGAGCTAGTGTGGAGAACTGTTGCAGGAAGGTATAGTTTTGTGATTTGGAGCTAGTGTGGAGAACTGTGGCAGGAAGGTATAGTTTTGTGATTCGGAGTCAGTGTGAGAACTGTTGCAGAAACGTATTATTTTGTGATGTGGAGCTAGTGTATAGAACTGTTGCAGAAAGGTATTGTTTTGTGAGGTGAAGATAGTGTGGAGAACTGTTGCGGAAGGTGTATTTTTGTGATTCGGAGCTAGTGTGTAGAAATATTGCAGGAAAGTATTGTTTTGTGATTCAGAGCTAGTGTGAAGTACTGTTGCTGGAGGGTATATTTTTGTGATTCGGAGCCAATGTGGGGAACTGTTGCAAAAACGTATTGTTTTTTGAAGTGGAGCTAGTGTAGAGAACACTTGCAGGAAGGTATAGTTTGTGATGTGGATCTAGTGTGTAGAAATGTTGCAGGAAAATATTGCTTTGTGTTTTGGAGCTAGTGTGGAGAACCGTTGCAGGTAGGTATAGTTTTATGATGTGGAGCTAGTGTGGGGGACCTGTTGCAATTAGGTATATTTTTGTGATTTGGAGCCAGTGTGTAGAACTGTTGCATGAAGGTATTGTTTTGTGATGTGGTGCTATTGTGTAGAACTGTCGCAGGAAGGTATTGTTTTGTGATTCTGAGCTAGTGTGAAGAACTGTTGCTGGAAGGTATAGTTTTATGATTCGGAGCCAGTGTGGGTAACTGTTGCAGAAAGGTATTGTTTTGTGAGGTGGAGCTAGTGTAGAGAACTGTTGCAGGAAGGTATAGTTTTGTGATTCAGAGCCAATGTGGGGAACTGCTGCAGAAAGGTATTGTTTTGTGATGTGGAGCTAGTGTGTAGAAATGTTGCAGGAAATATTGTTTTGTGATTTGGAGCTAGTATGGAAAACTGTTGCAATTAGGTATAGTTTTGTGATTTGGAGCCAGTGTGGAATACTGTTGCAGGAAGGTATTATTTTGTGATGTTTAGCTAGTGTAGAGAAATGTTGCAGAAAGGTATTGTTTTGTGAGGTGGAGCTAGTGTGGAGAACAGTTTAGAAAGGTATTGTTTTGTGATGTGGAGCTACTGTGTAGAAATGTTGCAGGAAGGTATTGTGTTGTGAAGTAGAGCTAGTGTGGATCACTCTTGCAGGATGGTATAATTTTGTGATTGAGAGCTTGTGTGAAGAACTGTTGCTGGAAGGTATAGTTTTCTGATTCGGAGCCAGTGTGCGTAACTGTTGCAGGAAGGTATTATTTTGTGAGGTGGAGCTAGTGTAGAGAAATGTTGCAGAAAGGTATTGTTTTGTGAGGTGGAGCTAGTGTGGAGAACTGTTGCAGGAAGGTATAGTTTTGTGATGTGGAGCTAGTGTGGAGAACTGTTGCAGGAAGATATAGATTTGTGATGTTGAGCTAGTGTGTAGAACTGTTGCCGGAAGATATTGTTTTGTGAGGTGGAGTTAGTGTGGAGAACTGTTGCAGGAAGGTATGTGGAGCTATTGTAGAGAACTGTTTCCAGGAAGGTATTGTTTTGGAGGTGGAGCTAGTGTGGATCAATCTTGCAGGATGGTATAATTTTGTGATTCGGAGCTTGTGTGAAGAACTGTTGCTGGAAGGTATAGTTTTCTGATTCGGAGCCAGTGTGCATAACTGTTGCAGTAAGGTATAGTTTTGTGATGTGGAGCTAATGTGTAGAACTGGTGCAGGAAGGTCTAGTTTTGTGGATGTGGAGTTAGTGTGTAGAACTGTTGCAGGAAGGTATAGTTTTGTGATTCGGAGCTAGTGTGAAGAACTGTTGCTGGAAGGTAAAGTTTTGTGATTCGGAGCCAGTGTGCAGAACTGTTGCAGAAAGTTATTGTTTTGTGAGGTGGAGTTAGTGTGAAGAACTGTTGCAGGAAGGTATATTTTTGTGATGTGGAGCTAGTGTGTAGAAATGTTGCAGGAAAGTATTGTTTTGTGATTCAGAGCTAGTGTGAAGAACTTTTGCTGGAAGGTATAGTTTTGTGATTCGGAGTCAGTGTGGGGAACCTGTTGCAAAAACGTATTATTTTGTAAGGTGTAGCTAGTGTGGAGAACTGTTGCAGGGGAAGGTATTGTTTGGCGATGTGGTGCTAGTGTGTAGAACTGTTGCAGGAAAGTATTGTTTTGTGATTTGGAGCTAGTGTGGAGAACTGTTGCAGGAAGGTATAGTTTTGTGATGTGGAGCTAGTGTGTAGAAATGTTTCAGGAAAGTACTTTTTTTGTAATTTGGAGCTAATGTGGAAAACTGTTGCAGAAAGGTAAAGTTTTGTGATGTGGAGCTAGTGTGGGGTACTGTTGCAATTAGGTATAGTTTTGTGATTCGGAGACAGTGTGTAGAACTGTTGCAGGAAGGTATTATTTTGTGATAAATACCCAGTGTGGAGAACAGTTGCAGAAAGGTATCTTTTTGTGATGTGGAGCTACTGTGTAGAAATGTTGCAGGAAAGTATTGTTTTGTGATTTGGAGCAAGTGGGCAGAACTGTTGCAAAAAGGTATAGTTTTGTGATGTGGACCTAGTGTGGGGAACTGTTGCAATTAGGTATAGTTTTGTGATTCAGAGCCAGCGTGTATAACAGTTGCAGGAAGGTATTATTTTGTGATACACAGCCAGTGTGGAGAACTGTTGGAGAAAGTTTTTGTTTTGTGGTGTGGAGCTACTGTGTAGAAATGTTGCAGGAAGGTATTGTTTTGTGATATGGAGCTAGTGTGGAGAACTCTTGCAGGAAGGTATAGTTTTGTGATTCGGAGTTTGTGTGAAGAACTGTTGCTGGAAGGTAAAGTTTTGTGATTCGGAGCCAGTGTGCAGAACTGTTGCAGAAACGTATTGTTTTGTGATATGGAGCCAGTGTGGGGAACTGTTGCAGAAAGGTATTGTTTTGTGAGGTGGAGCTAGTGTGAAGAACTGTTGCAGCAAGGTATAGTTTTGTGATGTGCAGCTAGTGTGTAGAAATGTTGCATGAAAATAGTGTTTTGTGAAGCGGAGCTACTGTGGAGAACGGTTGCAGGAAGATATAGTTTTGTGATTCGGAGCTAGTGTGAAGAACTGTTGCTGGAAGGTATAGTTTTGTGATTCGGAGACAGTGTTGAGAACTTTTGCAGAAAGGTATTGTTTTGTGAGGTGGAGCTAGTGTGGAGAACTGTAGCTGGAAGGTATAGTTTTGTGATTCGGAGCCAGCGTGGGGAAATGTTGCAAAAACGTATTATTTTGTGAGGAGGAGCTAGTGTGGAGAACTGTTGCAGGAAGGTATAGTTTTGTGATTCGAAGCCAGTGTGGGGAACTGTTGCAAAAACGTATTATTTTGTGAGGTGGAGCTAGTGTGGAGAACTGTTTGCATGAAGGTATTGTTTTGTGAAGTGGAGCTACTGTGGAGATCGTTTGCAGGACGGTATAGTTTTGTGATTCGGAGCTAGTGTGAAGAACTGTTGATGGAAGGTATAGTTTTGTGATTCGGAGCCAGTGTGGAGAACTGTTGCAGAAACGTATTGTTTTGTGATGTGGAGCTAGTGTAGAGAACTGTTGCAGAAAGTTATTGTTTTGTGAGGTGGAGTTAGTGTGGGGAACTGTTGCTGGAAGGTATAGTTTAGTGATGTGGAGCTAGTGTGTAGAAATGTTGCAGGAAAGTATTGTTTTGTGATTCGGAGCTAGTGTGAAGAACTGTTGCTGGAAGGTATAGTTTTGTGATTCGGAGCCAGTGTGGGGAACTCTTGCAAAAACGTATTATTTTGTGAGGTGTAGCTAGTGTGGAGAACTCTTGCAGGAAGGTATTGTTTGGCAATGTGGTGCTAGTGTGTAGAAATGTTGCAGGAAAATATTGTTTTGTGATTTGGAGCTAGTGTGGAGAACTGTTGCAGGAAGGTATAGTTTTGTGATGTGGAGCTAGTGTGTAGAAATGTTTCAGGAATGTACTGTTTTGTAATTTGGAGCTAATGTTTAAAACTGTTGCAGAAAGTTATTGTTTTGTGTTTTGGAGCTAGTGTGGAGAACTCTTGCAGGAAGGTATTATTTTGTGATGCGTAGCCAGTGTGGAGAACAGTTTAGATAGGTATTGTTTTGTGATATGTAGCTACTGTGTATAAATGTTGCAGGAAGATATTGTTTTGTGATGTGGAGCCTGTGTGTAGAACTGTTGCAGGAAGATAGAGTTTTGTGACTCGGAGCCAGTGTGCAGAACTATTGTAAGAAGGTATTAATTTGTGATGTGGAGCTAGAGTAGAGAACTGTTGCAGAAAGGTATTGCTTAGTGTGTTTGAGCTAGTCTGTAGAACTGTTGCAGGAAGGTATAGTTTTGTGATTCGGAGCTAGTGTGAAGAACTGTTGCTGGAAGGTATAGTTTTGTGATTCAGAGCCAGTGTGGAGAACTGTTGCAGGAATGTATTATTTTGTGTTGTGTATCTAGTGCAGAAATCTGTTGCAGAAAGTTATTGTTTTGTGATGTGGAGCTAGTGTAGAGAACTGTTGCAGAAAGATATTGTTTTGTGAGGTGGAGCTAGTGTGGAGAACTGTTGCAGGAAGGTATAGTTTTGTGATGTGGACCTAGTGTGTGGGGAACTGTTGCAATTAGGTATAGTTTTGTGATTCAGAGCCATCGTGTATAACAGTTGCAGGAAGGTATTATTTTGTGATACATAGCCAGTGTGGAGAACTGTTGGAGAAAGTTTTTGTTTTGTGGTGTGGAGCTACTGTGTAGAAATGTTGCAGGAAGGTATTATTTTGGGATGTGGTGCTAGTGTAGAGAACTGTTGCAGAAAGGTATTGTTTTGTGAGGTGGAGCTAGTGTGAAGAACTGTTGCTGGAAGGTATAGTTTTGTGATTCGGAGCCAGTGTGGAGAACTGTTGCAGGAAGGTATTGTTTTGGAGGTAGAGCTAGTGTGGAGAAATGTTGCAATAAGGTATAGTTTTGTGATGTGGAGCTAATGTGTAGAACTGGTGCAGGAAGGTATTGTTTTGTGATTCGGAGCTAGTGTGAAGAACTGTTGCTGGAAGGTATAGTTTTGTGATTCGGAGCCAGTGTGGAGAACTGTTGCAGAAACGTATTATTTTGTGATGTGGAGCTAGTGTATAGAACTGTTGCAGAAAGGTATTGTTTTGTGAGGTGAAGATAGTGTGGAGAACTGTTGCAGGAAGGTGTATTTTTGTGATTCGGAGATAGTGTGTAGAAATATTGCAGGAAAGTATTGTTTTGTGATTCAGAGCTAGTGTGAAGTACTGTTGCTGGAGGGTATATTTTTGTGATTCAGAGCCAATGTGGGGGGAACTGTTGCAAAAACGTATTGTTTTGTGAAGTGGAGCTAGTGTAGAGAACACTTGCAGGAAGGTATAGTTTGTGATGTGGATCTAGTGTGTAGAAATGTTGCAGGAAAATATTGCTTTGTGATTTGGAGCTAGTGTGGAGAACTGTTGCAGGGAGGTATAGTTTTATGATGTGGAGCTAGTGTGGGGACCTGTTGCAATTAGGTATATTTTGTGATTTGGAGCCAGTGTGTAGAACTGTTGCATGAAGGTATTGTTTTGTGATGTGGTGCTAGTGTGCTTAGAACTGTCGCAGGAAGGTATTGTTTTGTGATTCTGAGCTAGTGTGAAGAACTGTTGCTGGAAGGTATAGTTTTATGATTCGGAGCCACTGTTGAGAACTTTTGCAGAAAGGTATTGTTTTGTGAGGTGGAGCTAGTGTGGAGAACTGTAGCTGGAAGGTATAGTTTTGTGATTCGGAGCCAATGTGGGGAACTGCTGCAGAAAGGTATTGTTTTGTGATGTGGAGCTAGTGTGTAGAAATGTTGCAGGAAATATTGTTTTGTGATTTGGAGCTAGTATGGAAAACTGTTGCAATTAAGTATAGTTTTGTGATTTGGAGCCAGTGTGGAATACTGTTGCAGGAAGGTATTATTTTGTGATGTTTAGCTAGTGTAGAGAAATGTTGCAGAAAGGTATTGTTTTGTGAGGTGGAGCTAGTGTGGAGAACAGTTTAGAAAGGTATTGTTTTGTGATGTGGAGCTACTGTGTAGAAATGTTGCAGGAAGGTATTGTGTTGTGAAGTAGAGCTAGTGTGGATCACTCTTGCAGGATGGTATAATTTTGTGATTCGGAGCTAGTGTGAAGAACTGTTGCTGGAAGGTATAGTTTTCTGATTCGGAGCCAGTGTGCGTAACTGTTGCAGGAAGGTATTATTTTGTGAGGTGGAACTAGTGTAGAGAAATGTTGCAGAAAGGTATTGGTTTGTGAGGTGGAGCTAGTGTGGAGAACTGTTGCAGGAAGGTATAGTTTTGTGATGTGGAGCTAGTGTGGAGAACTGTTGCAGGAAGATATAGATTTGTGATGTTGAGCTAGTGTGTAGAACTGTTGCCGGAAGATATTGTTTTGTGAGGTGGAGTTAGTGTGGAGAACTGTTGCAGGAAGGTATGTGGAGCTATTGTAGAGAACTGTTTCCAGGAAGGTATTGTTTTGGAGGTGGAGCTAGTGTGGATCACTCTTGCAGGATGGTATAATTTTGTGATTCGGAGCTTGTGTGAAGAACTGTTGCTGGAAGGTATAGTTTTCTGATTCGGAGCCAGTGTGCATAACTGTTGCAGTAAGGTATAGTTTTGTGATGTGGAGCTAATGTGTAGAACTGGTGCAGGAAGGTCTAGTTTTGTGATGTGGAGTTAGTGTGTAGAACTGTTGCAGGAAGGTATAGTTTTGTGATTCGGAGCTAGTGTGAAGAACTGTTGCTGGAAGGTAAAGTTTTGTGATTCGGAGCCAGTGTGCAGAACTGTTGCAGAAAGTTATTGTTTTGTGAGGTGGAGTTAGTGTGGAGAACTGTTGCAGGAAGGTATAGTTTTGTGATGTGGAGCTAGTGTGTAGAAATGTTGCAGGAAAGTATTGTTTTGTGATTCAGAGCTAGTGTGAAGAACTTTTGCTGGAAGGTAAAGTTTTGTGATTCGGAGTCAGTGTGGGGAACTGTTGCAAAAACGTATTATTTTGTAAGGTGTAGCTAGTGTGGAGAACTCTTGCAGGAAGGTATTGTTTGGCGATGTGGTGCTAGTGTGGAGAACTGTTGCAGGAAAGTATTGTTTTGTGATTTGGAGCTAGTGTTGAGAACTGTTGCAGGTAGGTATAGTTTTGTGATGTGGAGCTAGTGTGGAGAACTGTTGCAGGAAGGTATAGTTTTGTGATTTGGAGCTAGTGTGGAGAACTGTTGCTGGAAGGTATAGTTTTGTGATTCGGAGCCAGTGTGGAGAACTGTTGCAGAAACGTATTATTTTGTGATGTGGAGCTAGTGTATAGAACTGTTGCAGAAAGGTATTGTTTTGTGAGGTGAAGATAGTGTGGAGAACTGTTGCAGGAAGGTGTATTTTTTGTGATTCGGAGCTAGTGTGTTAGAAATATTGCAGGAAAGTATTGTTTTGTGATTCAGAGCTAGTGTGAAGTACTGTTGCTGGAGGGTATATTTTTGTGATTCGGAGCCAATGTGGGGAACTGTTGCAAAAACGTATTGTTTTTTGAAGTGGAGCTAGTGTAGAGAACACTTGCAGGAAGGTATAGTTTGTGATGTGGATCTAGTGTGTAGAAATGTTGCAGGAAAATATTGCTTTGTGTTTTGGAGCTAGTGTGGAGAACCGTTGCAGGTAGGTATAGTTTTATGATGTGGAGCTAGTGTGGGGACCTGTTGCAATTAGGTATATTTTTGTGATTTGGAGCCAGTGTGTAGAACTGTTGCATGAAGGTATTGTTTTGTGATGTGGTGCTATTGTGTAGAACTGTCGCAGGAAGGTATTGTTTTGTGATTCTGAGCTAGTGTGAAGAACTGTTGCTGGAAGGTATAGTTTTATGATTCGGAGCCAGTGTGGGTAACTGTTGCAGAAAGGTATTGTTTTGTGAGGTGGAGCTAGTGTAGAGAACTGTTGCAGGAAGGTATAGTTTGGTGATTCAGAGCCAATGTGGGGAACTGCTGCAGAAAGGTATTGTTTTGTGATGTGGAGCTAGTGTGTAGAAATGTTGCAGGAAATATTGTTTTGTGATTTGGAGCTAGTATGGAAAACTGTTGCAATTAGGTATAGTTTTGTGATTTGGAGCCAGTGTGGAATACTGTTGCAGGAAGGTATTATTTTGTGATGTTTAGCTAGTTAGAGAAATGTTGCAGAAAGGTATTGTTTTGTGAGGTGGAGCTAGTGTGGAGAACAGTTTAGAAAGGTATTGTTTTGTGATGTGGAGCTACTGTGTAGAAATGTTGCAGGAAGGTATTGTGTTGTGAAGTAGAGCTAGTGTGGATCACTCTTGCAGGATGGTATAATTTTGTGATTGAGAGCTTGTGTGAAGAACTGTTGCTGGAAGGTATAGTTTTCTGATTCGGAGCCAGTGTGCGTAACTGTTGCAGGAAGGTATTATTTTGTGAGGTGGAGCTAGTGTAGAGAAATGTTGCAGAAAGGTATTGTTTTGTGAGGTGGAGCTAGTGTGGAGAACTGTTGCAGGAAGGTATAGTTTTGTGATGTGGAGCTAGTGTGGAGAACTGTTGCAGGAAGATATAGATTTGTGATGTTGAGCTAGTGTGTAGAACTGTTGCCGGAAGATATTGTTTTGTGAGGTGGAGTTAGTGTGGAGAACTGTTGCAGGAATGTATGTGGAGCTATTGTAGAGAACTGTTTCCAGGAAGGTATTGTTTTGGAGGTGGAGCTAGTGTGGATCAATCTTGCAGGATGGTATAATTTTGTGATTCGGAGCTTGTGTGAAGAACTGTTGCTGGAAGGTATAGTTTTCTGATTCGGAGCCAGTGTGCATAACTGTTGCAGTAAGGTATAGTTTTGTGATGTGGAGCTAATGTGTAGAACTGGTGCAGGAAGGTCTAGTTTTGTGATGTGGAGTTAGTGTGTAGAACTGTTGCAGGAAGGTATAGTTTTGTGATTCGGAGCTAGTGTGAAGAACTGTTGCTGGAAGGTAAAGTTTTGTGATTCGGAGCCAGTGTGCAGAACTGTTGCAGAAAGTTATTGTTTTGTGAGGTGGAGTTAGTGTGGAGAACTGTTGCAGGAAGGTATATTTTTGTGATGTGGAGCTAGTGTGTAGAAATGTTGCAGGAAAGTATTGTTTTGTGATTCAGAGCTAGTGTGAAGAACTTTTGCTGGAAGGTATAGTTTTGTGATTCGGAGTCAGTGTGGGGAACTGTTGCAAAAACGTATTATTTTGTAAGGTGTAGCTAGTGTGGAGAACTGTTGCAGGAAGGTATTGTTTGGCGATGTGGTGCTAGTGTGTAGAACTGTTGCAGGAAAGTATTGTTTTGTGATTTGGAGCTAGTGTGGAGAACTGTTGCAGGAAGGTATAGTTTTGTGATGTGGAGCTAGTGTGTAGAAATGTTTCAGGAAAGTACTTTTTTGTAATTTGGAGCTAATGTGGAAAACTGTTGCAGGAAGGTAAAGTTTTGTGATGTGGAGCTAGTGTGGGGTACTGTTGCAATTAGGTATAGTTTTGTGATTCGGAGACAGTGTGTAGAACTGTTGCAGGAAGGTATTATTTTGTGATAAATACCCAGTGTGGAGAACAGTTGCAGAAAGGTATCTTTTTGTGATGTGGAGCTACTGTGTAGAAATGTTGCAGGAAAGTATTGTTTTGTGATTTGGAGCAAGTGGGCAGAACTGTTGCAAAAAGGTATAGTTTTGTGATGTGGACCTAGTGTGGGGAACTGTTGCAATTAGGTATAGTTTTGTGATTCAGAGCCAGCGTGTATAACAGTTGCAGGAAGGTATTATTTTGTGATACACAGCCAGTGTGGAGAACTGTTGGAGAAAGTTTTGTTTTGTGGTGTGGAGCTACTGTGTAGAAATGTTGCAGGAAGGTATTGTTTTGTGATATGGAGCTAGTGTGGAGAACTCTTGCAGGAAGGTATAGTTTTGTGATTCGGAGTTTGTGTGAAGAACTGTTGCTGGAAGGTAAAGTTTTGTGATTCGGAGCCAGTGTGCAGAACTGTTGCAGAAACGTATTGTTTTGTGATATGGAGCCAGTGTGGGGAACTGTTGCAGAAAGGTATTGTTTTGTGAGGTGGAGCTAGTGTGAAGAACTGTTGCAGCAAGGTATAGTTTTGTGATGTGGAGCTAGTGTGTAGAAATGTTGCATGAAAATAGTGTTTTGTGAAGCGGAGCTACTGTGGAGAACTGGGTTGCAGGAAGATATAGTTTTGTGATTCGGAGCTAGTGTGAAGAACTGTTGCTGGAAGGTATAGTTTTGTGATTCGGAGACAGTGTTGAGAACTTTTGCAGAAAGGTATTGTTTTGTGAGGTGGAGCTAGTGTGGAGAACTGTAGCTGGAAGGTATAGTTTTGTGATTCGGAGCCAGCGTGGGGAAATGTTGCAAAAACGTATTATTTTGTGAGGAGGAGCTAGTGTGGAGAACTGTTACAGGAAGGTATAGTTTTGTGATTCGAAGCCAGTGTGGGGAACTGTTGCAAAAACGTATTATTTTGTGAGGTGGAGCTAGTGTGGAGAACTGTTTGCATGAAGGTATTGTTTTGTGAAGTGGAGCTACTGTGGAGATCGTTTGCAGGACGGTATAGTTTTGTGATTCGGAGCTAGTGTGAAGAACTGTTGATGGAAGGTATAGTTTTGTGATTCGGAGCCAGTGTGGAGAACTGTTGCAGAAACGTATTGTTTTGTGATGTGGAGCTAGTGTAGAGAACTGTTGCAGAAAGTTATTGTTTTGTGAGGTGGAGTTAGTGTGGGGAACTGTTGCTGGAAGGTATAGTTTAGTGATGTGGAGCTAGTGTGTAGAAATGTTGCAGGAAAGTATTGTTTTGTGATTCGGAGCTAGTGTGAAGAACTGTTGCTGGAAGGTATAGTTTTGTGATTCGGAGCCAGTGTGGGGAACTCTTGCAAAAACGTATTATTTTGTGAGGTGTAGCTAGTGTGGAGAACTCTTGCAGGAAGGTATTGTTTGGCAATGTGGTGCTAGTGTGTAGAAATGTTGCAGGAAAATATTGTTTTGTGATTTGGAGCTAGTGTGGAGAACTGTTGCAGGAAGGTATAGTTTTGTGATGTGGAGCTAGTGTGTAGAAATGTTTCAGGAATGTACTGTTTTGTAATTTGGAGCTAATGTGGAAAACTGTTGCAGGAAGGTAAAGTTTTGTGATGTGGAGCTAGTGTGGGGAACTGTTGCAATTAGGTATAGATTTGTGATTCGGAGCCAGTGTGTAGAACTGTTGCAGGAAGGTATTATTTTGTGATGTGGAGCTACTGTGTAGAAATGTTGCAGGAAAGTATTGTTTTGTTATTTGGAGCTAGTGGGCAGAACTGTTGCAAGAAGGTATAGTTTTGTGATGTGGAGCTAGTGTGGGGAACTGTTGCAATTAGGTATAGTTTTGTGATTTGGAGCCAGTGTGTAGAACTGTTGCAGGAAGGTATTATTTTGTGATGTGGAGCTACTGTGTAGAAATGTTGCAGGAAAGTATTGTTTTGTTATTTGGAGCTAGTCGGCAGAACTGTTGCAAGAAGGTATAGTTTTGTGATGTGGAGCTAGTGTGGGGAACTGTTGCAATTAGGTATAGTTTTGTGATTTGGAGCCAGCGTGTATAACTGTTACAGGAAGGTATTATTTTGTGATACATAGCCAGTGTGGAGAACTGTTGGAGAAAGTTTTCGTTTTGTGATGTGGAGCTACTGTGTAGAAATGTTGCAGGAAGGTATTGTTTTGTGATGTGGAGCTAGTGTGGAGAACTCTTGCAGGAAGGTATAGTTTTGTGATTCGGAGCTTGTGTGAAGAACTGTTGCTGGAAGGTAAAGTTTTGTGATTCGGAGCCAGTGTGCAGAACTGTTGCAAGAAGGTATTATTTTGTGATGTGGATCTAGTGTAGAAAACTGTTGCAGAAAGTTATTGTTTTGTGTTTTGGAGCTAGTGTGGAGAACTCTTGCAGGAAGGTATTATTTTGTGATGCGTAGCCAGTGTGGAGAACAGTTTAGATAGGTATTGTTTTGTGATATGTAGCTACTGTGTATAAATGTTGCAGGAAGATATTGTTTTGTGATGTGGAGCCTGTGTGTAGAACTGTTGCAGGAAGATAGAGTTTTGTGACTCGGAGCCAGTGTGCAGAACTATTGTAAGAAGGTATTAATTTGTGATGTGGAGCTAGAGTAGAGAACTGTTGCAGAAAGGTATTGCTTAGTGTGTTTGAGCTAGTCTGTAGAACTGTTGCAGGAAGGTATAGTTTTGTGATTCGGAGCTAGTGTGAAGAACTGTTGCTGGAAGGTATAGTTTTGTGATTCAGAGCCAGTGTGGAGAACTGTTGCAGGAATGTATTATTTTGTGTTGTGTATCTAGTGCAGAAATCTGTTGCAGAAAGTTATTGTTTTGTGATGTGGAGCTAGTGTAGAGAACTGTTGCAGAAAGATATTGTTTTGTGAGGTGGAGCTAGTGTGGAGAACTGTTGCAGGAAGGTATAGTTTTGTGATGTGGACCTAGTGTGGGGAACTGTTGCAATTAGGTATAGTTTTGTGATTCAGAGCCATCGTGTATAACAGTTGCAGGAAGGTATTATTTTGTGATACATAGCCAGTGTGGAGAACTGTTGGAGAAAGTTTTTGTTTTGTGGTGTGGAGCTACTGTGTAGAAATGTTGCAGGAAGGTATTATTTTGGGATGTGGTGCTAGTGTAGAGAACTGTTGCAGAAAGGTATTGTTTTGTGAGGTGGAGCTAGTGTGAAGAACTGTTGCTGGAAGGTATAGTTTTGTGATTCGGAGCCAGTGTGGAGAACTGTTGCAGGAAGGTATTGTTTTGGAGGTAGAGCTAGTGTGGAGAAATGTTGCAATAAGGTATAGTTTTGTGATGTGGAGCTAATGTGTAGAACTGGTGCAGGAAGGTATTGTTTTGTGATTCGGAGCTAGTGTGAAGAACTGTTGCTGGAAGGTATAGTTTTGTGATTCGGAGCCAGTGTGGAGAACTGTTGCAGAAACGTATTATTTTGTGATGTGGAGCTAGTGTATAGAACTGTTGCAGAAAGGTATTGTTTTGTGAGGTGAAGATAGTGTGGAGAACTGTTGCAGGAAGGTGTATTTTTGTGATTCGGAGATAGTGTGTAGAAATATTGCAGGAAAGTATTGTTTTGTGATTCAGAGCTAGTGTGAAGTACTGTTGCTGGAGGGTATATTTTTGTGATTCAGAGCCAATGTGGGGAACTGTTGCAAAAACGTATTGTTTTGTGAAGTGGAGCTAGTGTAGAGAACACTTGCAGGAAGGTATAGTTTGTGATGTGGATCTAGTGTGTAGAAATGTTGCAGGAAAATATTGCTTTGTGATTTGGAGCTAGTGTGGAGAACTGTTGCAGGGAGGTATAGTTTTATGATGTGGAGCTAGTGTGGGGACCTGTTGCAATTAGGTATATTTTGTGATTTGGAGCCAGTGTGTAGAACTGTTGCATGAAGGTATTGTTTTGTGATGTGGTGCTGGTGTGTAGAACTGTCGCAGGAAGGTATTGTTTTGTGATTCTGAGCTAGTGTGAAGAACTGTTGCTGGAAGGTATAGTTTTATGATTCGGAGCCACTGTTGAGAACTTTTGCAGAAAGGTATTGTTTTGTGAGGTGGAGCTAGTGTGGAGAACTGTAGCTGGAAGGTATAGTTTTGTGATTCGGAGCCAATGTGGGGAACTGCTGCAGAAAGGTATTGTTTTGTGATGTGGAGCTAGTGTGTAGAAATGTTGCAGGAAATATTGTTTTGTGATTTGGAGCTAGTATGGAAAACTGTTGCAATTAAGTATAGTTTTGTGATTTGGAGCCAGTGTGGAATACTGTTGCAGGAAGGTATTATTTTGTGATGTTTAGCTAGTGTAGAGAAATGTTGCAGAAAGGTATTGTTTTGTGAGGTGAAGCTAGTGTGGAGAACAGTTTAGAAAGGTATTGTTTTGTGATGTGGAGCTACTGTGTAGAAATGTTGCAGGAAGGTATTGTGTTGTGAAGTAGAGCTAGTGTGGATCACTCTTGCAGGATGGTATAATTTTGTGATTCGGAGCTAGTGTGAAGAACTGTTGCTGGAAGGTATAGTTTTCTGATTCGGAGCCAGTGTGCGTAACTGTTGCTGGAAGGTATTATTTTGTGAGGTGGAACTAGTGTAGAGAAATGTTGCAGAAAGGTATTGTTTTGTGAGGTGGAGCTAGTGTGGAGAACTGTTGCAGGAAGGTATAGTTTTGTGATGTGGAGCTAGTGTGGAGAACTGTTGCAGGAAGATATAGATTTGTGATGTTGAGCTAGTGTGTAGAACTGTTGCCGGAAGATATTGTTTTGTGAGGTGGAGTTAGTGTGGAGAACTGTTGCAGGAAGGTATGTGGAGCTATTGTAGAGAACTGTTTCCAGGAAGGTATTGTTTTGGAGGTGGAGCTAGTGTGGATCACTCTTGCAGGATGGTATAATTTTGTGATTCGGAGCTTGTGTGAAGAACTGTTGCTGGAAGGTATAGTTTTCTGATTCGGAGCCAGTGTGCATAACTGTTGCAGTAAGGTATAGTTTTGTGATGTGGAGCTAATGTGTAGAACTGGTGCAGGAAGGTCTAGTTTTGTGATGTGGAGTTAGTGTGTAGAACTGTTGCAGGAAGGTATAGTTTTGTGATTCGGAGCTAGTGTGAAGAACTGTTGCTGGAAGGTAAAGTTTTGTGATTCGGAACCAGTGTGCAGAACTGTTGCAGAAAGTTATTGTTTTGTGAGGTGGAGTTAGTGTGGAGAACTGTTGCAGGAAGGTATAGTTTTGTGATGTGGAGCTAGTGTGTAGAAATGTTGCAGGGAAAGTATTGTTTTGTGATTCAGAGCTAGTGTGAAGAACTTTGCTGGAAGGTATAGTTTTGTGATTTGGAGTCAGTGTGGGGAACTGTTGCAAAAACGTATTATTTTGTAAGGTGTAGCTAGTGTGGAGAACTCTTGCAGGAAGGTATTGTTTGGCGATGTGGTGCTAGTGTGGAGAACTGTTGCAGGAAAGTATTGTTTTGTGATTTGGAGCTAGTGTGGAGAACTGTTGCAGGAAGGTATAGTTTTGTGATGTGGAGCTAGTGTGGAGAACTGTTGCAGGAAGGTATAGTTTTGTGATTTGGAGCTAGTGTGGAGAACTGTTGCAGGAAGGTATAGTTTTGTGATTCGGAGCCAGTGTGGAGAACTGTTGCAGAAACGTATTATTTTGTGATGTGGAGCTAGTGTATAGAACTGTTGCAGAAAGGTATTGTTTTGTGAGGTGAAGATAGTGTGGAGAACTGTTGCAGGAAGGTGTATTTTTGTGATTCGGAGATAGTGTGTAGAAATATTGCAGGAAAGTACTGTTTTGTGATTCAGAGCTAGTGTGAAGTACTGTTGCTGGAGGGTATATTTTTGTGATTCGGAGCCAATGTGGGGAACTGTTGCAAAAACGTATTGTTTTTTGAAGTGGAGCTAGTGTAGAGAACACTTGCAGGAAGGTATAGTTTGTGATGTGGATCTAGTGTGTAGAAATGTTGCAGGAAAATATTGCTTTGTGTTTTGGAGCTAGTGTGGAGAACCGTTGCAGGTAGGTATAGTTTTATGATGTGGAGCTAGTGTGGGGACCTGTTGCAATTAAGTATATTTTTGTGATTTGGAGCCAGTGTGTAGAACTGTTGCATGAAGGTATTGTTTTGTGATGTGGTGCTAGTGTGTAGAACTGTCGCAGGAAGGTATTGTTTTGTGATTCTGAGCTAGTGTGAAGAACTGTTGCTGGAAGGTATAGTTTTATGATTCGGAGCCAGTGTGGGTAACTGTTGCAGAAAGGTATTGTTTTGTGAGGTGGAGCTAGTGTAGAGAACTGTTGCAGGAAGGTATAGTTTGGTGATTCAGAGCCAATGTGGGGAACTGCTGCAGAAAGGTATTGTTTTGTGATGTGGAGCTAGTGTGTAGAAATGTTGCAGGAAATATTGTTTTGTGATTTGGAGCTAGTATGGAAAACTGTTGCAATTAGGTATAGTTTTGTGATTTGGAGCCAGTGTGGAATACTGTTGCAGGAAGGTATTATTTTGTGATGTTTAGCTAGTGTAGAGAAATGTTGCAGAAAGGTATTGTTTTGTGAGGTGGAGCTAGTGTGGAGAACAGTTTAGAAAGGTATTGTTTTGTGATGTGGAGCTACTGTGTAGAAATGTTGCAGGAAGGTATTGTGTTGTGAAGTAGAGCTAGTGTGGATCACTCTTGCAGGATGGTATAATTTTGTGATTCAGAGCTTGTGTGAAGAACTGTTGCTGGAAGGTATAGTTTTCTGATTCGGAGCCAGTGTGCGTAACTGTTGCAGGAAGGTATTATTTTGTGAGGTGGAGCTAGTGTAGAGAAATGTTGCAGAAAGGTATTGTTTTGTGAGGTGGAGCTAGTGTGGAGAACTGTTGCAGGAAGGTATAGTTTTGTGATGTGGAGCTAGTGTGGAGAACTGTTGCAGGAAGATATAGATTTGTGATGTTGAGCTAGTGTGTAGAACTGTTGCCGGAAGATATTGTTTTGTGAGGTGGAGTTAGTGTGGAGAACTGTTGCAGGAATGTATGTGGAGCTATTGTAGAGAACTGTTTCCAGGAAGGTATTGTTTTGGAGGTGGAGCTAGTGTGGATCACTCTTGCAGGATGGTATAATTTTGTGATTCGGAGCTTGTGTGAAGAACTGTTGCTGGAAGGTATAGTTTTCTGATTCGGAGCCAGTGTGCATAACTGTTGCAGTAAGGTATAGTTTTGTGATGTGGAGCTAATGTGTAGAACTGGTGCAGGAAGGTCTAGTTTTGTGATGTGGAGTTAGTGTGTAGAACTGTTGCAGGAAGGTATAGTTTTGTGATTCGGAGCTAGTGTGAAGAACTGTTGCTGGAAGGTAAAGTTTTGTGATTCGGAGCCAGTGTGCAGAACTGTTGCAGAAAGTTATTGTTTTGTGAGGTGGAGTTAGTGTGGAGAACTGTTGCAGGAAGGTATATTTTTGTGATGTGGAGCTAGTGTGTAGAAATGTTGCAGGAAAGTATTGTTTTGTGATTCAGAGCTATTGTGAAGAACTTTTGCTGGAAGGTATAGTTTTGTGATTCGGAGTCAGTGTGGGGAACTGTTGCAAAAACGTATTATTTTGTAAGGTGTAGCTAGTGTGGAGAACTCTTGCAGGAAGGTATTGTTTGGCGATGTGGTGCTAGTGTGTAGAACTGTTGCAGGAAAGTATTGTTTTGTGATTTGGAGCTAGTGTGGAGAACTGTTGCAGGAAGGTAAAGTTTTGTGATGTGGAGCTAGTGTGGGGTACTGTTGCAATTAGGTATAGTTTTGTGATTCGGAGACAGTGTGTAGAACTGTTGCAGGAAGGTATTATTTTGTGATAAATACCCAGTGTGGAGAACAGTTGCAGAAAGGTATCTTTTTGTGATGTGGAGCTACTGTGTAGAAATGTTGCAGGAAAGTATTGTTTTGTGATTTGGAGCAAGTGGGCAGAACTGTTGCAAAAAGGTATAGTTTTGTGATGTGGACCTAGTGTGGGGAACTGTTGCAATTAGGTATAGTTTTGTGATTCAGAGCCAGCGTGTATAACAGTTGCAGGAAGGTATTATTTTGTGATACACAGCCAGTGTGGAGAACTGTTGGAGAAAGTTTTTGTTTTGTGGTGTGGAGCTACTGTGTAGAAATGTTGCAGGAAGGTATTGTTTTGTGATATGGAGCTAGTGTGGAGAACTCTTGCAGGAAGGTATAGTTTTGTGATTCGGAGTTTGTGTGAAGAACTGTTGCTGGAAGGTAAAGTTTTGTGATTCGGAGCCAGTGTGCAGAACTGTTGCAGAAACGTATTGTTTTGTGATATGGAGCCAGTGTGGGGAACTGTTGCAGAAAGGTATTGTTTTGTGAGGTGGAGCTAGTGTGAAGAACTGTTGCAGCAAGGTATAGTTTTGTGATGTGGAGCTAGTGTGTAGAAATGTTGCATGAAAATAGTGTTTTGTGAAGCGGAGCTACTGTGGAGAACGGTTGCAGGAAGATATAGTTTTGTGATTCGGAGCTAGTGTGAAGAACTGTTGCTGGAAGGTATAGTTTTGTGATTCGGAGACAGTGTTGAGAACTTTTGCAGAAAGGTATTGTTTTGTGAGGTGGAGCTAGTGTGGAGAACTGTAGCTGGAAGGTATAGTTTTGTGATTCGGAGCCAGCGTGGGGAAATGTTGCAAAAACGTATTATTTTGTGAGGAGGAGCTAGTGTGGAGAACTGTTGCAGGAAGGTATAGTTTTGTGATTCGAAGCCAGTGTGGGGAACTGTTGCAAAAACGTATTATTTTGTGAGGTGGAGCTAGTGTGGAGAACTGTTTGCATGAAGGTATTGTTTTGTGAAGTGGAGCTACTGTGGAGATCGTTTGCAGGACGGGTATAGTTTTGTGATTCGGAGCTAGTGTGAAGAACTGTTGATGGAAGGTATAGTTTTGTGATTCGGAGCCAGTGTGGAGAACTGTTGCAGAAACGTATTGTTTTGTGATGTGGAGCTAGTGTAGAGAACTGTTGCAGAAAGTTATTGTTTTGTGAGGTGGAGTTAGTGTGGGGAACTGTTGCTGGAAGGTATAGTTTAGTGATGTGGAGCTAGTGTGTAGAAATGTTGCAGGAAAGTATTGTTTTGTGATTCGGAGCTAGTGTGAAGAACTGTTGCTGGAAGGTATAGTTTTGTGATTCGGAGCCAGTGTGGGGAACTCTTGCAAAAACGTATTATTTTGTGAGGTGTAGCTAGTGTGGAGAACTCTTGCAGGAAGGTATTGTTTGGCAATGTGGTGCTAGTGTGTAGAAATGTTGCAGGAAAATATTGTTTTGTGATTTGGAGCTAGTGTGGAGAACTGTTGCAGGAAGGTATAGTTTTGTGATGTGGAGCTAGTGTGTAGAAATGTTTCAGGAATGTACTGTTTTGTAATTTGGAGCTAATGTGGAAAACTGTAGCAGGAAGGTAAAGTTTTGTGATGTTGAGCTAGTGTGGGGAACTGTTGCAATTAGGTATAGATTTGTGATTCGGAGCCAGTGTGTAGAACTGTTGCAGGAAGGTATTATTTTGTGATGTGGAGCTACTGTGTAGAAATGTTGCAGGAAAGTATTGTTTTGTTATTTGGAGCTAGTGGGCAGAACTGTTGCAAGAAGGTATAGTTTTGTGATGTGGAGCTAGTGTGGGGAACTGTTGCAATTAGGTATAGTTTTGTGATTTGGAGCCAGCGTGTATAACTGTTACAGGAAGGTATTATTTTGTGATACATAGCCAGTGTGGAGAACTGTTGGAGAAAGTTTTCGTTTTGTGATGTGGAGCTACTGTGTAGAAATGTTGCAGGAAGGTATTGTTTTGTGATGTGGAGCTAGTGTGGAGAACTCTTGCAGGAAGGTATAGTTTTGTGATTCGGAGCTTGTGTGAAGAACTGTTGCTGGAAGGTAAAGTTTTGTGATTCGGAGCCAGTGTGCAGAACTGTTGCAAGAAGTTATTATTTTGTGATGTGGATCTAGTGTAGAAAACTGTTGCAGAAAGTTATTGTTTTGTGTTTTGGAGCTAGTGTGGAGAACTCTTGCAGGAAGGTATTATTTTGTGATGCGTAGCCAGTGTGGAGAACAGTTTAGATAGGTATTGTTTTGTGATATGTAGCTACTGTGTATAAATGTTGCAGGAAGATATTGTTTTGTGATGTGGAGCCTGTGTGTAGAACTGTTGCAGGAAGATAGAGTTTTGTGACTCGGAGCCAGTGTGCAGAACTATTGTAAGAAGGTATTAATTTGTGATGTGGAGGTAGTGTAGAGAACAGTTGCAGAAAGGTATTGTTTAGTGTGTTTGAGCTAGTCTGTAGAACTGTTGCAGGAAGGTATAGTTTTGTGATTCGGAGCTAGTGTGAAGAACTGTTGCTGGAAGGTATAGTTTTGTGATTCAGAGCCAGTGTGGGAGAACTGTTGCAGGAATGTATTATTTTGTGTTGTGTATCTAGTGCAGAAATCTGTTGCAGAAAGTTATTGTTTTGTGATGTGGAGCTAGTGTAGAGAACTGTTGCAGAAAGATATTGTTTTGTGAGGTGGAGCTAGTGTGGAGAACTGTTGCAGGAAGGTATAGTTTTGTGATGTGGACCTAGTGTGGGGAACTGTTGCAATTAGGTATAGTTTTGTGATTCAGAGCCATCGTGTATAACAGTTGCAGGAAGGTATTATTTTGTGATACATAGCCAGTGTGGAGAACTGTTGGAGAAAGTTTTTGTTTTGTGGTGTGGAGCTACTGTGTAGAAATGTTGCAGGAAGGTATTATTTTGGGATGTGGTGCTAGTGTAGAGAACTGTTGCAGAAAGGTATTGTTTTGTGAGGTGGAGCTAGTGTGAAGAACTGTTGCAGCAAGGTATAGTTTTGTGATGTGGAGCTAGTGTGTAGAAATGTTGCATGAAAATAGTGTTTTGTGAAGCGGAGCTACTGTGGAGAACGGTTGCAGGAAGATATAGTTTTGTGATTCGGAGCTAGTGTGAAGAACTGTTGCTGGAAGGTATAGTTTTGTGATTCGGAGACAGTGTTGAGAACTTTTGCAGAAAGGTATTGTTTTGTGAGGTGGAGCTAGTGTGGAGAACTGTAGCTGGAAGGTATAGTTTTGTGATTCGGAGCCAGTGTGGGGAAATGTTGCAAAAACGTATTATTTTTGTGAGGAGGAGCTAGTGTGGAGAACTGTTGCAGGAAGGTATAGTTTTGTGATTCGGAGCCAGTGTGGGGAAATGTTGCAAAAACGTATTATTTTGTGAGGTGGAGCTAGTGTGGAGAACTGTTTGCATGAAGGTATTGTTTTGTGAAGTGGAACTACTGTGGAGATCGTTTGCAGGACGGTATAGTTTTGTGATTCGGAGCTAGTGTGAAGAACTGTTGATGGAAGGTATAGTTTTGTGATTCGGAGCCAGTGTGGAGAACTGTTGCAGAAACGTATTGTTTTGTGATGTGGAGCTAGTGTAGAGAACTGTTGCAGAAAGTTATTGTTTTGTGAGGTGGAGTTAGTGTGGGGAACTGTTGCAAAAACGTATTAATTTGTAAGGTGTAGCTAGTGTGGAGAACACTTGCAGGAAGGTATTGTTTGGCGATGTGGTGCTAGTGTGTAGAACTGTTGCAGGAAAGTATTGTTTTGTGATTTGGAGCCAATGTGGGGAACTGCTGCAGGAAGGTATTGTTTTGTGATGTGGAGCTAGTGTGTAGAAATGTTGCAGGAAATATTGTTTTATGATTTGGAGCTAGTATGGAAAACTGTTGCAATTAGGTATAGTTTTGTGATTTGGAGCCTGTGTGGAAAACTGTTGCAGGAAGGTATTATTTTGTGATGTTTAGCTAGTGTAGAGAAATGTTGCAGAAATGTATTGTTTTGTGAGGTGGAGCTAGTGTGGAGAACAGTTTAGAAAGGTATTGTTTTGTGATGTGGAGCTACTGTGTAGAAATGTTGCAGGAAGGTATTGTGTTGTGAAGTGGAGCTAGTGTGGATCACTCTTGCAGGATGGTATAGTTTTGTGATTCGGAGCTTGTGTGAAGAACTGTTGCAGGAAGGTATTATTTTGTGATGTGGAGCTAGTGTAGAGAAATGTTGCAGAAAGGTATTGTTTTGTGAGGTGGAGCTAGTGTGGAGAACTGTTGCAGGAAGATATATATTTGTGATGTTGAGCTAGTGTGTAGAACAGTTGCTGGAAGATATTGTTTTGTGAGGTGGAGTTAGTGTGTAGAAATGTTGCAGGAAGGTATTATTTTGTGATGTGGAGCTATTGTAGAGAACTGTTTCCAGGAAGGTATTGTTTTGGAGGTGGAGCTAGTGTGGAGAAATGTTGCAGTAAGGTATAGTTTTGTGATGTGGAGCTAGTGTGCAGTACTGTTGCAGGAACGTATAATTTTGTGATGTGGAGCTACTGTGATGAAATGATGCAGTAAAGTATTGTTTTGTGAATAGGAGCTAGTGTGGAGAACTGTTGCAGGAAGGCATAGTTTTGTGAGTTGAGGTATTGTATAGAAATGTTGCAGGAAAATTATTTTTTGATTTGGAGCTGGTGTAGAGATCTGTTGCAATTAGGTATAGTTTTGTGATTCAGAGCCAGTGTGTAGAACTGTTGCATGAAGGTATTATTTGTGATACATAGCCAGTGTGGAAAACAGTTGCAGAAAGTTATCTTTTGTGATGTGGAGCTACTGTGTAGAAATGTTGCAGGAAGGTATTGTTTTGTGATGTGGAGCTACTGTGGAGAACTCTTGCAGGAAGGTATAGTTTTGTGATTCGGAGCTTGTGTGAAGAACTGTTGCTGGAAGGTAAAGTTTTGTGATTCGGAGCCAGTGTGCAGTACTGTTGCAGGAAGGTATTAATTTGTGATGTGTAGCTAGTGTAGACAACTGTTGCAGAAAGGTATTGTTTTGTGAGGTGGAGCTAGTGTTGAGAACACTTGCATGAAGGCATTGTTTGGTGAGGTGGAGCTACTGTGTAGAAATGATGCAGGAAAGTATTGTTTTGTGATTTGGAGCTAGTGTGGAGAACTGTTGCAGGAAGGTAAATTTTTTTTTTTTTTTTGGTTTTTCGAGACAGGGTTTCTCTGTTAGCTTTGGTGCCTGTCCTGGCACTAGCTCTTGTAGACCAGGCTGGCCTCGAACTCCCAGAGATCCGCCTGCCTCTGCCTCCCGAGTGCTGGGATTAAAGGCGTGCGCCACCACCGCCCGGCTAGGAAGGTAAATTTTTGTGATGTGGAGCTAGTGTGTAGAAATGTTGCAGGAAAGTATTGTTTTGTGATTTGGGGCTATTGTGGAGAACTCTTGCAATTAGGTATAGTTTTGTGATTCGGAGCCATTGTGGAAAACTGTTGCAGGAAGGTAATATTTTGTGATTTGGAGCTAGTGTGGAGAACTGTTGCAGAAAGGTATAATTTTGTGATGTGGAGCTAGTGTGTAGAAATTTTGCAGGAAAGTATTGTTTTGTGATTTGGAGCTAGTGTGGAGAACTGTTGCAGGAAGGTATAATTTTGTGATGTGGAGGTAGTGTTTAGAACTGTTGCAGGAAGGTATAGTTTTGTGATTCGGAGCTAGTGTGAAGAACTGTTGCTGAAAGGTATAGTTTTGTGATTCGGAGCCAGTGTGGAAAACTGTTGCAGGAAGGTATTGTTTTGGAGGTAGAGCTAGTGTGGAGAAATGTTGCAATAAGGTATAGTTTTGTGATGTGGAGCTAATGTGTAGAACTGGTGCAGGAAGGTATTGTTTTGTGATTCGGAGCTAGTGTGAAGAACTGTTGCTGGAAGGTATAGTTTTGTGATTCGGAGCCAGTGTGGAGAACTGTTGCAGAAACGTATTATTTTGTGATGTGGAGCTAGTGTATAGAACTGTTGCAGAAAGGTATTGTTTTGTGAGGTGAAGATAGTGTGGAGAACTGTTGCAGGAAGGTGTATTTTTGTGATTCGGAGCTAGTGTGTAGAAATATTGCAGGAAAGTATTGTTTTGTGATTCAGAGCTAGTGTGAAGTACTGTTGCTGGAGGGTATATTTTTGTGATTCGGAGCCAATGTGGGGAACTGTTGCAAAAACGTATTGTTTTGTGAAGTGGAGCTAGTGTAGAGAACACTTGCAGGAAGGTATAGTTTGTGATGTGGATCTAGTGTGTAGAAATGTTGCAGGAAAATATTGCTTTGTGATTTGGAGCTAGTGTGGAGAACTGTTGCAGGGAGGTATAGTTTTATGATGTGGAGCTAGTGTGGGGACCTGTTGCAATTAGGTATATTTTTGTGATTCGGAGCCAATGTGGGGAACTGTTGCAAAAACGTATTGTTTTGTGAAGTGGAGCTAGTGTAGAGAACACTTGCAGGAAGGTATAGTTTGTGATGTGGATCTAGTGTGTAGAAATGTTGCAGGAAAATATTGCTTTGTGATTTGGAGCTAGTGTGGAGAACTGTTGCAGGGAGGTATAGTTTTATGATGTGGAGCTAGTGTGGGGACCTGTTGCAATTAGGTATATTTTGTGATTTGGAGCCACTGTGTAGAACTGTTGCAGGAAGATAGAGTTTTGTGACTCGGAGCCAGTGTGCAGAACTATTGTAAGAAGGTATTAATTTGTGATGTGGAGCTAGTGTAGAGAACAGTTGCAGAAAGGTATTGTTTTGTGATTCTGAGCTAGTGTGAAGAACTGTTGCTGGAAGGTATAGTTTTGTGATTCAGAGCCAATGTGGGGAACTGCTGCAGAAAGGTATTGTTTTGTGATGTGGAGCTAGTGTGTAGAAATGTTGCAGGAAATATTGTTTTGTGATTTGGAGCTAGTATGGAAAACTGTTGCAATTAGGTATAGTTTTGTGATTTGGAGCCAGTGTAGAATACTGTTGCAGTAAGGTATTATTTTGTGATGTTTAGCTAGTGTAGAGAAATGTTGCAGAAAGGTATTGTTTTGTGAGGTGGAGCTAGTGTGGAGAACAGTTTAGAAAGGTATTGTTTTGTGATGTGGAGCTACTGTGTAGAAATGTTGCAGGAAGGTATTGTGTTGTGAAGTAGAGCTAGTGTGGATCACTCTTGCAGGATGGTATAATTTTGTGATTCGGAGCTAGTGTGAAGAACTGTTGCTGGAAGGTATAGTTTTCTGATTCGGAGCCAGTGTGCGTAACTGTTGCAGGAAGGTATTATTTTGTGAGGTAGAACTAGTGTAGAGAAATGTTGCAGAAAGGTATTGTTTTGTGAGGTGGAGCTAGTGTGGAGAACTGTTGCAGAAAGGTATAGTTTTGTGATGTGGAGCTAGTGTGGAGAACTGTTGCCGGAAGATATTGTTTTGTGAGGTGGAGTTAGTGTGGAGAACTGTTGCAGGAAGGTATGTGGAGCTATTGTAGAGAACTGTTTCCAGGAAGGTATTGTTTTGGAGGTGGAGCTAGTGTGGATCACTCTTGCAGGATGGTATAATTTTGTGATTCGGAGCTTGTGTGAAGAACTGTTGCTGGAAGGTATAGTTTTCTGATTCGGAGCCAGTGTGCATAACTGTTGCAGTAAGGTATAGTTTTGTGATGTGGAGCTAATGTGTAGAACTGGTGCAGGAAGGTCTAGTTTTGTGATGTGGAGTTAGTGTGTAGAACTGTTGCAGGAAGGTATAGTTTTGTGATTCGGAGCTAGTGTGAAGAACTGTTGCTGGAAGGTAAAGTTTTGTGATTCGGAGCCAGTGTGCAGAACTGTTGCAGAAAGTTATTGTTTTGTGAGGTGGAGTTAGTGTGGAGAACTGTTGCAGGAAGGTATAGTTTTGTGATGTGGAGCTAGTGTGTAGAAATGTTGCAGGAAAGTATTGTTTTGTGATTCAGAGCTAGTGTGAAGAACTTTTGCTGGAAGGTATAGTTTTGTGATTCGGAGTCAGTGTGGGGAACTGTTGCAAAAACGTATTATTTTGTAAGGTGTAGCTAGTGTGGAGAACTCTTGCAGGAAGGTATTGTTTGGCGATGTGGTGCTAGTGTGGAGAACTGTTGCAGGAAAGTATTGTTTTGTGATTTGGAGCTAGTGTGGAGAACTGTTGCAGGAAGGTATAGTTTTGTGATGTGGAGCTAGTGTGGAGAACTGTTGCAGGAAGGTATAGTTTTGTGATTTGGAGCTAGTGTGGAGAACTGTTGCAGGAAGGTATAGTTTTGTGATTCGGAGCCAGTGTGGAGAACTGTTGCAGAAACGTATTATTTTGTGATGTGGAGCTAGTGTATAGAACTGTTGCAGAAAGGTATTGTTTTGTGAGGTGAAGATAGTGTGGAGAACTGTTGCAGGAAGGTGTATTTTTGTGATTCGGAGCTAGTGTGTAGAAATATTGCAGGAAAGTATTGTTTTGTGATTCAGAGCTAGTGTGAAGTACTGTTGCTGGAGGGTATATTTTTGTGATTCGGAGCCAATGTGGGGAACTGTTGCAAAAACGTATTGTTTTTTGAAGTGGAGCTAGTGTAGAGAACACTTGCAGGAAGGTATAGTTTGTGATGTGGATCTAGTGTGTAGAAATGTTGCAGGAAAATATTGCTTTGTGTTTTGGAGCTAGTGTGGAGAACCGTTGCAGGTAGGTATAGTTTTATGATGTGGAGCTAGTGTGGGGACCTGTTGCAATTAGGTATATTTTTGTGATTTGGAGCCAGTGTGTAGAACTGTTGCATGAAGGTATTGTTTTGTGATGTGGTGCTATTGTGTAGAACTGTCGCAGGAAGGTATTGTTTTGTGATTCTGAGCTAGTGTGAAGAACTGTTGCTGGAAGGTATAGTTTTATGATTCGGAGCCAGTGTGGGTAACTGTTGCAGAAAGGTATTGTTTTGTGAGGTGGAGCTAGTGTAGAGAACTGTTGCAGGAAGGTATAGTTTTGTGATTCAGAGCCAATGTGGGGAACTGCTGCATAAAGGTATTGTTTTGTGATGTGGTGCTAGTGTGTAGAAATGTTGCAGGAAATATTGTTTTGTGATTTGGAGCTAGTATGGAAAACTGTTGCAATTAGGTATAGTTTTGTGATTTGGAGCCAGTGTGGAATACTGTTGCAGGAAGGTATTATTTTGTGATGTTTAGCTAGTGTAGAGAAATGTTGCAGAAAGGTATTGTTTTGTGAGGTGGAGCTAGTGTGGAGAACAGTTTAGAAAGGTATTGTTTTGTGATGTGGAGCAACTGTGTAGAAATGTTGCAGGAAGGTATTGTGTTGTGAAGTAGAGCTAGTGTGGATCACTCTTGCAGGATGGTATAATTTTGTGATTCAGAGCTTGTGTGAAGAACTGTTGCTGGAAGGTATAGTTTTCTGATTCGGAGCCAGTGTGCGTAACTGTTGCAGGAAGGTATTATTTTGTGAGGTGGAGCTAGTGTAGAGAAATGTTGCAGAAAGGTATTGTTTTGTTAGGTGGAGCTAGTGTGGAGAACTGTTGCAGGAAGGTATAGTTTTGTGATGTGGAGCTAGTGTGGAGAACTGTTGCAGGAAGATATAGATTTGTGATGTTGAGTTAGTGTGTAGAACTGTTGCCGGAAGATATTGTTTTGTGAGGTGGAGTTAGTGTGGAGAACTGTTGCAGGAATGTATGTGGAGCTATTGTAGAGAACTGTTTCCAGGAAGGTATTGTTTTGGAGGTGGAGCTAGTGTGGATCACTCTTGCAGGATGGTATAATTTTGTGATTCGGAGCTTGTGTGAAGAACTGTTGCTGGAAGGTATAGTTTTCTGATTCGGAGCCAGTGTGCATAACTGTTGCAGTAAGGTATAGTTTTGTGATGTGGAGCTAATGTGTAGAACTGGTGCAGGAAGGTCTAGTTTTGTGATGTGGAGTTAGTGTGTAGAACTGTTGCAGGAAGGTATAGTTTTGTGATTCGGAGCTAGTGTGAAGAACTGTTGCTGGAAGGTAAAGTTTTGTGATTCGGAGCCAGTGTGCAGAACTGTTGCAGAAAGTTATTGTTTTGTGAGGTGGAGTTAGTGTGGAGAACTGTTGCAGGAAGGTATAGTTTTGTGATGTGGAGCTAGTGTGTAGAAATGTTGCAGGAAAGTATTGTTTTGTGATTCAGAGCTAGTGTGAAGAACTTTTGCTGGAAGGTATAGTTTTGTGATTCGGAGTCAGTGTGGGGAACTGTTGCAAAAAACGTATTATTTTGTAAGGTGTAGCTAGTGTGGAGAACTCTTGCAGGAAGGTATTGTTTGGCGATGTGGTGCTAGTGTGTAGAACTGTTACAGGAAAGTATTGTTTTGTGATTTGGAGCTAGTGTGGAGAACTGTTGCAGGAAGGTATAGTTTTGTGATGTGGAGCTAGTGTGTAGAAATGTTTCAGGAAAGTACTTTTTTGTAATTTGGAGCTAATGTGGAAAACTGTTGCAGGAAGGTAAAGTTTTGTGATGTGGAGCTAGTGTGGGGTACTGTTGCAATTAGGTATAGTTTGTGATTCGGAGACAGTGTGTAGAACTGTTGCAGGAAGGTATTATTTTGTGATAAATACCCAGTGTGGAGAACAGTTGCAGAAAGGTATCTTTTTGTGATGTGGAGCTACTGTGTAGAAATGTTGCAGGAAAGTATTGTTTTGTGATTTGGAGCAAGTGGGCAGAACTGTTGCAAAAAGGTATAGTTTTGTGATGTGGACCTAGTGTGGGGAACTGTTGCAATTAGGTATAGTTTTGTGATTCAGAGCCAGCGTGTATAACAGTTGCAGGAAGGTATTATTTTGTGATACACAGCCAGTGTGGAGAACTGTTGGAGAAATTTTTGTTTTGTGGTGTGGAGCTACTGTGTAGAAATGTTGCAGGAAGGTATTGTTTTGTGATATGGAGCTAGTGTGGAGAACTCTTGCAGGAAGGTATAGTTTTGTGATTCGGAGTTTGTGTGAAGAACTGTTGCTGGAAGGTAAAGTTTTGTGATTCGGAGCCAGTGTGCAGAACTGTTGCAGAAACGTATTGTTTTGTGATATGGAGCCAGTGTGGGGAACTGTTGCAGAAAGGTATTGTTTTGTGAGGTGGAGCTAGTGTGAAGAACTGTTGCAGCAAGGTATAGTTTTGTGATGTGGAGCTAGTGTGTAGAAATGTTGCATGAAAATAGTGTTTTGTGAAGCGGAGCTACTGTGGAGAACGGTTGCAGGAAGATATAGTTTTGTGATTCGGAGCTAGTGTGAAGAACTGTTGCTGGAAGGTATAGTTTTGTGATTCGGAGCCAGTGTGGAGAACTGTTGCATAAACATATTATTTTGTGATGTGGAGCTAGTGTATAGAACTGTTGCAGAAAGGTATTGTTTTGTGAGGTGAAGATAGTGTGGAGAACTGTTGCAGGAAGGTGTATTTTTGTGATTCGGAGCTAGTGTGTAGAAATATTGCAGGAAAGTATTGTTTTGTGATTCAGAGCTAGTGTGAAGTACTGTTGCTGGAGGGTATATTTTTGTGATTCGGAGCCAATGTGGGGAACTGTTGCAAAACGTATTGTTTTTTGGAAGTGGAGCTAGTGTGGAGAACACTTGCAGGAAGGTATAGTTTGTGATGTGGATCTAGTGTGTAGAAATGTTGCAGGAAAATATTGCTTTGTGATTTGGAGCTAGTGTGGAGAACTGTTGCAGGGAGGTATAGTTTTATGATGTGGAGCTAGTGTGGGGACCTGTTGCAATTAGGTATATTTTTGTGATTTGGAGCCAGTGTGTAGAACTGTTGCATGAAGGTATTGTTTTGTGATGTGGTGCTAGTGTGTAGAACTGTCGCAGGAAGGTATTGTTTTGTGATTCTGAGCTAGTGTGAAGAACTGTTGCTGGAAGGTATAGTTTTATGATTTGGAGCCAGTGTGGGTAACTGTTGCAGAAAGGTATTGTTTTGTGAGGTGGAGCTAGTGTAGAGAACTGTTGCAGGAAGGTATAGTTTTGTGATTCAGAGCCAATGTGGGGAACTGCTGCAGAAAGGTATTGTTTTGTGATGTGGAGCTAGTGTGTAGAAATGTTGCAGGAAATATTGTTTTGTGATTTGGAGCTAGTATGGAAAACTGTTGCAATTAGGTATAGTTTTGTGATTTGGAGCCAGTGTGGAATACTGTTGCAGGAAGGTATTATTTTGTGATGTTTAGCTAGTGTAGAGAAATGTTGCAGAAAGGTATTGTTTTGTGAGGTGGAGCTAGTGTGGAGAACAGTTTAGAAAGGTATTGTTTTGTGATGTGGAGCTACTGTGTAGAAATGTTGCAGGAAGGTATTGTGTTGTGAAGTAGAGCTAGTGTGGATCACTCTTGCAGGATGGTATAATTTTGTGATTCGGAGCTTGTGTGAAGAACTGTTGCTGGAAGGTATAGTTTTCTGATTCGGAGCCAGTGTGCGTAACTGTTGCAGGAAGGTATTATTTTGTGAGGTGGAGCTAGTGTAGAGAAAAGTTGCAGAAAGGTATTGTTTTGTGAGGTGGAGCTAGTGTGGAGAACTGTTGCAGGAAGGTATAGTTTTGTGATGTGGAGCTAGTGTGGAGAACTGTTGCAGGAAGATATAGATTTGTGATGTTGAGCTAGTGTGTAGAACTGTTGCCGGAAGATATTGTTTTGTGAGGTGGAGTTAGTGTGGAGAACTGTTGCAGGAAGGTATGTGGAGCTATTGTAGAGCACTGTTTCCAGGAAGGTATTTTTTTGGAGGTGGAGCTAGTGTGGATCACTCTTGCAGGATGGTATAATTTTGTGATTCGGAGCTTGTGTGAAAAACTGTTGCTGGAAGGTATAGTTTTCTGATTCGGAGCCAGTGTGCATAACTGTTGCAGTAAGGTATAGTTTTGTGATGTGGAGCTAATGTGTAGAACTGGTGCAGGAAGGTTTAGTTTTGTGATGTGGAGTTAGTGTGTAGAACTGTTGCAGGAAGGTATAGTTTTGTGATTCGGAGCTAGTGTGAAGAACTGTTGCTGGAAGGTAAAGTTTTGTGATTCGGAGCCAGTGTGCAGAACTGTTGCAGAAAGTTATTGTTTTGTGAGGTGGAGTTAGTGTGGAGAACTGTTGCAGGAAGGTATATTTTTGTGATGTGGAGCTAGTGTGTAGAAATGTTGCAGGAAAGTATTGTTTGGTGATTCAGAGCTAGTGTGAAGAACTTTTGCTGGAAGGTATAGTTTTGTGATTCGGAGTCAGTGTGGGGAACTGTTGCAAAAACGTATTATTTTGTAAGGTGTAGCTAGTGTGGAGAACTCTTGCAGGAAGGTATTGTTTGGCGATGTGGTGCTAGTGTGTAGAACTGTTGCAGGAAAGTATTGTTTTGTGATTTGGAGCTAGTGTGGAGAACTGTTGCAGGAAGGTATAGTTTTGTGATGTGGAGCTAGTGTGTAGAAAGGTTTCAGGAAAGTACTTTTTTGTAATTTGGAGCTAATGTGGAAAACTGTTGCAGGAAGGTAAAGTTTTGTGTTGTGGAGCTAGTGTGGGGTACTGTTGCAATTAGGTATAGTTTTGTGATTCGGAGACAGTGTGTAGAACTGTTGCAGGAAGGTATTATTTTGTGATACATACCCAGTGTGGAGAACAGTTGCAGAAAGGTATCTTTTTGTGATGTGGAGCTACTGTGTAGAAATGTTGCAGGAAAGTATTGTTTTGTTATTTGGAGCTAGTGGGCAGAACTGTTGCAAAAAGGTATAGTTTTGTGATGTGGACCTAGTGTGGGGAACTGTTGCAATTAGGTATAGTTTTGTGATTCAGAGCCAGCGTGTATAACAGTTGCAGGAAGGTATTATTTTGTGATACACAGCCAGTGTGGAGAACTGTTGGAGAAAGTTTTTGTTTTGTGGTGTGGAGCTACTGTGTAGAAATGTTGCAGGAAGGTATTGTTTTGTGATATGGAGCTAGTGTGGAGAACTCTTGCAGGAAGGTATAGTTTTGTGATTCGGAGTTTGTGTGAAGAACTGTTGCTGGAAGGTAAAGTTTTGTGATTCGGAGCCAGTGTGCAGAACTGTTGCAGAAACGTATTGTTTTGTGATATGGAGCCAGTGTGGGGAACTGTTGCAGAAAGGTATTGTTTTGTGAGGTGGAGCTAGTGTGAAGAACTGTTGCAGCAAGGTATAGTTTTGTGATGTGGAGCTAGTGTGTAGAAATGTTGCATGAAAATAGTGTTTTGTGAAGCGGAGCTACTGTGAGAACTGTTTGCAGGAAGATATAGTTTTGTGATTCGGAGCTAGTGTGAAGAACTGTTGCTGGAAGGTATAGTTTTGTGATTCGGAGACAGTGTTGAGAACTTTTGCAGAAAGGTATTGTTTTGTGAGGGGGAGCTAGTGTGGAGAACTGTAGCTGGAAGGTATAGTTTTGTGATTCGGAGCCAGCGTGGGGAAATGTTGCAAAAACGTATTATTTTGTGAGGAGGAGCTAGTGTGGAGAACTGTTGCAGGAAGGTATAGTTTTGTGATTCGAAGCCAGTGTGGGGAACTGTTGCAAAAACGTATTATTTTGTGAGGTGGAGCTAGTGTGGAGAACTGTTTGCATGAAGGTATTGTTTTGTGAAGTGGAGCTACTGTGGAGATCGTTTGCAGGACGGTATAGTTTTGTGATTCGGAGCTAGTGTGAAGAACTGTTGCTGGAAGGTATAGTTTTGTGATTCGGAGACAGTGTTGAGAACTTTTGCAGAAAGGTATTGTTTTGTGAGGTGGAGCTAGTGTGGAGAACTGTAGCTGGAAGGTATAGTTTTGTGATTCGGAGCCAGCGTGGGGAAATGTTGCAAAAACGTATTATTTTGTGAGGAGGAGCTAGTGTGGAGAACTGTTGCAGGAAGGTATAGTTTTGTGATTCGAAGCCAGTGTGGGGAACTGTTGCAAAAACGTATTATTTTGTGAGGTGGAGCTAGTGTGGAGAACTGTTGCAGGAAGGTATTGTTTTGGAGGTAGAGCTAGTGTGGAGAAATGTTGCAGTAAGGTATAGTTTTGTGATGTGGAGCTAATGTGTAGAACTGGTGCAGGAAGGTATTGTTTTGTGATTCGGAGCTAGTGTGAAGAACTGTTGCTGGAAGGTATAGTTTTGTGATTCGGAGCCAGTGTGGAGAACTGTTGCATAAACATATTATTTTGTGATGTGGAGCTAGTGTATAGAACTGTTGCAGAAAGGTATTGTTTTGTGAGGTGAAGATAGTGTGGAGAACTGTTGCAGGAGGTGTATTTTTGTGATTCGGAGCTAGTGTGTAGAAATATTGCAGGAAAGTATTGTTTTGTGATTCAGAGCTAGTGTGAAGTACTGTTGCTGGAGGGTATATTTTTGTGATTCGGAGCCAATGTGGGGAACTGTTGCAAAAACGTATTGTTTTTTGAAGTGGAGCTAGTGTGGAGAACACTTGCAGGAAGGTATAGTTTGTGATGTGGATCTAGTGTGTAGAAATGTTGCAGGAAAATATTGCTTTGTGATTTGGAGCTAGTGTGGAGAACTGTTGCAGGGAGGTATAGTTTTATGATGTGGAGCTAGTGTGGGGACCTGTTGCAATTAGGTATACTTTTGTGATTTGGAGCCAGTGTGTAGAACTGTTGCATGAAGGTATTGTTTTGTGATGTGGTGCTAGTGTGTAGAACTGTCGCAGGAAGGTATTGTTTTGTGATTCTGAGCTAGTGTGAAGAACTGTTGCTGGAAGGTATAGTTTTATGATTTGGAGCCAGTGTGGGTAACTGTTGCAGAAAGGTATTGTTTTGTGAGGTGGAGCTAGTGTAGAGAACTGTTGCAGGAAGGTATAGTTTTGTGATTCAGAGCCAATGTGGGGAACTGCTGCAGAAAGGTATTGTTTTGTGATGTGGAGCTAGTGTGTAGAAATGTTGCAGGAAATATTGTTTTGTGATTTGGAGCTAGTATGGAAAACTGTTGCAATTAGGTATAGTTTTGTGATTTGGAGCCAGTGTGGAATACTGTTGCAGGAAGGTATTATTTTGTGATGTTTAGCTAGTGTAGAGAAATGTTGCAGAAAGGTATTGTTTTGTGAGGTGGAGCTAGTGTGGAGAACAGTTTAGGAAAGGTATTGTTTTGTGATGTGGAGCTACTGTGTAGAAATGTTGCAGGAAGGTATTGTGTTGTGAAGTAGAGCTAGTGTGGATCACTCTTGCAGGATGGTATAATTTTGTGATTCGGAGCTTGTGCTTGAAGAACTGTTGCTGGAAGGTATAGTTTTCTGATTCGGAGCCAGTGTGCGTAACTGTTGCAGGAAGGTATTATTTTGTGAGGTGGAGCTAGTGTAGAGAAAAGTTGCAGAAAGGTATTGTTTTGTGAGGTGGAGCTAGTGTGGAGAACTGTTGCAGGAAGGTATAGTTTTGTGATGTGGAGCTAGTGTGGAGAACTGTTGCAGGAAGATATAGATTTGTGATGTTGAGCTAGTGTGTAGAACTGTTGCCGGAAGATATTGTTTTGTGAGGTGGAGTTAGTGTGGAGAACTGTTGCAGGAAGGTATGTGGAGCTATTGTAGAGCACTGTTTCCAGGAAGGTATTTTTTGGAGGTGGAGCTAGTGTGGATCACTCTTGCAGGATGGTATAATTTTGTGATTCGGAGCTTGTGTGAAAAACTGTTGCTGGAAGGTATAGTTTTCTGATTCGGAGCCAGTGTGCATAACTGTTGCAGTAAGTTATAGTTTTGTGATGTGGAGCTAATGTGTAGAACTGGTGCAGGAAGGTTTAGTTTTGTGATGTGGAGTTAGTGTGTAGAACTGTTGCAGGAAGGTATAGTTTTGTGATTCGGAGCTAGTGTGAAGAACTGTTGCTGGAAGGTAAAGTTTGTGATTCGGAGCCAGTGTGCAGAACTGTTGCAGAAAGTTATTGTTTTGTGAGGTGGAGTTAGTGTGGAGAACTGTTGCAGGAAGGTATATTTTTGTGATGTGGAGCTAGTGTGTAGAAATGTTGCAGGAAAGTATTGTTTTGTGATTCAGAGCTAGTGTGAAGAACTTTTGCTGGAAGGTATAGTTTTGTGATTCGGAGTCAGTGTGGGGAACTGTTGCAAAAACGTATTATTTTGTAAGGTGTAGCTAGTGTGGAGAACTCTTGCAGGAAGGTATTGTTTGGCGATGTGGTGCTAGTGTGTAGAACTGTTGCAGGAAAGTATTGTTTTGTGATTTGGAGCTAGTGTGGAGAACTGTTGCAGGAAGGTATAGTTTTGTGATGTGGAGCTAGTGTGTAGAAAGGTTTCAGGAAAGTACTTTTTTTTGTAATTTGGAGCTAATGTGGAAAACTGTTGCAGGAAGGTAAAGTTTTGTGTTGTGGAGCTAGTGTGGGGTACTGTTGCAATTAGGTATAGTTTTGTGATTCGGAGACAGTGTGTAGAACTGTTGCAGGAAGGTATTATTTTGTGATACATACCCAGTGTGGAGAACAGTTGCAGAAAGGTATCTTTTTGTGATGTGGAGCTACTGTGTAGAAATGTTGCAGGAAAGTATTGTTTTGTTATTTGGAGCTAGTGGGCAGAACTGTTGCAAGAAGGTATAGTTTTGTGATGTGGACCTAGTGTGGGGAACTGTTGCAATTAGGTATAGTTTTGTGATTCAGAGCCAGCGTGTATAACAGTTGCAGGAAGGTATTATTTTGTGATACACAGCCAGTGTGGAGAACTGTTGGAGAAAGTTTTTGTTTTGTGGTGTGGAGCTACTGTGTAGAAATGTTGCAGGAAGGTATTGTTTTGTGATATGGAGCTAGTGTGGAGAACTCTTGCAGGAAGGTATAGTTTTGTGATTCGGAGTTTGTGTGAAGAACTGTTGCTGGAAGGTAAAGTTTTGTGATTCGGAGCCAGTGTGCAGAACTGTTGCAGAAACGTATTGTTTTGTGATATGGAGCCAGTGTGGGGAACTGTTGCAGAAAGGTATTGTTTTGTGAGGTGGAGCTAGTGTGAAGAACTGTTGCAGCAAGGTATAGTTTTGTGATGTGGAGCTAGTGTGTAGAAATGTTGCATGAAAATAGTGTTTTGTGAAGCGGAGCTACTGTGGAGAACGTTTGCAGGAAGATATAGTTTTGTGATTCGGAGCTAGTGTGAAGAACTGTTGCTGGAAGGTATAGTTTTGTGATTCGGAGACAGTGTTGAGAACTTTTGCAGAAAGGTATTGTTTTGTGAGGTGGAGCTAGTGTGGAGAACTGTAGCTGGAAGGTATAGTTTTGTGATTCGGAGCCAGCGTGGGGAAATGTTGCAAAAACGTATTATTTTGTGAGGAGGAGCTAGTGTGGAGAACTGTTGCAGGAAGGTATAGTTTTGTGATTCGAAGCCAGTGTGGGGAACTGTTGCAAAAACGTATTATTTTGTGAGGTGGAGCTAGTGTGGAGAACTGTTTGCATGAAGGTATTGTTTTGTGAAGTGGAACTACTGTGGAGATCGTTTGCAGGACGGTATAGTTTTGTGATTCGGAGCTAGTGTGAAGAACTGTTGATGGAAGGTATAGTTTTGTGATTCGGAGCCAGTGTGGAGAACTGTTGCAGAAACGTATTGTTTTGTGATGTGGAGCTAGTGTAGAGAACTGTTGCAGAAAGTTATTGTTTTGTGAGGTGGAGTTAGTGTGGGGAACTGTTGCTGGAAGGTATAGTTTAGTGATGTGGAGCTAGTGTGTAGAAATGTTGCAGGAAAGTATTGTTTTGTGATTCGGAGCTAGTGTGAAGAACTGTTGCTGGAAGGTATAGTTTTGTGATTCGGAGCCAGTGTGGGGAACTCTTGCAAAAACGTATTATTTTGTGAGGTGTAGCTAGTGTGGAGAACTCTTGCAGGAAGGTATTGTTTGGCAATGTGGTGCTAGTGTGTAGAAATGTTGCAGGAAAATATTGTTTTGTGATTTGGAGCTAGTGTGGAGAACTGTTGCAGGAAGGTATAGTTTTGTGATGTGGAGCTAGTGTGTAGAAATGTTTCAGGAAAGTACTGTTTTGTAATTTGGAGCTAATGTGGAAAACTGTTGCAGGAAGGTAAAGTTTTGTGATGTGGAGCTAGTGTGGGGGAACTGTTGCAATTGGGTATAGATTTGTGATTCGGAGCCAGTGTGTAGAACTGTTGCAGGAAGGTATTATTTTGTGATACATACCCAGTGTGGAGAACAGTTGCAGAAAGGTATCTTTTTCTGATGTGGAGCTACTGTGTAGAAATGTTGCAGGAAAGTATTGTTTTGTTATTTGGAGCTAGTGGGCAGAACTGTTGCAAGAAGGTATAGTTTTGTGATGTGGAGCTAGTGTGGGGAACTGTTGCAATTAGGTATAGTTTTGTGATTTGGAGCCAGCGTGTATAACTGTTACAGGAAGGTATTATTTTGTGATACATAGCCAGTGTGGAGAACTGTTGGAGAAAGTTTTCGTTTTGTGATGTGGAGCTACTGTGTAGAAATGTTGCAGGAAGGTATTGTTTTGTGATGTGGAGCTAGTGTGGAGAACTCTTGCAGGAAGGTATAGTTTTGTGATTCGGAGCTTGTGTGAAGAACTGTTGCTGGAAGGTAAAGTTTTGTGATTCGGAGCCAGTGTGCAGAACTGTTGCAAGAAGGTATTATTTTGTGATGTGGATCTAGTGTAGAAAACTGTTGCAGATAGTTATTGTTTTGTGTTTTGGAGCTAGTGTGGAGAACTCTTGCAGGAAGGTATTATTTTGTGATGCGTAGCCAGTGTGGAGAACAGTTTAGATAGGTATTGTTTTGTGATATGTAGCTACTGTGTATAAATGTTGCAGGAAGATATTGTTTTGTGATGTGGAGCCTGTGTGTAGAACTGTTGCAGGAAGATAGAGTTTGTGACTCGGAGCCAGTGTGCAGAACTATTGTAAGAAGGTATTAATTTGTGATGTGGAGCTAGTGTAGAGAACTGTTGCAGAAAGGTATTGTTTAGTGTGTTTGAGCTAGTCTGTAGAACTGTTGCAGGAGGTATAGTTTTTGTGATTCGGAGCTAGTGTGAAGAACTGTTGCTGGAAGGTATAGTTTTGTGATTCAGAGCCAGTGTGGAGAACTGTTGCAGGAATGTATTATTTTGTGTTGTGTATCTAGTGCAGAAATCTGTTGCAGAAAGTTATTGTTTTGTGATGTGGAGCTAGTGTAGAGAAAACTGTTGCAGAAAGATATTGTTTTGTGAGGTGGAGCTAGTGTGGAGAACTGTTGCAGGAAGGTATAGTTTTGTGATGTGGACCTAGTGTGGGGAACTGTTGCAATTAGGTATAGTTTTGTGATTCAGAGCCATCGTGTATAACAGTTGCAGGAAGGTATTATTTTGTGATACATAGCCAGTGTGGAGAACTGTTGGAGAAAGTTTTTTGTTTTGTGGTGTGGAGCTACCGTGTAGAAATGTTGCAGGAAGGTATTATTTTGGGATGTGGTGCTAGTGTAGAGAACTGTTGCAGAAAGGTATTGTTTTGTGAGGTGGAGCTAGTGTGAAGAACTGTTGCAGCAAGGTATAGTTTTGTGATGTGGAGCTAGTGTGGAGAAATGTTGCATGAAAGTAGTGTTTTGTGAAGCGGAGCTAGTGTGGAGAACGGTTGCAGGGAAGATATAGTTTTGTGATTCGGAGCTAGTGTGAAGAACTGTTGCTGGAAGGTATAGTTTTGTGATTCGGAGACAGTGTTGAGAACTTTTGCAGAAAGGTATTGTTTTGTGAGGTGGAGCTAGTGTGGAGAACTGTAGCTGGAAGGTATAGTTTTGTGATTCGGAGCCAGTGTGGGGAAATGTTGCAAAAACGTATTATTTTGTGAGGAGGAGCTAGTGTGGAGAACTGTTGCAGGAAGGTATAGTTTTGTGATTCGGAGCCAGTGTGGGGAAATGTTGCAAAAACGTATTATTTTGTGAGGTGGAGCTAGTGTGGAGAACTGTTTGCATGAAGGTATTGTTTTGTGAAGTGGAACTACTGTGGAGATCGTTTGCAGGACGGTATAGTTTTGTGATTCGGAGCTAGTGTGAAGAACTGTTGATGGAAGGTATAGTTTTGTGATTCGGAGCCAGTGTGGAGAACTGTTGCAGAAACGTATTGTTTTGTGATGTGGAGCTAGTGTAGAGAACTGTTGCAGAAAGTTATTGTTTTGTGAGGTGGAGTTAGTGTGTAGAACTGTTGCAGGAAAGTATTGTTTTGTGATTTGGAGCTAGTGTGGAGAACTGTTGCAGGAAGGTATAGTTTTGTGATGTGGAGCTAGTGTGTAGAAAGGTTTCAGGAAAGTACTTTTTTTGTAATTTGGAGCTAATGTGGAAAACTGTTGCAGGAAGGTAAAGTTTTGTGTTGTGGAGCTAGTGTGGGATACTGCTTGCAATTAGGTATAGTTTTGTGATTCGGAGACAGTGTGTAGAACTGTTGCAGGAAGGTATTATTTTGTGATACATACCCAGTGTGGAGAACAGTTGCAGAAAGGTATCTTTTGTGATGTGGAGCTACTGTGTAGAAATGTTGCAGGAAAGTATTGTTTTGTTATTTGGAGCTAGTGGGCAGAACTGTTGCAAAAAAGGTATAGTTTTGTGATGTGGACCTAGTGTGGGGAACTGTTGCAATTAGGTATAGTTTTGTGATTCAGAGCCAGTGTGTATAACAGTTGCAGGAAGGTATTATTTTGTGATACACAGCCAGTGTGGAGAACTGTTGGAGAAAGTTTTTGTTTTGTGGTGTGGAGCTACTGTGTAGAAATGTTGCAGGAAGGTATTGTTTTGTGATATGGAGCTAGTGTGGAGAACTCTTGCAGGAAGGTATAGTTTTGTGATTCGGAGTTTGTGTGAAGAACTGTTGCTGGAAGGTAAAGTTTTGTGATTCGGAGCCAGTGTGCAGAACTGTTGCAGAAACGTATTGTTTTGTGATATGGAGCCAGTGTGGGGAACTGTTGCAGAAAGGTATTGTTTTGTGAGGTGGAGCTAGTGTGAAGAACTGTTGCAGCAAGGTATAGTTTTGTGATGTGGAGCTAGTGTGTAGAAATGTTGCATGAAAATAGTGTTTTGTGAGGCGGAGCTACTGTGGAGAACTGTTGCAGGAAGATATAGTTTTGTGATTCGGAGCTAGTGTGAAGAACTGTTGCTGGAAGGTATAGTTTTGTGATTCGGAGACAGTGTTGAGAACTTTTGCAGAAAGGTATTGTTTTTGTGAGGGGGAGCTAGTGTGGAGAACTGTAGCTGGAAGGTATAGTTTTGTGATTCGAGCCAGCGTGGGGAAATGTTGCAAAAACGTATTATTTTGTGAGGAGGAGCTAGTGTGGAGAACTGTTGCAGGAAGGTATAGTTTTGTGATTCGAAGCCAGTGTGGGGAACTGTTGCAAAAACGTATTATTTTGTGAGGTGGAGCTAGTGTGGAGAACTGTTTGCATGAAGGTATTGTTTTGTGAAGTGGAGCTACTGTGGAGATCGTTTGCAGGACGGTATAGTTTTGTGATTCGGAGCTAGTGTGAAGAACTGTTGCTGGAAGAGTATAGTTTTGTGATTCGGAGACAGTGTTGAGAACTTTTGCAGAAAGGTATTGTTTTGTGAGGTGGAGCTAGTGTGGAGAACTGTAGCTGGAAGGTATAGTTTTGTGATTCGGAGCCAGCGTGGGGAAATGTTGCAAAACGTATTATTTTGTGAGGAGGAGCTAGTGTGGAGAACTGTTGCAGGAAGGTATAGTTTTGTGATTCGAAGCCAGTGTGGGGAACTGTTGCAAAACGTATTATTTTGTGAGGTGGAGCTAGTGTGGAGAACTGTTGCAGGAAGGTATTGTTTTGGAGGTAGAGCTAGTGTGGAGAAATGTTGCAGTAAGGTATAGTTTTGTGATGTGGAGCTAATGTGTAGAACTGGTGCAGGAAGGTATTGTTTTGTGATTCGGAGCTAGTGTGAAGAACTGTTGCTGGAAGGTATAGTTTTGTGATTCGGAGCCAGTGTGGAGAACTGTTGCATAAACATATTATTTTGTGATGTGGAGCTAGTGTATAGAACTGTTGCAGAAAGGTATTGTTTTGTGAGGTGAAGATAGTGTGGAGAACTGTTGCAGGAAGGTGTATTTTTGTGATTCGGAGCTAGTGTGTAGAAATATTGCAGGAAAGTATTGTTTTGTGATTCAGAGCTAGTGTGAAGTACTGTTGCTGGAGGGTATATTTTTGTGATTCGGAGCCAATGTGGGGAACTGTTGCAAAAAACGTATTGTTTTTTGAAGTGGAGCTAGTGTGGAGAACACTTGCAGGAAGGTATAGTTTGTGATGTGGATCTAGTGTGTAGAAATGTTGCAGGAAAATATTGCTTTGTGATTTGGAGCTAGTGTGGAGAACTGTTGCAGGGAGGTATAGTTTTATGATGTGGAGCTAGTGTGGGGACCTGTTGCAATTAGGTATATTTTTGTGATTTGGAGCCAGTGTGTAGAACTGTTGCATGAAGGTATTGTTTTGTGATGTGGTGCTAGTGTGTAGAACTGTCGAGGAAGGTATTGTTTTGTGATTCTGAGCTAGTGTGAAGAACTGTTGCTGGAAGGTATAGTTTTATGATTTGGAGCCAGTGTGGGTAACTGTTGCAGAAAGGTATTGTTTTGTGAGGTGGAGCTAGTGTAGAGAACTGTTGCAGGAAGGTATAGTTTTGTGATTCAGAGCCAATGTGGGGAACTGCCGCAGAAAGGTATTGTTTTGTGATGTGGAGCTAGTGTGTAGAAATGTTGCAGGAAATATTGTTTTGTGATTTGGAGCTAGTATGGAAAACTGTTGCAATTAGGTATAGTTTTGTGATTTGGAGCCAGTGTGGAATACTGTTGCAGGAAGGTATTATTTTGTGATGTTTAGCTAGTGTAGAGAAATGTTGCAGAAAGGTATTGTTTTGTGAGGTGGAGCTAGTGTGGAGAACAGTTTAGAAAGGTATTGTTTTGTGATGTGGAGCTACTGTGTAGAAATGTTGCAGGAAGGTATTGTGTTGTGAAGTAGAGCTAGTGTGGATCACTCTTGCAGGATGGGTATAATTTTGTGATTCGGAGCTTGTGTGAAGAACTGTTGCTGGAAGGTATAGTTTTCTGATTCGGAGCCAGTGTGCGTAACTGTTGCAGGAAGGTATTATTTTGTGAGGTGGAGCTAGTGTAGAGAAAAGTTGCAGAAAGGTATTGTTTTTGAGGTGGAGCTAGTGTGGAGAACTGTTGCAGGAAGGTATAGTTTTGTGATGTGGAGCTAGTGTGGAGAACTGTTGCAGGAAGATATAGATTTGTGATGTTGAGCTAGTGTGTAGAACTGTTGCCGGAAGATATTGTTTTGTGAGGTGGAGTTAGTGTGGAGAACTGTTGCAGGAAGGTATGTGGAGCTATTGTAGAGCACTGTTTCCAGGAAGGTATTTTTTTGGAGGTGGAGCTAGTGTGGATCACTCTTGCAGGATGGTATAATTTTGTGATTCGGAGCTTGTGTGAAAAACTGTTGCTGGAAGGTATAGTTTTCTGATTCGGAGCCAGTGTGCATAACTGTTGCAGTAAGTTATAGTTTTGTGATGTGGAGCTAATGTGTAGAACTGGTGCAGGAAGGTTTAGTTTTGTGATGTGGAGTTAGTGTGTAGAACTGTTGCAGGAAGGTATAGTTTTGTGATTCGGAGCTAGTGTGAAGAACTGTTGCTGGAAGGTAAAGTTTTGTGATTCGGAGCCAGTGTGCAGAACTGTTGCAGAAAGTTATTGTTTTGTGAGGTGGAGTTAGTGTGGAGAACTGTTGCAGGAAGGTATATTTTTGTGATGTGGAGCTAGTGTGTAGAAATGTTGCAGGAAAGTATTGTTTTGTGATTCAGAGCTAGTGTGAAGAACTTTTGCTGGAAGGTATAGTTTTGTGATTCGGAGTCAGTGTGGGGAACTGTTGCAAAAACGTATTATTTTGTAAGGTGTAGCTAGTGTGGAGAACTCTTGCAGGAAGGTATTGTTTGGCGATGTGGTGCTAGTGTGTAGAACTGTTGCAGGAAAGTATTGTTTTGTGATTTGGAGCTAGTGTGGAGAACTGTTGCAGGAAGGTATAGTTTTGTGATGTGGAGCTAGTGTGTAGAAAGGTTTCAGGAAAGTACTTTTTTGTAATTTGGAGCTAATGTGGAAAACTGTTGCAGGAAGGTAAAGTTTTGTGTTGTGGAGCTAGTGTGGGGTACTGTTGCAATTAGGTATAGTTTTGTGATTCGGAGACAGTGTGTAGAACTGTTGCAGGAAGGTATTATTTTGTGATACATACCCAGTGTGGAGAACAGTTGCAGAAAGGTATCTTTTTGTGATGTGGAGCTACTGTGTAGAAATGTTGCAGGAAAGTATTGTTTTGTTATTTGGAGCTAGTGGGCAGAACTGTTGCAAGAAGGTATAGTTTTGTGATGTGGACCTAGTGTGGGGAACTGTTGCAATTAGGTATAGTTTTGTGATTCAGAGCCAGCGTGTATAACAGTTGCAGGAAGGTATTATTTTGTGATACACAGCCAGTGTGGAGAACTGTTGGAGAAAGTTTTTGTTTTGTGGTGTGGAGCTACTGTGTAGAAATGTTGCAGGAAGGTATTGTTTTGTGATATGGAGCTAGTGTGGAGAACTCTTGCAGGAAGGTATAGTTTTGTGATTCGGAGTTTGTGTGAAGAACTGTTGCTGGAAGGTAAAGTTTTGTGATTCGGAGCCAGTGTGCAGAACTGTTGCAGAAACGTATTGTTTTGTGATATGGAGCCAGTGTGGGGAACTGTTGCAGAAAGGTATTGTTTTGTGAGGTGGAGCTAGTGTGAAGAACTGTTGCAGCAAGGTATAGTTTTGTGATGTGGAGCTAGTGTGTAGAAATGTTGCATGAAAATAGTGTTTTGTGAAGCGGAGCTACTGTGGAGAACGGTTGCAGGAAGATATAGTTTTGTGATTCGGAGCTAGTGTGAAGAACTGTTGCTGGAAGGTATAGTTTTGTGATTCGGAGCCAGTGTGGGGAACTCTTGCAAAAACGTATTATTTTGTGAGGTGTAGCTAGTGTGGAGAACTCTTGCAGGAAGGTATTGTTTGGCAATGTGGTGCTAGTGTGTAGAAATGTTGCAGGAAAAATATTGTTTTGTGATTTGGAGCTAGTGTGGAGAACTGTTGCAGGAAGGTATAGTTTTGTGATGTGGAGCTAGTGTGTAGAAATGTTTCAGGAAAGTACTGTTTTGTAATTTGGAGCTAATGTGGAAAACTGTTGCAGGAAGGTAAAGTTTTGTGATGTGGAGCTAGTGTGGGGAACTGTTGCAATTAGGTATAGATTTGTGATTCGGAGCCAGTGTGTAGAACTGTTGCAGGAAGGTATTATTTTGTGATACATACCCAGTGTGGAGAACAGTTGCAGAAAGGTATCTTTTTCTGATGTGGAGCTACTGTGTAGAAATGTTGCAGGAAAGTATTGTTTTTTATTTGGAGCTAGTGGGCAGAACTGTTGCAAGAAGGTATAGTTTTGTGATGTGGAGCTAGTGTGGGGGAACTGTTGCAATTAGGTATAGTTTTGTGATTTGGAGCCAGCGTGTATAACTGTTACAGGAAGGTATTATTTTGTGATACATAGCCAGTGTGGAGAACTGTTGGAGAAAGTTTTCGTTTTGTGATGTGGAGCTACTGTGTAGAAATGTTGCAGGAAGGTATTGTTTTGTGATGTGGAGCTAGTGTGGAGAACTCTTGCAGGAAGGTATAGTTTTGTGATTCGGAGCTTGTGTGAAGAACTGTTGCTGGAAGGTAAAGTTTTGTGATTCGGAGCCAGTGTGCAGAACTGTTGCAAGAAGGTATTATTTTGTGATGTGGATCTAGTGTAGAAAACTGTTGCAGATAGTTATTGTTTTGTGTTTTGGAGCTAGTGTGGAGAACTCTTGCAGGAAGGTATTATTTTGTGATGCGTAGCCAGTGTGGAGAACAGTTTAGATAGGTATTGTTTTGTGATATGTAGCTACTGTGTATAAATGTTGCAGGAAGATATTGTTTTGTGATGTGGAGCCTGTGTGTAGAACTGTTGCAGGAAGATAGAGTTTTGTGACTCGGAGCCAGTGTGCAGAACTATTGTAAGAAGGTATTAATTTGTGATGTGGAGCTAGTGTAGAGAACTGTTGCCGAAAGGTATTGTTTAGTGTGTTTGAGCTAGTCTGTAGAACTGTTGCAGGAAGGTATAGTTTTGTGATTCGGAGCTAGTGTGAAGAACTGTTGCTGGAAGGTATAGTTTTGTGATTCAGAGCCAGTGTGGAGAACTGTTGCAGGAATGTATTATTTTGTGTTGTGTATCTAGTGCAGAAATCTGTTGCAGAAAGTTATTGTTTTGTGATGTGGAGCTAGTGTAGAGAACTGTTGCAGAAAGATATTGTTTTGTGAGGTGGAGCTAGTGTGGAGAACTGTTGCAGGAAGGTATAGTTTTGTGATGTGGACCTAGTGTGGGGAACTGTTGCAATTAGGTATAGTTTTGTGATTCAGAGCCATCGTGTATAACAGTTGCAGGAAGGTATTATTTTGTGATACATAGCCAGTGTGGAGAACTGTTGGAGAAAGTTTTTGTTTTGTGGTGTGGAGCTACCGTGTAGAAATGTTGCAGGAAGGTATTATTTTGGGATGTGGTGCTAGTGTAGAGAACTGTTGCAGAAAGGTATTGTTTTGTGGGGTGGAGCTAGTGTGAAGAACTGTTGCAGCAAGGTATAGTTTTGTGATGTGGAGCTAGTGTGTAGAAATGTTGCATGAAAATAGTGTTTTGTGAAGCGGAGCTACTGTGGAGAACGGTTGCAGGAAGATATAGTTTTGTGATTCGGAGCTAGTGTGAAGAACTGTTGCTGGAAGGTATAGTTTTGTGATTCGGAGACAGTGTTGAGAACTTTTGCAGAAAGGTATTGTTTTGTGAGGTGGAGCTAGTGTGGAGAACTGTAGCTGGAAGGTATAGTTTTGTGATTCGGAGCCAGTGTGGGGAAATGTTGCAAAAACGTATTATTTTGTGAGGAGGAGCTAGTGTGGAGAACTGTTGCAGGAAGGTATAGTTTTGTGATTCGGAGCCAGTGTGGGGAAATGTTGCAAAAACGTATTATTTTGTGAGGTGGAGCTAGTGTGGAGAACTGTTTGCATGAAGGTATTGTTTTGTGAAGTGGAACTACTGTGGAGATCGTTTGCAGGACGGTATAGTTTTGTGATTCGGAGCTAGTGTGAAGAACTGTTGATGGAAGGTATAGTTTTGTGATTCGGAGCCAGTGTGGAGAACTGTTGCAGAAACGTATTGTTTTGTGATGTGGAGCTAGTGTAGAGAACTGTTGCAGAAAGTTATTGTTTTGTGAGGTGGAGTTAGTGTGGGGAACTGTTGCAAAAACGTATTAATTTGTAAGGTGTAGCTAGTGTGGAGAACACTTGCAGGAAGGTATTGTTTGGCGATGTGGTGCTAGTGTGTAGAACTGTTGCAGGAAAGTATTGTTTTGTGATTTGGAGCCAATGTGGGGAACTGCTGCAGGAAGGTATTGTTTTGTGATGTGGAGCTAGTGTGTGAGAAATGTTGCAGGAAATATTGTTTTATGATTTGGAGCTAGTATGGAAAACTGTTGCAATTAGGTATAGTTTTGTGATTTGGAGCCTGTGTGGAAAACTGTTGCAGGAAGGTATTATTTTGTGATGTTTAGCTAGTGTAGAGAAATGTTGCAGAAATGTATTGTTTTGTGAGGTGGAGCTAGTGTGGAGAGCAGTTTAGAAAGGTATTGTTTTTGTGATGTGGAGCTACTGTGTAGAAATGTTGCAGGAAGGTATTGTGTTGTGAAGTGGAGCTAGTGTGGATCACTCTTGCAGGATGGTATAGTTTTGTGATTCGGAGCTTGTGTGAAGAACTGTTGCAGGAAGGTATTATTTTGTGATGTGGAGCTAGTGTAGAGAAATGTTGCAGAAAGGTATTGTTTTGTGAGGTGGAGCTAGTGTGGAGAACTGTTGCAGGAAGATATATATTTGTGATGTTGGAGCTAGTGTGTAGAACAGTTGCCGGAAGATATTGTTTTGTGAGGTGGAGTTAGTGTGTAGAAATGTTGCAGGAAGGTATTATTTTGTGATGTGGAGCTATTGTAGAGAACTGTTTCCAGGAAGGTATTGTTTTGGAGGTGGAGCTAGTGTGGAGAAATGTTGCAGTAAGGTATAGTTTTGTGATGTGGAGCTAGTGTGCAATACAGTTGCAGGAAGGTATAATTTTGTGATGTGGAGCTACTGTGATGAAATGATGCAGTAAAGTATTGTTTTGTGAATAGGAGCTAGTGTGGAGAACTGTTGCAGGAAGGCATAGTTTTGTGAGTTGAGGTATTGTATAGAAATGTTGCAGGAAAATTATTTTTTGATTTGGAGCTGGTGTAGAGATCTGTTGCAATTAGGTATAGTTTTGTGATTCAGAGCCAGTGTGTAGAACTGTTGCATGAAGGTATTATTTGTGATACATAGCCAGTGTGGAAAACAGTTGCAGAAAGTTATCTTTTGTGATGTGGAGCTACTGTGTAGAAATGTTGCAGGAAGGTATTGTTTTGTGATGTGGAGCTCCTGCGGAGAACTCTTGCAGGAAGGTATAGTTTTGTGATTCGGAGCTTGTGTGAAGAACTGTTGCTGGAAGGTAAAGTTTTGTGATTCGGAGCCAGTGTGCAGTACTGTTGCAGGAAGGTATTAATTTGTGATGTGTAGCTAGTGTAGACAACTGTTGCAGAAAGGTATTGTTTTGTGAGGTGGAGCTAGTGTTGAGAACAGTTGCATGAAGGCATTGTTTGGTGAGGTGGAGCTACTGTGTAGAAATGATGCAGGAAAGTATTGTTTTGTGATTTGGAGCTAGTGTGGAGAACTGTTGCAGGAAGGTAAATTTTTGTGATGTGGAACTAGTGTGTAGAAATGTTGCAGGAAAGTATTGTTTTGTGATTTGGGGCTATTGTGGAGAACTCTTGCAATTAGGTATAGTTTTGTGATTCGGAGCCATTGTGGAAAACTGTTGCAGGAAGGTATTATTTTGTGATTTGGAGCTAGTGTGGAGAACTGTTGCAGAAAGGTATAATTTTGTGATGTGGAGCTAGTGTGTAGAAATTTTGCAGGAAAGTATTGTTTTGTGATTTGGAGCTAGTGTGGAGAACTGTTGCAGGAAGGTATAATTTTGTGATGTGGAGGTAGTGTTTAGAACTGTTGCAGGAAGGTATAGTTTTGTGATTCGGAGCTAGTGTGAAGAACTGTTGCTGAAAGGTATAGTTTTGTGATTCGGAGCCAGTGTGGAGAACTGTTGCAGGAAGGTATTGTTTTGGAGGTAGAGCTAGTGTGGAGAAATGTTGCAATAAGGTATAGTTTTGTGATGTGGAGCTAATGTGTAGAACTGGTGCAGGAAGGTATTGTTTTGTGATTCGGAGCTAGTGTGAAGAACTGTTGCTGGAAGGTATAGTTTTGTGATTCGGAGCCAGTGTGGAGAACTGTTGCAGAAACGTATTATTTTGTGATGTGGAGCTAGTGTATAGAACTGTTGCAGAAAGGTATTGTTTTGTGAGGTGAAACTAGTGTGGAGAACTGTTGCAGGAAGGTGTATTTTTGTGATTCGGAGCTAGTGTGTAGAAATATTGCAGGAAAGTATTGTTTTGTGATTCAGAGCTAGTGTGAAGTACTGTTGCTGGAGGGTATATTTTTGTGATTCGGAGCCAATGTGGGGAACTGTTGCAAAAACGTATTGTTTTGTGAAGTGGAGCTAGTGTAGAGAACACTTGCAGGAAGGTATAGTTTGTGATGTGGATCTAGTGTGTAGAAATGTTGCAGGAAAATATTGCTTTGTGTTTTGGAGCTAGTGTGGAGAACCGTTGCAGGTAGGTATAGTTTTATGATGTGGAGCTAGTGTGGGGACCTGTTGCAATTAGGTATATTTTTGTGATTTGGAGCCAGTGTGTAGAACTGTTGCATGAAGGTATTGTTTTGTGAAGTGGTGCTAGTGTGTAGAACTGTCGCAGGAAGGTATTGTTTTGTGATTCTGAGCTAGTGTGAAGAACTGTTGCTGGAAGGTATAGTTTTATGATTCGGAGCCAGTGTGGGTAACTGTTGCAGAAAGATATTGTTTTGTGAGGTGGAGCTAGTGTAGAGAACTGTTGCAGGAAGGTATAGTTTTGTGATTCAGAGCCAATGTGGGGAACTGCTGCAGAAAGGTATTGTTTTGTGATGTGGAGCTAGTGTGTAGAAATGTTGCAGGAAATATTGTTTTGTGATTTGGAGCTAGTATGGAAAACTGTTGCAATTAGGTATAGTTTTGATTTGGAGCCAGTGGAATACTGTTGCAGGAAGGTATTATTTTTGTGATGTTTAGCTAGTGTAGAGAAATGTTGCAGAAAGGTATTGTTTTGTGAGGTGGAGCTAGTGTGGAGAACAGTTTAGAAAGGTATTGTTTTGTGATGTGGAGCTACTGTGTAGAAATGTTGCAGGAAGGTATTGTGTTGTGAAGTAGAGCTAGTGTGGATCACTCTTGCAGGATGGTATAATTTTGTGATTCAGAGCTTGTGTGAAGAACTGTTGCTGGAAGGTATAGTTTTCTGATTCGGAGCCAGTGTGCGTAACTGTTGCAGGAAGGTATTATTTTGTGAGGTGGAGCTAGTGTAGAGAAATGTTGCAGAAAGGTATTGTTTTGTGAGGTGGAGCTAGTGTGGAGAACTGTTGCAGGAAGGTATAGTTTTGTGATGTGGAGCTAGTGTGGAGAACTGTTGCAGGAAGATATAGATTTGTGATGTTGAGTTAGTGTGTAGAACTGTTGCCGGAAGATATTGTTTTGTGAGGTGGAGTTAGTGTGGAGAACTGTTGCAGGAATGTATGTGGAGCTATTGTAGAGAACTGTTTCCAGGAAGGTATTGTTTTGGAGGTGGAGCTAGTGTGGATCACTCTTGCAGGATGGTATAATTTTGTGATTCGGAGCTTGTGTGAAGAAATGTTGCTGGAAGGTATAGTTTTCTGATTCGGAGCCAGTGTGCAACTGTTGCAGTAAGGTATAGTTTTGTGATGTGGAGCTAATGTGTAGAACTGGTGCAGGAAGGTCTAGTTTTGTGATGTGGAGTTAGTGTGTAGAACTGTTGCAGGAAGGTATAGTTTTGTGATTCGGAGCTAGTGTGAAGAACTGTTGCTGGAAGGTAAAGTTTTGTGATTCGGAGCCAGTGTGCAGAACTGTTGCAGAAAGTTATTGTTTTGTGAGGTGGAGTTAGTGTGGAGAACTGTTGCAGGAAGGTATATTTTTGTGATGTGGAGCTAGTGTGTAGAAATGTTGCAGGGAAAGTATTGTTTTGTGATTCAGAGCTAGTGTGAAGAACTTTGCTGGAAGGTATAGTTTTGTGATTCGGAGTCAGTGTGGGGAACTGTTGCAAAACGTATTATTTTGTAAGGTGTAGCTAGTGTGGAGAACTCTTGCAGGAAGGTATTGTTTGGCGATGTGGTGCTAGTGTGTAGAACTGTTGCAGGAAAGTATTGTTTTGTGATTTGGAGCTAGTGTGGAGAACTGTTGCAGGAAGGTAAAGTTTTGTGATGTGGAGCTAGTGTGGGGTACTGTTGCAATTAGGTATAGTTTTGTGATTCGGAGACAGTGTGTAGAACAGTTGCAGGAAGGTATTATTTTGTGATAAATACCCAGTGTGGAGAACAGTTGCAGAAAGGTATCTTTTTGTGATGTGGAGCTACTGTGTAGAAATGTTGCAGGAAAGTATTGTTTTGTGATTTGGAGCAAGTGGGCAGAACTGTTGCAAAAAGGTATAGTTTTGTGATGTGGACCTAGTGTGGGGAACTGTTGCAATTAGGTATAGTTTTGTGATTCAGAGCCAGCGTGTATAACAGTTGCAGGAAGGTATTATTTTGTGATACACAGCCAGTGTGGAGAACTGTTGCAGAAAGTTTTTGTTTTGTGGTGTGGATTTACTGTGTAGAAATGTTGCAGGAATGTATTGTTTTGTGATATGGAGCTAGTGTGGAGAACTCTTGCAGGAAGGTATAGTTTTGTGATTCGGAGTTTGTGTGAAGAACTGTTGCTGGAAGGTAAAGTTTTGTGATTCGGAGCCAGTGTGCAGAACTGTTGCAGAAACGTATTGTTTTGTGATATGGAGCCAGTGTGGGGAACTGTTGCAGAAAGGTATTGTTTTGTGAGGTGGAGCTAGTGTGAAGAACTGTTGCAGCAAGGTATAGTTTTGTGATGTGGAGCTAGTGTGTAGAAATGTTGCATGAAAATAGTGTTTTGTGAAGCGGAGCTACTGTGGAGAACGGTTGCAGGAAGATATAGTTTTGTGATTCGGAGCTAGTGTGAAGAACTGTTGCTGGAAGGTATAGTTTTGTGATTCGGAGACAGTGTTGAGAACTTTTGCAGAAAGGTATTGTTTTGTGAGGTGGAGCTAGTGTGGAGAACTGTAGCTGGAAGGTATAGTTTTGTGATTCGGAGCCAGCGTGGGGAAATGTTGCAAAAACGTATTATTTTGTGAGGAGGAGCTAGTGTGGAGAACTGTTGCAGGAAGGTATAGTTTTGTGATTCGAAGCCAGTGTGGGGAACTGTTGGAAAAACGTATTATTTTGTGAGGTGGAGCTAGTGTGGAGAACTGTTTGCATGAAGGTATTGTTTTGTGAAGTGGAGCTACTGTGGAGATCGTTTGCAGGACGGTATAGTTTTGTGATTCGGAGCTAGTGTGAAGAACTGTTGATGGAAGGTATAGTTTTGTGATTCGGAGCCAGTGTGGAGAACTGTTGCAGAAACGTATTGTTTTGTGATGTGGAGCTAGTGTAGTGAACTGTTGCAGAAAGTTATTGTTTTGTGAGGTGGAGTTAGTGTGGGGAACTGTTGCTGGAAGGTATAGTTTAGTGATGTGGAGCTAGTGTGTAGAAATGTTGCAGGGAAAGTATTGTTTTGTGATTCGGAGCTAGTGTGAAGAACTGTTGCTGGAAGGTATAGTTTTGTGATTCGGAGCCAGTGTGGGGAACTCTTGCAAAAACGTATTATTTTGTGAGGTGTAGCTAGTGTGGAGAACTCTTGCAGGAAGGTATTGTTTGGCAATGTGGTGCTAGTGTGTAGAAATGTTGCAGGAAAATATTGTTTTGTGATTTGGAGCTAGTGTGGAGAACTGTTGCAGGAAGGTATAGTTTTGTGATGTGGAGCTAGTGTGTAGAAATGTTTCAGGAAAGTACTGTTTTGTAATTTGGAGCTAATGTGGAAAACTGTTGCAGGAAGGTAAAGTTTTGTGATGTGGAGCTAGTGTGGGGAACTGTTGCAATTAGGTATAGATTTGTGATTCGGAGCCAGTGTGTAGAACTGTTGCAGGAAGGTATTATTTTGTGATACATACCCAGTGTGGAGAACAGTTGCAGAAAGGTATCATTTTCTGATGTGGAGCTACTGTGTAGAAATGTTGCAGGAAAGTATTGTTTTGTTATTTGGAGCTAGTGGGCAGAACTGTTGCAAGAAGGTATAGTTTTGTGATGTGGAGCTAGTGTGGGGAACTGTTGCAATTAGGTATAGTTTTGTGATTTGGAGCCAGCGTGTATAACTGGTACAGGAAGGTATTATTTTGTGATACATAGCCAGTGTGGAGAACTGTTGGAGAAAGTTTTCGTTTTGTGATGTGGAGCTACTGTGTAGAAATGTTGCAGGAAGGTATTGTTTTGTGATGTGGAGCTAGTGTGGAGAACTCTTGCAGGAAGGTATAGTTTTGTGATTTGGAGCTTGTGTGAAGAACTGTTGCTGGAAGGTAAAGTTTTGTGATTCGGAGCCAGTGTGCAGAACTGTTGCAAGAAGGTATTATTTTGTGATGTGGATCTAGTGTAGAAAACTGTTGCAGAAAGTTATTGTTTTGTGTTTTGGAGCTAGTGTGGAGAACTCTTGCAGGAAGGTATTATTTTGTGATGCGTAACCAGTGTGGAGAACAGTTTAGATAGGTATTGTTTTGTGATATGTAGCTACTGTGTATAAATGTTGCAGGAAGATATTGTTTTGTGATGTGGAGCCTGTTTGTAGAACTGTTGCAGGAAGATAGAGTTTTGTGACTCGGAGCCAGTGTGCAGAACTATGGAAAGAAGGTATTAATTTGTGATGTGGAGCTAGTGTAGAGAACTGTTGCAGAAAGGTATTGTTTAGTGTGGTTGAGCTAGTCTGTAGAACTGTTGCAGGAAGGTATAGTTTTGTGATTCGGAGCTAGTGTGAAGAACTGTTGCTGGAAGGTATAGTTTTGTGATTCAGAGCCAGTGTGGAGAACTGTTGCAGGAATGTATTATTTTGTGTTGTGTATCTAGTGCAGAAATCTGTTGCAGAAAGTTATTGTTTTGTGATGTGGAGCTAGTGTAGAGAACTGTTGCAGAAAGGTATTGTTTTGTGAGGTGGAGCTAGTGTGGAGAACTGTTGCAGGAAGGTATAGTTTTGTGATGTGGAGCTAGTGTGGAGAACTGTTGCAGGAAGATATAGATTTGTGATGTTGAGTTAGTGTGTAGAACTGTTGCCGGAAGATATTGTTTTGTGAGGTGGAGTTAGTGTGGAGAACTGTTGCAGGAATGTATGTGGAGCTATTGTAGAGAACTGTTTCCAGGAAGGTATTGTTTTGGAGGTGGAGCTAGTGTGGATCACTCTTGCAGGATGGTATAATTTTTGTGATTCGGAGCTTGTGTGAAGAACTGTTGCTGGAAGGTATAAGTTTTCTGATTCGGAGCCAGTGTGCATAACTGTTGCAGTAAGGTATAGTTTTGTGATGTGGAGCTAATGTGTAGAACTGGTGCAGGAAGGTCTAGTTTTGTGATGTGGAGTTAGTGTGTAGAACTGTTGCAGGAAGGTATAGTTTTGTGATTCGGAGCTAGTGTGAAGAACTGTTGCTGGAAGGTAAAGTTTTGTGATTCGGAGCCAGTGTGCAGAACTGTTGCAGAAAGTTATTGTTTTGTGAGGTGGAGTTAGTGTGGAGAACTGTTGCAGGAAGGTATATTTTTGTGATGTGGAGCTAGTGTGTAGAAATGTTGCAGGAAAGTATTGTTTTGTGATTCAGAGCTAGTGTGAAGAACTTTTGCTGGAAGGTATAGTTTTGTGATTCGGAGTCAGTGTGGGGAACTGTTGCAAAAACGTATTATTTTGTAAAGGTGTAGCTAGTGTGGAGAACTCTTGCAGGAAGGTATTGTTTGGCGATGTGGTGCTAGTGTGTAGAACTGTTGCAGGAAAGTATTGTTTTGTGATTTGGAGCTAGTGTGGAGAACTGTTGCAGGAAGGTATAGTTTTGTGATGTGGAGCTAGTGTGTAGAAATGTTTCAGGAAAGTACTTTTTGTAATTTGGAGCTAATGTGGAAAACTGTTGCAGGAAGGTAAAAGTTTTGTGATGTGGAGCTAGTGTGGGGTACTGTTGCAATTAGGTATAGTTTTGTGATTCGGAGACAGTGTGTAGAACAGTTGCAGGAAGGTATTATTTTGTGATAAATACCCAGTGTGGAGAACAGTTGCAGAAAGGTATCTTTTTGTGATGTGGAGCTACTGTGTAGAAATGTTGCAGGAAAGTATTGTTTTGTGATTTGGAGCAAGTGGGCAGAACTGTTGCAAAAAGGTATAGTTTTGTGATGTGGACCTAGTGTGGGGAACTGTTGCAATTAGGTATAGTTTTGTGATTCAGAGCCAGCGTGTATAACAGTTGCAGGAAGGTATTATTTTGTGATACACAGCCAGTGTGGAGAACTGTTGGAGAAAGTTTTTGTTTTGTGGTGTGGATTTACTGTGTAGAAATGTTGCAGGAAGGTATTGTTTTGTGATATGGAGCTAGTGTGGAGAACTCTTGCAGGAAGGTATAGTTTTGTGATTCGGAGTTTGTGTGAAGAACTGTTGCTGGAAGGTAAAGTTTTGTGATTCGGAGCCAGTGTGCAGAACTGTTGCAGAAACGTATTGTTTTGTGATATGGAGCCAGTGTGGGGAACTGTTGCAGAAAGGTATTGTTTTGTGAGGTGGAGCTAGTGTGAAGAACTGTTGCAGCAAGGTATAGTTTTGTGATGTGGAGCTAGTGTGTAGAAATGTTGCATGAAAATAGTGTTTTGTGAAGCGGAGCTACTGTGGAGAACGGTTGCAGGAAGATATAGTTTTGTGATTCGGAGCTAGTGTGAAGAACTGTTGCTGGAAGGTATAGTTTTGTGATTCGGAGACAGTGTTGAGAACTTTTGCAGAAAGGTATTGTTTTGTGAGGTGGAGCTAGTGTGGAGAACTGTAGCTGGAAGGTATAGTTTTGTGATTCGGAGCCAGCGTGGGGAAATGTTGCAAAAACGTATTATTTTGTGAGGAGGAGCTAGTGTGGAGAACTGTTGCAGGAAGGTATAGTTTTGTGATTCGAAGCCAGTGTGGGGAACTGTTGCAAAAACGTATTATTTTGTGAGGTGGAGCTAGTGTGGAGAACTGTTTGCATGAAGGTATTGTTTTGTGAAGTGGAGCTACTGTGGAGATCGTTTGCAGGACGGTATAGTTTTGTGATTCGGAGCTAGTGTGAAGAACTGTTGATGGAAGGTATAGTTTTGTGATTCGGAGCCAGTGTGGAGAACTGTTGCAGAAACGTATTGTTTTGTGATGTGGAGCTAGTGTAGTGAACTGTTGCAGAAAGTTATTGTTTTGTGAGGTGGAGTTAGTGTGGGGAACTGTTGCTGGAAGGTATAGTTTAGTGATGTGGAGCTAGTGTGTAGAAATGTTGCAGGAAAGTATTGTTTTGTGATTCGGAGCTAGTGTGAAGAACTGTTGCTGGAAGGTATAGTTTTGTGATTCGGAGCCAGTGTGGGGGAACTCTTGCAAAAAACGTATTATTTTGTGAGGTGTAGCTAGTGTGGAGAACTCTTGCAGGAAGGTATTGTTTGGCAATGTGGTGCTAGTGTGTAGAAATGTTGCAGGAAAATATTGTTTTGTGATTTGGAGCTAGTGTGGAGAACTGTTGCAGGAAGGTATAGTTTTGTGATGTGGAGCTAGTGTGTAGAAATGTTTCAGGAAAGTACTGTTTTGTAATTTGGAGCTAATGTGGAAAACTGTTGCAGGAAGGTAAAGTTTTGTGATGTGGAGCTAGTGTGGGGAACTGTTGCAATTAGGTATAGATTTGTGATTCGGAGCCAGTGTGTAGAACTGTTGCAGGAAGGTATTATTTTGTGATACATACCCAGTGTGGAGAACAGTTGCAGAAAGGTATCATTTTCTGATGTGGAGCTACTGTGTAGAAATGTTGCAGGAAAGTATTGTTTTGTTATTTGGAGCTAGTGGGCAGAACTGTTGCAAGAATGTATAGTTTTGTGATGTGGAGCTAGTGTGGGGAACTGTTGCAATTAGGTATAGTTTTGTGATTTGGAGCCAGCGTGTATAACTGTTACAGGAAGGTATTATTTTGTGATACATAGCCAGTGTGGAGAACTGTTGGAGAAAGTTTTCGTTTTGTGATGTGGAGCTACTGTGTAGAAATGTTGCAGGAAGGTATTGTTTTTGTGATGTGGAGCTAGTGTGGAGAACTCTTGCAGGAAGGTATAGTTTTGTGATTCGGAGCTTAGTGTGAAGAACTGTTGCTGGAAGGTAAAGTTTTGTGATTCGGAGCCAGTGTGCAGAACTGTTGCAAGGAAGGTATTATTTTGTGATGTGGATCTAGTGTAGAAAACTGTTGCAGAAAGTTATTGTTTTGTGTTTTGGAGCTAGTGTGGAGACCTCTTGCAGGAAGGTATTATTTTGTGATGCGTAGCCAGTGTGGAGAACAGTTTAGATAGGTATTGTTTTGTGATATGTAGCTACTGTGTATAAATGTTGCAGGAAGATATTGTTTTGTGATGTGGAGCCTGTTTGTAGAACTGTTGCAGGAAGATAGAGTTTTGTGACTCGGAGCCAGTGTGCAGAACTATTGAAAGAAGGTATTAATTTGTGATGTGGAGCTAGTGTAGAGAACTGTTGCAGAAAGGTATTGTTTAGTGTGGTTGAGCTAGTCTGTAGAACTGTTGCAGGAAGGTATAGTTTTGTGATTCGGAGCTAGTGTGAAGAACTGTTGCTGGAAGGTATAGTTTTGTGATTCAGAGCCAGTGTGGAGAACTGTTGCAGGAATGTATTATTTTGTGTTGTGTATCTAGTGCAGAAATCTGTTGCAGAAAGTTATTGTTTTGTGATGTGGAGCTAGTGTAGAGAACTGTTGCAGAAAGGTATTGTTTTGTGAGGTGGAGCTAGTGTGGAGAACTGTTGCAGGAAGGTATAGTTTTGTGATGTGGAGCTAGTGTGGAGAACTGTTGCAGGAAGATATAGATTTGTGATGTTGAGTTAGTGTGTAGAACTGTTGCCGGAAGATATTGTTTTGTGAGGTGGAGTTAGTGTGGAGAACTGTTGCAGGAATGTATGTGGAGCTATTGTAGAGAACTGTTTCCAGGAAGGTATTGTTTTGGAGGTGGAGCTAGTGTGGATCACTCTTGCAGGATGGTATAATTTTGTGATTCGGAGCTTGTGTGAAGAACTGTTGCTGGAAGGTATAGTTTTCTGATTCGGAGCCAGTGTGCATAACTGTTGCAGTAAGGTATAGTTTTGTGATGTGGAGCTAATGTGTAGAACTGGTGCAGGAAGGTCTAGTTTTGTGGATGTGGAGTTAGTGTGTAGAACTGTTGCAGGAAGGTATAGTTTTGTGATTCGGAGCTAGTGTGAAGAACTGTTGCTGGAAGGTAAAGTTTTGTGATTCGGAGCCAGTGTGCAGAACTGTTGCAGAAAGTTATTGTTTTGTGAGGTGGAGTTAGTGTGGAGAACTGTTGCAGGAAGGTATATTTTTGTGATGTGGAGCTAGTGTGTAGAAATGTTGCAGGAAAGTATTGTTTTGTGATTCAGAGCTAGTGTGAAGAACTTTTTGCTGGAAGGTATAGTTTTGTGATTCGGAGTCAGTGTGGGGAACTGTTGCAAAAACGTATTATTTTGTAAGGTGTAGCTAGTGTGGAGAACTCTTGCAGGAAGGTATTGTTTGGCGATGTGGTGCTAGTGTAGAACTGTTGCAGGAAAGTATTGTTTTGTGATTTGGAGCTAGTGTGGAGAACTGTTGCAGGAAGGTATAGTTTTGTGATGTGGAGCTAGTGTGTAGAAATGTTTCAGGAAAGTACTTTTTTGTAATTTGGAGCTAATGTGGAAAACTGTTGCAGGAAGGTAAAGTTTTGTGATGTGGAGCTAGTGTGGGGTACTGTTGCAATTAGGTATAGTTTTGTGATTCGGAGACAGTGTGAGAACTGTTGCAGGAAGGTATTATTTTGTGATAAATACCCAGTGTGGAGAACAGTTGCAGAAAGGTATCTTTTTGTGATGTGGAGCTACTGTGTAGAAATGTTGCAGGAAAGTATTGTTTTGTGATTTGGAGCAAGTGGGCAGAACTGTTGCAAAAAGGTATAGTTTTGTGATGTGGACCTAGTGTGGGGAACTGTTGCAATTAGGTATAGTTTTGTGATTCAGAGCCAGCGTGTATAACAGTTGCAGGAAGGTATTATTTTGTGATACACAGCCAGTGTGGAGAACTGTTGGAGAAAGTTTTTGTTTTGTGGTGTGGAGCTACTGTGTAGAAATGTTGCAGGAAGGTATTGTTTTGTGATATGGAGCTAGTGTGGAGAACTCTTGCAGGAAGGTATAGTTTTGTGATTCGGAGTTTGTGTGAAGAACTGTTGCTGGAAGGTAAAGTTTTGTGATTCGGAGCCAGTGTGCAGAACTGTTGCAGAAACGTATTGTTTTGTGATATGGAGCCAGTGTGGGGAACTGTTGCAGAAAGGTATTGTTTTGTGAGGTGGAGCTAGTGTGAAGAACTGTTGCAGCGTATAGTTTTGTGATGTGGAGCTAGTGTGTAGAAATGTTGCATGAAAATAGTGTTTTGTGAAGCGGAGCTACTGTGGAGAACGGTTGCAGGAAGATATAGTTTTGTGATTCGGAGCTAGTGTGAAGAACTGTTGCTGGAAGGTATAGTTTTGTGATTCGGAGACAGTGTTGAGAACTTTTGCAGAAAGGTATTGTTTTGTGAGGTGGAGCTAGTGTGGAGAACTGTAGCTGGAAGGTATAGTTTTGTGATTCGGAGCCAGCGTGGGGAAATGTTGCAAAAACGTATTATTTTGTGAGGTGTAGCTAGTGTGGAGAACTCTTGCAGGAAGGTATTGTTTGGCAATGTGGTGCTAGTGTGTAGAAATGTTGCAGGAAAATATTGTTTTGTGATTTGGAGCTAGTGTGGAGAACTGTTGCAGGAAGGTATAGTTTTGTGATGTGGAGCTAGTGTGTAGAAATGTTTCAGGAAAGTACTGTTTTGTAATTTGGAGCTAATGTGGAAAACTGTTGCAGGAAGGTAAAGTTTTGTGATGTGGAGCTAGTGTGGGGAACTGTTGCAATTAGGTATAGATTTGTGATTCGGAGCCAGTGTGTAGAACTGTTGCAGGAAGGTATTATTTTGTGATACATACCCAGTGTGGAGAACAGTTGCAGAAAGTTATCTTTTTCTGATGTGGAGCTACTGTGTAGAAATGTTGCAGGAAAGTATTGTTTTGTTATTTGGAGCTAGTGGGCAGAACTGTTGCAAGAAGGTATAGTTTTGTGATGTGGAGCTAGTGTGGGGAACTGTTGCAATTAGGTATAGTTTTGTGATTTGGAGCCAGCGTGTATAACTGTTACAGGAAGGTATTATTTTGTGATACATAGCCAGTGTGGAGAACTGTTGGAGAAAGTTTTCGTTTTGTGATGTGGAGCTACTGTGTAGAAATGTTGCAGGAAGGTATTGTTTTGTGATGTGGAGCTAGTGTGGAGAACTCTTGCAGGAAGGTATAGTTTTGTGATTCGGAGCTTGTGAAGAACTGTTGCTGGAAGGTAAAGTTTTGTGATTCGGAGCCAGTGTGCAGAACTGTTGCAAGAAGGTATTATTTTGTGATGTGGATCTAGTGTAGAAAACTGTTGCAGAAAGTTATTGTTTTGTGTTTTGGAGCTAGTGTGGAGAACTCTTGCAGGAAGGTATTATTTTGTGATGCGTAGCCAGTGTGGAGAACAGTTTAGATAGGTATTGTTTTGTGATATGTAGCTACTGTGTATAAATGTTGCAGGAAGATATTGTTTTGTGATGTGGAGCCTGTTTGTAGAACTGTTGCAGGAAGATAGAGTTTTGTGACTCGGAGCCAGTGTGCAGAACTATTGAAAGAAGGTATTAATTTGTGATGTGGAGCTAGTGTAGAGAACTGTTGCAGAAAGGTATTGTTTAGTGTGGTTGAGCTAGTCTCGTAGAACTGTTGCAGGAAGGTATAGTTTTGTGATTCGGAGCTAGTGTGAAGAACTGTTGCTGGAAGGTATAGTTTTGTGATTCAGAGCCAGTGTGGAGAACTGTTGCAGGAATGTATTATTTTGTGTTGTGTATCTAGTGCAGAAATCTGTTGCAGAAAGTTATTGTTTTTGTGATGTGGAGCTAGTGTAGAGAACTGTTGCAGAAAGGTATTGTTTTGTGAGGTGGAGCTAGTGTGGAGAACTGTTGCAGGAAGGTATAGTTTTGTGATGTGGAGCTAGTGTGGAGAACTCTTGCAGGAAGATATAGTTTTGTGATTCGGAGCTTGTGTGAAGAACTGTTGCTGGAAGGTAAAGTTTTGTGATTCGGAGCCAGTGTGCAGAACTGTTGCAAGAATGTATTATTTTGTGTTGTGTATCTAGTGCAGAAATATGTTTTCAGAAAGTTATTGTTTTGTGAGGTGGAGGTAGTGTGGAGAACTGTTGCCGGAAGGTATTGTTTGTTGATTCGGAGCCAGAGGAGAACTGCTGCAGAAACGTATTGTTTTGTGATGTGGAGCTAGTGTAGAGAACTGTTGCAGAAAGGTATAGTTTTGTGATGTGGAGCTAGTGTAGAAATGTTGCGGGAAAGTATTGTTTTGTGATTTGGAGCTAGTGTGGAGAACTGTTGCTGGAAGGTATAGTTTTGTGATTCGGAGACAGTGTGGGGAACTGTTGCAAAAAACGTGTTATTTTGTGAGGTGGAGCTAGTGTGGAGAACTCTTGCAGCAAGGTATAGTTTTGTGATGTTGAGCTAGTGTGGGGAACTGTTGCAATTAGGTATAGTTTTGTGATTCGGAGCCAGTGTGTAGAACTGTTGCAGGAAGGAATTATTTTTTAATACATAGCCAGTTTGGAGAACTGTTGGAGAAACTTATCATTTTGTGATGTGGAGCTACTGTGCAGAAATGTTGCTTGAAGGTATTGTTTTGTGATGTGAGCTAGTGTGGAGAACTCTTGCAGAAAGGTATAGTTTAGTGATTCGGGAGCTTGTGTGAAGAACTGTTGCTGGAAGGTAAAGTTTTGTGATTCGGAGCCAGTGTGCAGAACTGTTAGAGGAAGGTATTATTTTGTGATGTGGATCTAGTGTAGAAAACTGTTTCAGAGAGTTATTGTTTTGTGAGTTGGAGATAGTGTGGAGAACTGTTGCAGGGAAGGTATTGTTTTGTTATGTGGAGCTAGTGTAGAGAACTGTTGCAGGAAGGTAATGTTTTGTGATGTGGTGCTAGTGTGTAGAAATGTTGCAGGAAAGTATTGTTTTGTTATTTGGAGCTAGTATGGAGAACTGTTTCAGGAAGGTATAGTTTTGTGATGTGGAGCTAGTGTGGGGAACTGTTGCAGTTAGGTATAGTTATGTGATATGGAGCCAGTGTGTAGAACTGTTGCAGGAAGGTATTATTTTGTGATACATAGCTAGTGTGGAGAACAGTTGCAGAAAGGTATCTTTTTGTGATGTGGAGCTACTGTGTAGAATTGTTGCAGGAAGGTATTGTTTTTTGATGTGGACCTAGTGTGGAGAACTATTGCAGGAAGGTATAGTTTTCAGATTCGGAGCTTGTGTGAAGAACTGTTGCAGGAAGGTATTGTTGGGTGATTCGGAGCCAGTGTGGACAACTGCTGCAGAAACGTATGGTTTTGTGAAGTGGAGCTAGTGTAGAGAACTGTTGCAGAAAGGTATTTTTTTTGTGAGGTGGAGCTAGTGTCGAGAACTCTTGCAGGAAGTTATACTTTTTGTGATTCGGAGCCAATATGGAGAACTGTTGAGGAAACATATTGTTTTGTGATGTGGAGCTAATGTAGAGAACTGTTGCAGAAAGGTATTGATTTGTGAGGTGGAGCTATTGTGGAGAACTGTTGCAGGAAGGTATAGTTTTGTGATTTGTAGCTAGTGTGTAGAAAAGTTGCAGGAACGTTTTTTTTTGTGATTCGGAGCTAGTATGAAGAACTGTTGCTGGAAGGTAATGTTTTGTGATTCGGAGCCAGTGTGGGAACCTGTTGCATGAAGGTATTATTTTGTGATTCGTAGCCATTGTGGACAACAGTTTAGATAGGTATTGTTTTGTGATGTGAAGCTACTGTGTAGAAATGTTGCAGGAAGATATTGTTTTGTGATGTGGAGCTAGTGTGTAGAACTGTTGCAGGAAGGTAGAGTTTTGAGATTTGGAGGCAGTGTGCAGAACTGTAGTAGGAAGGTATTAATTTGTGATGTGGAGCTAGTGTATATAACTGTTGTAGGAATTTATAGTTTTGTGATTCGGAGCTAGTGTGAAGAACTGTTGCTTGAAGGTATAGTTTTGTGATTCGGAGCCAGTGTGGAGAACTGTTGCAGAAACGTACTGTTTTGTGATGTGGAGCTAGTGTAGAGAAATGTTGCAGAATGGTATTGTTTTGTGAGGTGGAGGTAGTGTGGAGAACTGTTGCAGGAAGGTATAGTTTTGTGATTCGTAGCCAGTGTGGGGAACTGTTGCAAAAACGTATTATTTTGTGAGGTAGAGCTAGTGTGGAGAACTCTTGCAGAAGGTATAGTTTTGTGATTCGGAGCTTGTGTGAAGAACTGTTGCTGGAAGGTAAAGTTTTGTGATTCCGAGCCAGTATGCAGAACTGTTGCAGGAAGGTATTGTTTTGTGAGGTGGAGCTAGTGTGTAGAACTGTTGCAGGAAGGTATAGTTTTGTGATTCAGAGCTAGTGTGAAGAACTGTTGCTGGAAGGTATAGTTTTGTGATTCGGAGCCAGTGTGGAGAACTGTTGCAGAAACGTATTGTTTTGTGATGTGGAGCTAGTGTAGAGAACTGTTGCAGGAAGGTAATGTTTTGTGATGTGGTGCTAGTGTGTAGAAATGTTGCAGGAAAGTATTGTTTTGTGATTTATAGCTAGTGTGGAGAACTGTTGCAGGAAGGTATAGTTTTGTGATGATGAGCTAGTGTGGGGAACTGTTGCAATTAGGTTTAGTTTTGTGATTCGGAGCCAGTGTGTAGAACTTTTGTGTGAAGGTATTATTTTGTGATACATAGCCAGTGTGGAGAACAGTTGCAGAAAGGTATCTTTTTGTGATGTGGAGCTACTGTGTAGAAACGTTGCAGGAAGGTATTGTTTTTTGATGTGGACCTAGTGTGGAGAACTATTGCAGGAAGGTATAGTTTTGAGATTCGGAGCTTGTGTGAAGAACTGTTGCTTGAAGGTATCGTTTTTTGATTCTGGGCCATTGTGGGGAACTGTTGCAGAAACGTATTGTTTTGTGAGGTGGAGCTAGTGTGGAGAACAGTTGCAGGAATGTATAGTTTTGTGATATGGAGAATGTTGTGTAGGAATTTTGCAGGAAAGTATTGTTTTGTGACTTGGAGCTAGTGTGGAGAAGTGTAGCAGGAAAGTATTGTTTTGTGATTCAGAGCTAGTATGAATAACTGTTGCTGGAAGGTATAGTTTTGTGAGGTAGAGCCAGTGTGGAAAACTGTTGCAGGAAGGTATTATTTTGTGATGCATAGCCAGTGTGGAGAAGAGTTTAGAAAGGAATTGTTTTGTGATGTGGAACTACTGTGTAGAAATTTTGCTAGAAGGTATTGTTTTGTGATGTGGAGATAGTGTGTAGAACTGTTGCTGGAAGGTAAAATTTTGTGATTCGGAGCCGATGTGCAGAACTTTTGCAAGAAGGTATTATTTTGTGATGTCGATCTAGTGTAGAAAACTGTCGCAGAATGTTACTGTTTTGTGAGTTGAAGCTAGTGTGGAGAACTGTTGCAGGAAGGTATTGTTTGGCGATTCGGAGCCAGTGTGGAGAACTGCTGCAGAAACTTATTGTTTTGTGATGTGGAGCTACTGTGTAGAAATGTTGCAGGAAGGTATTGTTTTGTGATTTGGAGCTAGTGTGAAGAACTGTTGCTGGAAGGTATAGTTTTGTGGTTCGGAGACAGGATGGAGAACTGTTGCAGAAACGTATTGTTTTTTGTGTGGTGCTAGTGTAGAGAACTGATGCAGAAAGGTATTGGTTTGTGAGGTGGAGCTAGTGTGGAGAACTGTTGCAGGAACGTACAGTTTTGTGATGTGGAGCTAGTGTGGGGAACTGTTGCAATTAGGTATAGTTTTGTGATTTGGAGCCAGTGTGGGAAACTGTTGCAGGAAGGTATTATTTTGTGATACATAGCCAGTGTGGAGAACTGTTGGAGAAAGGTATCATTTTGTGATGTGGACCTACTGTGTAGAAATGTTGCAGGAAGGTATTGTTTTGTGATGTGGAGCTAGTGTGGAGAACTCTTGCAGAAAGGTATAGTTTTGTGATTCGGAGCTTGTGTGAAGAACTGTTGCTGGAAGGTAAGGTTTTGTGATTCAGAGCCAGTGTGCAGAACTGTTGCAGGAAGGTATTATTTTGTGATGTGGATCTAGTGTAGAGAACTGTTGCAGAAAGGTATTGTTTTGTGAGGTGGAGCTAGTGTGGAGTACTGTTGCAGGAAGTTATACTTTGTGATTCCGAGCCAGAATGTAGAACTGTTGCAGAAACGTATTGTTTTGTGATGTGGAGCTAATGTAGAGAACTGTTGCAGAAAGGTATTGATTTGTGAGGTGGAGCTATTGTGGAGAACTGTTGCAGGAAGGTATAGTTTTGTGATTTGTAGCTACTGTGTAGAAATGTTGAAGGAAAGTGTTGTTTTGTGATTCAGAGCTAGTGTGAAGAACTGTTGCTGGAAGGTATAGTTTTGTGTTTAGGAGCCAGTGTGGGAAACTGTTGCAGGAAGGTATTATTTTGTGATGCGTAGCCAGTGTGGACAACAGTTTAGATAGGTATTGTTTTGTGATGTGGAACTACTGTGCAGAAATGTTGCAGGAAGATATTGTTTTGTGATGTGGAGCTAGTGTGTAGAACTGTTGCACCAAGGTATAGTTTTGTGATTCGGCGCCAGTGTACAGTACTGTTGCAGGAAGGTATTATTTTGTGATTTGGATCTAGTGTAGAAAACTGTTTCAGAGAGTTATTGTTTTGTGAGTTGAAGCTAGTGTAGAGAACTGTTGCAGGAAGGTATTGTTGGTTGATTCTCAGCCATTGTGGAGAACTGCTGCAGAAAAGTATTGTTTTGTGATGTGGAGCTAGTGTAGAGAACTGTTGCAGAAAGGTATTGTTTTGTGAGGTGGAGCTAGTGTCTAGAACTCTTGCAGCAAGGTATACTTTTGTGATTCGGAGCCAGTATGGAGAACTGTTGCAGAAACATATTGTTTTGTGATGTGGATCTAATGTAGAGAACTGTTGCAGAAAGGTATTGATTTGTGAGGTGGAACTATTGTGGAGAACTGTTGCAGGAAGGTATAGTTTTGGAATTTGTAGCTAGTGTGTAGAAATGTAGCAGGAAAGTATTGTTTTGTGATTCGGAGCTAGTGTGAAGAACTGTTGCTGGAAGGTATAGTTTTGTGATTAGCAGCCAGTGTGGGAAACTGTTGCAGGACGGTATTATTTTGTGATGCGTAGCCAGTGTGGACAACAGTTTAGATAGGTATGTTTTGTGATGTGGAACTACTGTGCAGAAATGTTGCTGGAAGGTATTGTTTTGTGATGTGGAGCTAGTGTGGGGAACTGTTGCAATTAGGTATAGTTATGTGATATGGAGCCAGTGTGTAGAACTTTTGCAGGAAGGTATTATTTTGTGATACATAGCCAGTGTGGATAACTGTTGGAAAAAGTTATCGTTTTGTGATGTGGACCTACTGTGTAGAAATATTGCTGGAAGGTATTGTTTTGTGATGTGGAGCTAGTGTGGAGAACTCTTGCAGAAAGGTAAAGTTTTGTGATTCGGTGCCAGTGTGCAGAACTGTTGCAGGAAGGTATTATTTTATGATGTGGATCTAGTGTAGAGAACTGTTGGAGAAAGGTATTGTTTTGTGAGGTGGAGCTAGTGTGGAGAACTGTTGCAGGAAGTTATACTTTTGTGTTTCGGAGCCAGTATGGAGAACTGATGCAGAAACGTATTGTTTTGTGATGTGGAGCTAATGTAGAGAACTGTTGCAGAAAGGTATTGATTTGTGAGGTGGAGCTATTGTGGAGGACTGTTGCAGGAAGGTACAGTTTTTTGATTTGTAGCTACTGTGTAGAAATGTTGAAGGAAAGTATTGTTTTGTGATTCGGAGCTAGTGTGAAGAACTGTTGCTGGAAGGTATAGTTTTGTGATTCGGAGCCAGTGTGGGAAACTGTTGCAGGAAGGTATTATTTTGTGCTGCATAGCCAGTGTGGACAACAGTTTAGAAAGGTATTTTTTTTTGTTTGTTTTGTTTTTTGGTTTTTTTTGTTTGTTTTTTTTTTTTTTTTTTTTCTTTTTTTTTTATTGAAAAAAAATTCTGCCTCCTCCCCGCCTCCCATTTCCCTCCCACTCCTCCCTCCCCTCCTCCCTTCCCCCCACTCCTCCCCCTCCCTCTCCAGCCTGAAGAGCAGTCAGGGTTCCTGTGGAAAGTCCAATGTCCTCCCCCCTCGATCCTGGTCTAGGTAGGTGAACGTCCAAACTGGATAGGCTCCCACAAAACCAGAACATGAAGTAGGATCAAAACCCGGTGCCATGGTCCTTGGCTTCTCAGCAGACCTCATTGTCCGCCAAATTCAGAGAGTCCAGTTTTATCCCATGCTTTTTCAGTCAGAGTCCAGCTGGCCTTGGTGAGCTCCCAAAGACTCAGCCCCCACTGTCTCCACGGGTGGGCGCACCCCTTGTGGTCCTGACTTCTTTGCTCATATTCTCCCTCCTTCTGCTCCTCATTGGGACTTTGGGAGCTCAGTCCAGTGCTCCAGTGTGGGTCTCTGTCTCTATCTCCATCCATCGCCAGGTGAAGTTTCTTTATTTATCTCTAGAAACCAATTATAAGTGAGTACATCCCATGCTCATCCTTTTCGGTCTGGGTTACCTCACTCAGGATAGTGTTTTCTATTTCCATCCATTTGCATGCAAAATTCGCGAAGTCATTGTTTTTTACCGCTGAGTAGTATTCTAATGATTATATATTCCATACTTTCTTCATCCATTCTTCCATTGAAGGGCATCTAGGTTGTTTCCAGGTTCTGGCTATTACAAATAATGCTGCAATGAACATAGTTGAACAAATGTCCTTGTCATATGATCGGGCATCTCGTGGGTATATTCCCAAGAGTGGCATTGCTGGGTCCATGGGTATGTTGATCCCAAATTTCCTGAGAAACCGCCACACTGCTTTCCAAAGTGGTTGCACAAGTTTGCATTCCCACCAGCAATGGATGAGGGTGCCCCTTTCTCCACAGCCTCTCCAGCAAAGGCTATCATTGGTGTTTTTGATTTTAGCCATTCTGACAGGTGTAAGGTGATATCTCAATGTTGTTTTGATTTGCATTTCCCTGATCGCTAAGGAGGCTGAGCATGACCTTAAGTGCCTTTTGGCCATTTGAACATCTTCTGTTGAGAATTCCCTCTTCAGATCAGTGCCCCATTTTTTAATTGGGTTAATTAGCATTTTAAAGTCTAGTTTCTTGAGTTCTTTATATATTTTGGAGATCAGACCTTTGTCTGTTGCGGGGTTGGTGAAGATCTTCTCCCAGTCAGTGGGTTGCCTTTTTGTCTTAGTGACAGTGTCTTTTGCGTTACAGAAGCTTCTCAGTTTCAGTAGGTCCCATTTATTCAATGTTGCCCTTAATGACTGTGCTGCTGCGGTTATACCTAGGAAGTGATCGCCTGTGCCCATCTGTTGTAGGGTACTTCCCACTTTCTCTTCTATCAGGTTCAGTGTGTTCAGATTGATATTGAGGTCTTTGATCCATTTGGACTTGAGTTTTGTGCATGGTGATAGATATGGGTCTATTTTCATTCTTCTACAGGTTGACATCCAGTTGTGCCAGCACCATTTGTTGAAGATGCTTTCTTTCTTCCATTGTATACTTTTAGCACCTTTATCAAAAATGAGGTGTTCATAGGTTTGTGGGTTAAAATCCGGGTCTTCTATACGATTCCATTGGTCGACTTCTCTATTTTTATGCCAATACCACCCCGATTTCATTACTGTAGCTCTGTAATAGAGTTTAAAGTCAGGGATGGTAATGCCTCCCGAAGTTCCTTTATTGGATAAGATTGTTTTGGCTATCCTGGGTTTTTTGTTATTCCATATAAAGTTGATTATTGTCCTTTCAAGATCCGTGAAGAATTTTGATGGGATCTTGATGGGGATTGCATTGAATCTATAAATTGCCTTTGGTAGGATTGCCATTTTTACTATGTTGATCCTCCCAATTCACGAGCAAGGGAGATCCTTCCGTTTTCTGGTATCCTCTTCAATTTCTTTCTTCAATGCTTTAAAGTTCTTGTCAAATAGATCCTTCACTTCTTTGGTTAGAGTTACCCCGAGATATTTTATGCTGTTTGTGGCTATTGTGAAAGGTGATGCTTCTCTGATTTCCCTCTCTGCTTCCATATCCTTTGTGTATAGGAGGGCGACTGATTTTTTTGGAGTTGATCTTGTATCCGGCCACATTACTAAAGGTGTTTATCAGCTGTAAAAGTTCTTTGGTGGAGTTTTGGGGGTCACTTATGTACACTATCATATCATCTGCAAATAACGAAAGTTTAACTTCTTCCTTTCCAATTCGAATCCCTTGATCCCCTTATGTTGTCTTATTGCTATTGCTAACACTTCAAGCACTATATTGAAGAGGTATGGAGAGAGTGGACAGCCTTGTCGTGTTCCTGACTTAAGTGGGATGGCTTTGAGTTTCTCTCCGTTTAGTTTGATGTTAGCTGTCGGTTTGCTGTAAATAGCTTTTATTATATTTAGGTATGATCCTTGTATCCCTAATCTCTCCAAGACTTTTATCATAAAGGGATGTTGAATTTTGTCAAAAGCTTTTTCAGCATCTAAAGAAATGATCATATGGTTTTTTTCTTTCAGTTTATTTATATGGTGGATTACATTGATAGATTTTCGTATGTTGAACCAGCCCTGCATCTCTGGGATGAAGCCTACTTGATCATAATGGATAATTTTTCTAATGTGTTCTTGGATACGGTTAGCCAGTATTTTGTTGAGGATTTTTTGCGTCGATGTTCATGAGTGAGATTGGTCTGTAATTCTCTTTCTTGGTTGAGTCTTTGTGTGGTTTTGGTATCAGAGTGACGGTAGCTTCATAAAAAGGAATTTGGCAATGACTCTTCTGTTTCTATATTGTGAAATACCTTAAGGAGTATAGGTATTAGGTCTTCTTGGAAATTCTGGTAGAATTCCGCATTGAAACCGTCTGGTCCTGGGCTTTTTTTGGTAGGAGGTTTTTGATAACAGCTTCTAATTCTTCGCGACTGACAGGTCTATTTAGATTGTTCACCTGGTCCTGATTTAATTTTGGTATATGGCATTTATCTAAAAAAGTGTCCATTTCTTTTACATTTTCCAGTCTTGTGGCATACAGGCTTTTGTAGTAAGATCTAATGATTCTCTGAATTTCCTCTATGTCTGTGGTTATGTCCCCCTTTTCATTTCTGATCTTATTAATTTGCAAATTCTCTCTCTGCCGTTTGATTAGTTTGGATAGGGGTTTATCAATTTTGTTGATTTTTTCCAGGAACCAGCTTTTTGTTTCATTGATTCTTTGGATTGTTTTCTGTGTTTCTATTTTGTTGATTTCCGCTCTCAGTTTGACAATTTCCAGTCTTCTACTCCTCCTAGGTGAGTCTGCTTCTTTTTTTCTAGAGCTTTCAGGTGGGCTGTTAAGTCTCCAATGTATGCTTTCTCTGTTTTCTTTAAGTGGGCACTAAGGGCTATGAACTTTCCCCTTAGGACTGCTTTCAAAGTGTCCCATAAGTTTGAGTATGTTGTTTCTTTATTTTCATTGAATTCAAGGAAGACTTTAATTTCTTTCTTTATTTCTTCTTTGATCCAGGTGTGGGTCAATAGTTGACTGTTCAGTTTCCATGAGTTTGTAGGCTTTCTGGGGGTAGCTTTGTTGTTGAATTCTAACTTTAGACCATGGTGATCTGATAAGACACAGGTGGTTATGGATATTTTTTTGTAACAGTGGAAGTTTGCTTTGTTGCCGAGGATGTGGTCAATTTTCGAGAAGGTTCCATGAGCTGCAGAGAAGAAGGTATATTCTTTCCTATTTGGGTGGAATGTTCTATAGATGTCTGTTAACTCCATTTGATTCATTACCTCCATTAATTCTCTTATTTCTCTGTTAGGCTTCTGTCTGATTGACCTGTCCATTGGTGAAAGAGGAGTGTTGAAATCTCCTACTATTAGTGTGTGCGGTTTGATGGCAGCCTTGAGTTTTAGTAATGTTTCTTTTATGTACGTGGGTGCTTTTATGTTAGGGGCATAGATATTCAGGATTGAGACTTCATCCTGATGAATTGTTCCTGTTATGAGTATGAAATGTCCCTCCATCTCTTCAGATTGACTTAAGTTTGAAGTCAACTTTGTTAGAAATTAGTATGGCCACACCTGCTTGTTTCTTAGGTCCATTTGCTTGATAAACCTTTTCCCATCCCTTTACTCTAAGTAGGTGCCTGTCTTTGTGGTTGAGGTGTGCTTCTTGTAAACAGCAGAATGTTGGATCCTGTTTGCGTATCCAATCTCTTAGCCTGTGCCTTTTTATAGGTGAGTTGAGTCCATTGACATTAAGGGATATTAATGACCAGTGTTTGTTAACTCCGGTCAGATTTTTAGTCATAGAGTTTGTGTGTTTGCCTTCTTTGAGTTGTGCTGGTGAAGGGTCTCTAGATGTTTGAGATATTGTGGTCATTGTTGGACTCCTTGGTTTGTGATTTTCCTTCTATTACTTTCTGTAAGGCTGGATTTGTGGCTACGTATTGTTTAAATTTGTTTTTATCCTGGAAAATTTTGTTTTCTCCATTTATAGTGAACGAAAGCTTGGCTGGGTATAGTAGTCTGGGCTTGCATCCATGTTCTCTTAGCTTCTGCAGTACATCTATCCAGGACCTTCTGGCTTTCATGGTTTCCATAGAGTAGTCAGGTGTAAGTCTGATAGGTTTACCTTTATAAGTAACTTGACCTTTTTCCTTTGCAGCTCTTAATATTCTTTCTTTATTCTGTATGTTTTGTGTTTTGATTATTATATGGCGAGGAGATGTTTTTTTTTTTTGGTCCAGTCTATTTGGTGTTCTGTATGCTTCTTGAACCTTCAAAGGAATATCTTTCTTTAGGTTGGGAAAGTTTTCTTCTATAATTTTATTAAATATATTTTCTGGACCATTGAGCTGTACTTCTTCTCCTTCTTCTATCCCAATTATTCTTAGGTTTGGTCTTTTTATTGTGTCCCATATTTCCTGAATGTTTTGTGATGAGAATTTGTTGGTTTTGCTATTTTCTTTGATCAGTGTGTTTATTTTCTCTATGGTATCTTCAGTGTCTGACATTCTTCTTCTATCTCTTGTAATCTGTTGGTAGTACTTGTCTCTGTGGTTCCTGATCGTTTATCCAGGTTTTCCAATTCCATCCTTCCCTTCGGTTTGTGTTTTCTTCATTACTTCCATTTCATTCTTCAAGTCTTGAACTGCTTCCTTATCTGTTTGATTGCTTTTTCTTGCTTCTCTTGGTTTTCTTGGGTATCTTTGAGCGACTTATTCATTTCCCTCTACTTTTTTGTTTGTCATCTCTAATTGTTTATGGCAGTTTTTCACCTCCTGTTTAAGGTCCTCTATTATTTTCATATAATTCACTTTTGAGTCAAATTCTTCTAATTCTTCTGGAGTAGAGTGTACAATTCTTCTTGTTTTTGGATCCCTGGGTTCTGGTGATGTCATGTTGTCTTTCAGGTTGTTGGAGGAATTCTTATATTGGCGCCTTCCCATCTCTTGCTTCAAATGGAGCCCAGAGAGGCCTGGTGTCTTGGTCCAGACTTTGCTGTGACTGTCTCTCTGGGTGTATCTCTTCAGTGTAGAAACAGGAACCAACCCGTCCAGATGGAACTCCTCAGCACAGCAACTCAGATGGCAACCCTGGAGCACCAGCTGTAGGTGCCCAAGCTCCCCCACAGGGAACCTTGAGACCTGCCCAGAAGGCAGGCACTCCCCACTCTGGGTGGATAGCCTTAGTGAAGGAACTTAAAACTGTTCTTGAGCACTGGTCCTAGCAAGCCTCAGTGCAGGGTTGGGGGTGGGGTGGGTTGCCGGGGGGATTGGGTCTTGCCTAAGAAAGGCAGCCCTGCAGAAGGAGCTGGGCGAGGGGGTTTGTGCTAGCTTCTGGGACACACCGCCCCTGGCTAGTAGACACTCACCCGTCCAGATGGAATTCCTCAGCTCCTAATCATCAGGGCCTTCTGGTAGCTCAAGGATCCGGGGACAAGAGGAAGGGGGTGGGAGGGAGCGAGGGGTCCAATAGACCACCGGAGATCCTGGAGCCCCAGCTGTAGGTGCCCAAGCTCTCCCACAGGGAACCTTGAGACCTGCCCAGAAGGCAGGGACTCCCCGCTCTGGGTGGATAGCCCATCCAGATGGAATTCCTCAGCTCCTAACCAGGGCCATCTGGTAGCTCAAGGATCCGGGGACAAGAGGTAGGGGGTGGGAGGGAGCGAGGGGTCCAGTAGACCACCGGAGATCCTGGAGCCCCAGCTGTAGGTGCCCAAGCTCTCCCACAGGGAACCTTGAGACCTGCCCAGAAGGCAGGGACTCCCTGCTCCGTCCAGATGGAATTCCTCAGCTCCTAATCATCAGGGCCTTCTGGTAGCTCAAGGATCCGGGGACAAGAGGTAGGGGGTGGGAGGGAGCAAGGGGTCCAGTGGACCACCAGAGATCCTGGAGCCCCAGCTGTAGGTGCCCAAGCTCTCCCACAGGGAACCTTGAGACCTGCCCAGAAGGCAGGGACTCCCCGCTCTGGGTGGATAGCCTTTGTCAAGAAAGGTATTGTTTTGTGATGTGGAGCTACTGTGTAGAAATATTGCAGGAAGATATTGTTTTGTGATGTGGAACTAGTGTGTAGAACTGTTGCACCAAGGTAGAGATTTGTGATTCGGAGCCAGTGTGCAGAACTGTTGTAGGAAGGTATTAATTTGTGATGTGGAGCTAGTGTAGTGAACTGTTGCAGAAAGGTATTGTTTTGTGAGGTGGAGCTAGTGTGTAGAACTGTTGCAGGAATGTATAGTTTTGTGATTCAGAGCTATTGTGAAGAACTGTTGCTGGAAGGTATAGTTTTGTGATTCAGAGCCAGTGTGCAGAACTGTTGCAGGAAGGTATTATTTTGTGATGTGTATCTAGTGTAGAAAACTGTTGCAGAAAGTTATTGTTTTGTGAGGTGGAGCTAGTTTAGAGAACTATTGCAGGAAGGTATTGTTGGGTGATTCGGAGCCAGTGTGGAGAACTGCTGCAGAAAAGTATTGTTTTGTGATGTGGAGCTAATGTAGAGAACTGTTGCAGAAAGGTATTGTTTTGAGAGTTGGAGCTATTGTGGAGAACTGTTTGCATGAAGGTAGTGTTTTGTGAAGTTGAGCTACTGTGGAGAACGACTGCAGGAAGGTATAGTTTTGTGATATGGAGCTAGTGTGAAGAACTGTTGCTGTAAGGTATAGTGTTGTGATTCGGAGCCAGGATGTAGAACTGTTGCAGGAAGGTATTATTTTGTGATGTGCATCTAGTGTAGAGAATTTTGCAGAAAGGTAGAGTTTTGTGATTCGGAGCCATTGTAGAACTGTTGTAGGAAGGTATTAATTTGTGATGTGGAGCTAGTGTAGAGAACTATTGTAGAAAGGTATTGTTTTGTGAGGTGGAGCTAGTGTGGAGAACTGTTGCAGGAAGGTATAGTTTTGTGATGTGGAGCTAGTGTGGGGAACTGTTGCAATTAGTTATAGTTTTGTGATTCGAAGCCATTGTGTAGGACTGTTGCAGGAAGGTATTATTTTGTGATACATAGCCAGTGTGGAGAACAGTTGCAGAAAGGTATCTTTTTTTGATGTGGAGCTACTTTGTAGAAATGTTGCAGGAAGGTATTGTTTTTTGATGTGGAGCTAGTGTGGAGAACTGTTGCAGGAAGATATAATTTTGTGATTCGGAGCCAGTATGGAGAACTGTGGCAGAAACGTATTGTTTTGTGATTTCGACCTAATATAGAGAACTGTTGCAGAAAGGTATTGTTTTGTGATATGGAGCTAGTGTGGAGAACTGTTGCAGAAACGTATTGTTTTGTGATATGGAGCTAGTGTGGAGAACTGTTGCAGAAAGGTATTGTTTTGTGAGGTGGAGCTACTATGGAGAACTGTTGCAGGAAGTTATACTTTTGTGATTCGGAGCCAGTGTAAAGAACTGTTGCAGAAACGTATTTTTTTGTGATGTAGAGCTCATGTAGAGAACTGTTGCAGAAAGGTATTGTTTTGTGAGGTGGAGATAATGTGGAGAACTGTTTGCATGGAAGTAGTGTTTTGTGAAGTGGAGCTACTGTGGAGAACGGTTGCATTAAGGTATAGTTTTGTGATATTGAGCTAGTGTGTAGAAATGTTGCAGGAAATTATTGCTTTGTGATTCGGAGCTAGTGTGAATAACTGTTGCTGGAAGGTATAGTTTTGTGATTCGGAGCCAGTGTGCAGTTCTGTTGCAGGAAGGTATTATTTTATGATTTGGATCTAGTGTAGAAAACTGTTTCAGAGAGTTATTGTTTTGTGAGTTGGAGCTAGTGTAGAGAACTGTTGCAGGAAGGTATTGTTGGGTGATTCGGAGCCAGTGTGGAGAACTGCTGCAGAAAAGTATGATTTTGTGATGTGGAGCTAGTGTAGAGAACTGTTGCAGAAAGGTATTGATTTGTGAGGTGGAGCTATTGTGGAGAAATGTTGCAGGAAGGTATTGATTTCTGAGGTGGAGCAATTGTGGAGAACTGTTGCAGGAAAGTATAGTTTTGTGATTTGTAGCTAGTGTGTAGAAATGTTGCAGGAAAGTATTGTTTTGTGATTCGGAGCTAGTGTGAAGAATTGTTGCTGGAAGGTATAGTTTTGTGATTAGGAGCCAGTGTGGGAAACTGTTGCAGGAAGGTATTATTTTGTGATGCGTAGCCAGTGTGGACAACAGTTTAGATAGGTATTGATTTGTGATGTGGAATTACTGTGCAGAAATGTTGCAGGAAGATATTGTTTTGTGATGTGGAGCTAGTGTGTAGAACTGTTGCAGGAAGGTAGATTTTTGTGATTCAAAGGCAGTGTGCAGAACTGTTGTAGGAAGGTATTAATTTGTGATGTGGAGCTAGTGTAGAGAACTGTTGCAGAAAGGTATTGTTTTGTGAGGTGGAGCTAGTGTGTAGAACTGTTGCAGGAAGGTATAGTTTTGTGATTCGGAGCTAGTGTAAAAACTGTTGCTGGAAGGTATTGTTTTGTGATTTGGAGCTAGTGTGGAGAACTGTTGCTGGAAGGTATAGTTTTTGATTTGGAGCCAGTGTGCGGAAATGTTGCAAAAATGTGTTATTTTTTGAGGTGGAGCTAGTGTGGAGAGCCTTGAAGGAAGGTATAGTTTTGCGATGTGAAGCTAGTGTGGGGAACTGTTGCTGGAAGGTATAGTTTTGTGATTCGGAGCCAGTGTGCAGAACTGATGCAGGAAGGTATTATTTCGTGATGTGGATCTAGTGTAGAAAACTGTTTCAGAGAGTTATTGTTTTGTGAGTTGGAGCGAGTGTGGAGAACTGTTGCAGGAAGGTATTGTTGGGTGATTCGGAGCCAGTGTGGGGAACTGTTGCAGAAAAGTATGATTTTGTGATTTGGAGCTAGTGTATAGAACTGTTGCAGAAAGGTATTGATTTGTGAGGTGGAGCTATTGTGGAGAAATGTTGCAGGAAGGTATTGATTTGTGAGGTGGAGCTATTGTGGAGAACTGTTGCAGGAAGGTATAGTTTTGTGATTTGTAGCTAGTGTGTAGAAATGTTGCAGGAAAGTATTGTTTTGTGATTCGGAGCTAGTGTGAAGAACTGTTGCTGGAAGGTATAATTTTGTGATGCGTAGCCAGTGTGGACAACAATTTAGATAGGTATTGTTTTATGATGTGGAACTACTGTGCAGGAATGTTGAGGGAAGATATTGTTTTGTGATGTGGAGCTAGTGTGTAGAACTGTTGCAGGAAGGTAGATTTTTGTGATTCGGAGTCAGTCTGCAGAACTGTTGTAGGAAGGTATTAATTTGTGATGTGGAGCTAGGGTAGAGAACTGTTGCAGAAAGGTATTGTTTTGTGAGGTGGAGCTAGTGTGTAGAACTGTTGCAGGAAGGTATAGTTTGTGATTTGGAGCTAGTGTGAAGAACTGTTTCTGGAAGGAATAGTTTTGTGATTCGGAGCCAGTGTGGGGAACTGTTGCAGAAACGTATTGTTTTGTGATGTGGAGCTAGTGTAGAGAACTGTTGCAGAATGGTATTGTTTCGTGAGGTGGAAGTAGTATGGAGAACTGTTGCAGGAAAGTATAGTTTTGTGATTCGGAGCCAGTGTGGGGAACTGTTGCAGGAAAGTATAGTTTTGTGATTCGGAGCTAGTGTGAAGAACTGTTGCTGGAAGGTATAGTTTTGTGATTCGGAGCCAGTGTGGGGAACTGTTGCAAAAACGTATTATTTTGTGAGGAGGAGCTAGTGTGGAGAACTGTTGCAGGAAGGTATAGTTTTGATTCGGAGCCAGTGTGGGGAACTGTTGCAAAAACGTATTATTTTGTGAGGTGGAGCTAGTGTGGAGAACTCTTGCAGGAAGGTATAGTTTTGTGATTCGGAGCTTGTGTGAAGTACTGTTGCTAGAAGGTAAAGTTTTGTGATTCTGAGCCAGGATGTAGAACTGTTGCAGCAAGGTATTATTTTGTGATGTGCATCTAGTGTAGAGAATTTTGCAGAAAGGTAGAGTTTTGTGATTCGGAGCCATTGTAGAACTGTTGTAGGAAGGTATTAATTTGTGATGTGGAGCTAGTGTAGAGAACTATTGTAGAAAGGTGTTGTTTTGTGAGGTGGAGCTAGTGTGGAGAACTGTTGCAGGAAGGTATAGTTTTGTGATGTGGAGCTAGTGTGGGGAACTGTTGAAATTAGTTATAGTTTTGTGATTCAAAGCCATTGTGTAGGACTGTTGCAGGAAGGTATTATTTTGTGATACATAGCCAGTGTGTAGAACAGTTGCAGAAAGGTACCTTTTTTTGATGTGGAGCTACTTTGTAGAAATGTTGCAGGAAGGTATTGTTTTTTGATGTGGAGCTAGTGTGGAGAACTCTTGCAGGAAGGTATATTTTTGTGATCGGAGCTTGTGTGAAGAACTGTTGCTGGAAGGTAAAGTTTTGTGATTCGGAGCCAGTGTGCAGAACTGTTGCAGGAAGGTATTATTTTGTGATGTGGAGCTAGTGTAGAGAACTGTTGCAGAAAGGTATTGTTTTGTGAGGTGGAACTAGTGTGGAGAAATGTTGCAGGAAGTTATACTTTTGTGATTCGGAGCCAGTGTGGAGAACTGTTGCAGAAACGTATTATTTTGTGATGTGGAGCTAATGTAGAGAACTATTGCAGAAACGTATTGTTTTGTGAGGTGGAGCTATTGTGGAGAACTGTTTGCATGAAGGTAGTGTTTTGTGAAGTGGAGCTACTGTGGAGAACGGTTGCAGAAAGGTATAGTTTTGTGATGTGGAGTTAGTGTGTAGAACTGTTTCAGGAAGGTATAGTTTTGTGATTCTGAGCTAGTGTGAAGAACTGTTGCTTGAAGGTATAGTTTTGTGATTCGGAGCCAGTGTGGAGAACTCTTGCAGAAAAGTATTGTTTTGTGATATGGAGCTAGTGTAGAGAACTGTTGCAGAAAGGTATTGTTTTGTGAGGTGGAGCTAGTGTGGAGTACTGTTGCAGCAAGGTATAGTTTTGTGATTCGGAGACAGTGTGGAGAACTGTTGCAGGAAAGTATTGTTTTGTAATTCGGAGCTAGTGTGAAGAACTGTTGCTGGAAGGTATAGTTTTGTGATTCGGAGCCAGTGTGGGGAACTGTTGCAAAAACGTATTATTTTGTGAGGAGGAGCTAGTGTGGAGAACTGTTGCAGGAAGGTATAGTTTTTGATTCGGAGCCAGTGTGGGGAACTGTTGCAAAAACGTATTATTTTGTGAGGTGGAGCTAGTGTGGAGAACTCTTGCAGGAAGGTATAGTTTTGTGATTCGGAGCTTGTGTGAAGAACTGTTGCTAGAAGGTAAAGTTTTGTGATTCTGAGCCAGGATGTAGAACTGTTGCAGCAAGGTATTATTTTGTGATGTGCATCTAGTGTAGAGAATTTTGCAGAAAGGTAGAGTTTTGTGATTCGGAGCCATTGTAGAACTGTTGTAGGAAGGTATTAATTTGTGATGTGGAGCTAGTGTAGAGAACTATTGTAGAAAGGTGTTGTTTTGTGAGGTGGAGCTAGTGTGGAGAACTGTTGCAGGAAGGTATAGTTTTGTGATGTGGAGCTAGTGTGGGGAACTGTTTCAATTAGTTATAGTTTTGTGATTCAAAGCCATTGTGTAGGACTGTTGCAGGAAGGTATTATTTTGTGATACATAGCCAGTGTGTAGAACAGTTGCAGAAAGGTATCTTTTTTTGATGTGGAGCTACTTTGTAGATATGTTGCAGGAAGGGATTGTTTTTTGATGTGGAGCTAGTGTGGAGAACTCTTGCAGGAAGGTATATTTTTGTGATTCGGAGCTTGTGTGAAGAACTGTTGCTGGAAGGTAAAGTTTTGTGATTCGGAGCCAGTGTGCAGAACTGTTGCAGGAAGGTATTATTTTGTGATGTGGAGCTAGTGTAGAGAACTGTTGCAGAAAGGTATTGTTTTGTGAGGTGGAACTAGTGTGGAGAAATGTTGCAGGAAGTTATACTTTTGTGATTCGGAGCCAGTGTGGAGAACTGTTGCAGAAACGTATTATTTTGTGATGTGGAGCTAATGTAGAGAACTATTGCAGAAACGTATTGTTTTGTGAGGTGGAGCTATTGTGGAGAACTGTTTGCATGAAGGTAGTGTTTTGTGAAGTCGAGCTACTGTGGAGAACGGTTGCAGAAAGGTATAGTTTTGTGATGTGGAGTTAGTGTGTAGAACTGTTTCAGGAAGGTATAGTTTTGTGATTCTGAGCTAGTGTGAAGAACTGTTGCTTGAAGGTATAGTTTTGTGATTCGGAGCCAGTGTGGAGAACTCTTGCAGAAACGTATTGTTTTGTGATATGGAGCTAGTGTAGAGAACTGTTGCAGGAAGGTATTGTTTTGTGAGGTGGAGCTAGTGTGGAGTACTGTTGCAGCAAGGTATAGTTTTGTGATTCGGAGACAGTGTGGAGAACTGTTGCAGGAAAGTATTGTTTTGTAATTCGGAGCTAGTGTGAAGAACTGTTGCTGGAAGGTGTAGTTTTGTGATTCGGAGCCAGTGTGGGGAACTGTTGCAAAAACGTATTATTTTGTGAGGGGAGGAGCTAGTGTGGAGAACTCTTCCAGGAAGGTATAGTTTTGTGATGTGGAGCTAGTGTGTAGAAATGTTGCAGGAAAGTATTGTTTTGTGATTTGGAGCTAGTGTGGAGAACTGTTGCAGGAGGGTATAGTTTTGTGATGTGGAGCTAGTGTGGAGAACTCTTGCAGGAAGGTATAGTTTTGTGATTCGGAGCTTGTGTGAAGAACTGTTGCTGAAAGGTAAATTTTTGTGATTCGGAGCCAATGTGCAAAACTGTTGCAGGAAGGAATTATTTTGTGATGTGTATCTAGTGTAGAAAATTGTTGCAGAAAGTTATTGTTTTGTGAGGTGGAGCTAGTGTGGAGAAATGTTGCAGAAAGGTATTGTTTTGTGAGGTGGAGCTACTATGAAGAACTGTTGCAGGAAGATATACTTTTGTGATTCGGAGCCAGTGTGGAGAACAGTTGCAGAAACGTATTGTTTTGTGAGGTTTAGCTATTGTGGAGAACTGTTTGCATGAAGGTAGTGTTTTGTGAAGTGGAGCTACTGTGGAGTACGGTAGCAGGAAGGTATAGTTTTGTGATGTGGAGCTAGTGTGTAGAACTGTTGCAGGAAGATATAGTTTTGTGATTCGGAACTAGTGTGAAGAACTGTTGCTGAAAGGTATAGTTTTGTGATTCGGAGCCAGTGTGGAGAACTGTTGCAGAAAGGTATTGTTTTGTGAGTTGGAGCTAGTGTGGAGAACTGTAGCTGGAAGTTATAATTTTGTGATTCGGAGCCAGTGTGGGGAACTGTTGCAAAAACGTATTATTTTGTGAGGTGGAGCTAGTGTGGAGAACTGTTGCAGGAAGGTATAGTTTTGTGATTCGGAGCCAGTGTGGGGAACTGTTGCAAAAACGTATTATTTTGTGAGGTGGAGCTAGTGTGGAGAACTCTTGCAGGAAGGTATAGTTTGGTGATTCGGAGATAGTGTGAAGAACTGTTTCTGGATGGTATAGTTTTGTGTATCGGAGCCAGTGCGGAGAACTGTTGCAGAAACGTATTGTTTTGTGATGTGGAGCTAATGTAGAGAACTATTTCAGAAAGGTATTGTTTTGTTAGGTGGAGCTATTGTGGAGAACTGTTTGCATGAAGGTAGTGTTTTGTGAAGTGGAGCTACTGTGGAGAACAGTTGCAAGAACATATAGATTTGTAATGTGGAGTTAGTGTGTAGAACTGTTGCTGGAAGGTATAGTTTTGTGATTCGGAGCCAGTGTGGAGAACTGTTGCAGAAACGTATTGTTTTGTGATATGGAGCTAGTGTAGAGAACTGTTGCAGGAAGGTATTGTTTTGTGAGGTGGAGCTAGTGTGTAGAACTGTTGCAGCAAGGTATAGTTTTGTGATGTGGAGCTAGTGTGTAGAAATGTTGCAGGAAAGTATTGTTTTGTGATTTGGAGCTAGTGTGGAGAACTGTTGCTTGAAGTTATAGTTTTGTGATTCGGAGCCACTGTGGGGAACTGTTGCAAAAACTTGTTATTTTGTGAGGTGGAGCTACTGTGGAGAACTCTTGCAGAAAGGTATAGTTTTGTGATGTGGAGCTACTGTGTATAAATGGTGCAGGAAGATATTGTCTTGTGATGTGGAGCTATTGTAGAGAACTGTTGCAGAAAGGTATTGTCTTTTGAGGTGGAGCTAGTGTGGAGAACTGTTGCAGGAAGGTATAGTTTTGTGTTGTGGTGCTAGTGTGGAGAACACTTGCAGGAAGGTATAGTTTTGTGATTCGGAGCTTGTGTGAAGAACTGATGTTGGAAGGTAAAGTTTTGTGATTCGGAGCCAGTGTGCAGAATTGTTTCAGGAAGGTATTATTTTGTGATGTGTATCTAGTGTAGAAAACTGTTGCAGAAAGTTATTGTTTGTGAGTTGGAGCTACTGTGGAGAAATTTTGCAGGAAGGTATTGTTGGGTGTTTCGGAGCCAGTGTGGAGAACTCCTGCAGAAAAGTATGGTTTTGTGATGTGGGGCTAGTGTACAGAACAGTTGCAGAAAGGTATTGTTTTGTGAGGTAGATCTAGTGTGGAGAACTGTTGCAGGAAGTTATACTTTTGTGATTCGGAGCCAGTATGGAGAACTGTTGAGGAAACGTATTGTTTTGTTATGTGGAGCTAATGTAGAGAACTGTTGCAGAAAGGTATTGATTTGTGAGGTGGAGCTATGTGGATAACTGTTGCAGGAAGGTATAGTTTTGTGATTTGTAGCTAGTGTGTAGGAATTTTGCAGGAAAGTATTGTTTTGTGATTTGGAGCTAGTGTGAAGAACTGTTGCTGGAAGGTATAGTTTTGTGATAAGGAGCCAGTGAGGGAAACTGTTGCAGGAAGGTATTATTTTGTGATGCATAGCCAGTGTGGACAACAGTTTAGATAGGTATAGTTTTGTGATGTGGAGCTATTGTGTAGAAATATTGCAGGAAGATATTGTTATGTGATGTGGAGCTAGTGTGTAGAACTGTTGCAGGAAGGTAGATTTTTGTGATTCGGAGCCAGTGTGCAGAACTGTTGTAGGAAGGTATTAATTTGTGATGTGGAGCTAGTGTAGAGAACTGTTGCAGAAAGGTATTGTTTTGTGAGGTGGAGCTATTGTGTAGAACTGTTGCAGGAAGGTATAGTTTTGTGATTCGGAGCTAGTGTGAAGAACTGTTGCTTGAAGGTATAGTTTTGTGATTCAGATCCAGTGTGGAGAACTGTTGCAGAAACATATTGTTTTGGGATGTGGAGCTAGTGTAGAGAACTGTTGCAGAAAGGTATTGTTTTCTGAGGTGGAGCTAGTGTGGAGATCTGTTACAGGAAGGTATAGTTTTGTGATGTGGAACTACTGTGTAGAAATGTTGCAGGAAGATATTGTTTTGTGATGTGGAGCTAGTGTGGAGAACCCTTGCAGGAAGGTATAGTTTTGTGATTCGAAGCTTGTGTGAAGAACTGTTGCTGGAAGGTAATGTTTTGTGATTTGAAGCCAGTGTGCAGAACTGTTGCAGGAAGGTATTATTTTGTGATGTGCATCTAGTGTAGAAAACTGTTGAAGAAAGTTATTGTTTTGTGAGGTGGAGCTAGTGTAGAGAATTGTTGCAGGAAGGTATTGGTTGTGTGATTCGGAGCCAGTGTGGAAAACTGCTGCAGAAACGTATTGTTTTGTGATGTGGAGCTAGTGTAGAGAACTGTTGCAGAAAGGTATTGTTTTGTGAGGTGGAGCTAGTGTGGAGAACTGTTGCAGGAAGATATACTTTTGTGATTCGGAGCCAGTATCTAGAACTGTTGCAGAAACGTATTGTTTTGTGATGTCGACCTAATGTAGAGAACTGTTGCAGAAAGGTATTGTTTTGTGATATAGAGCTAGTGTGGAGAACTGTTGCAGAAACGTATTGTTTTGTGATATGGAGCTAGTGTAGAGAACTGTTGCAGAAAGGTATTGTTTTGTGAGGTGGAGCTAGTGTGGAGAACTGTTGCAGCAAGGTATCGTTTTGTGATGTGGAGCTTGTGTGTAGAAATGTTGCAGGAAAGTATTGTTTTGTGATTTGGAGCTTGTGTGTAGAAATGTTGCAGGAAAGTATTGTTTTGTGATTTGGAGCTAGAGTAGAGAAGTGCTGCAGAAACGTATTGTTTTGTGATGTGGAGCTAGTTTAGAGAACTGGTGCAGAAAGGTATTTTTTGTGATTCGGAGCTTGTGTGAAGAACTGTTGCTGGAAGGTAAAGTTTTGTGTTTCGGAGCCAGTGTGCAGAACGGTTGCAGGAAGGTGTTATTTTGTGATGTGGATCTAGTGTAGAGAACTGTTGCAGAATGGTATTGTTTTGTGAGGTGGAGCCTGTGTGGAGAACTGTTGCAGGAAGGTATTGTTTGGTTATTCGGAGCCAGTGTGGAGAACTGGTGCAGAAACGTATTGTTTTGTGATGTGGAGCTAGTATAAAGAACTGTTGTAGAAAAGTATTGTTTTGTGAGATGGAGCTAGTATGGAGAACTGTTGCAGGAAGTTATACTTTTGTGATTCGGAGCCAGTGTGGAGAACTGTTGCAGAAACGTATTTTTTTCTGATGTGGAGCTCATGTAGAGAACTGTTGCAGAAAGGTATTGTTTTGTGAGGTTGAGATAATGTGGAGAACAGTTTGCATGAAAGTAGTGTTTTGTAAAGTGGAGCTACTGTGGAGAACGGTTGCATTAAGGTATAGTTTTGTGATATGGAGCTAGTGTGTAGAAATGTTGCAGGAAATTATTGCTTTGTGATTCGGAGCTAGTGTGAAGAACTGTTGCTGGAAGGTATAGTTTTGTGATTCAGAGAAATTGTGGGGAACTGTTGCAGAAATGTATTGTTTTGTGAGGTGGAGCTAGTGTAGAGAACTGTTGCAGAAAGGTATTGTTTTGTGAGGTGGAGCTAGTGTGGAGAACTGTTGCAGGAAGATATACTTTTGTGATTCGGAGCCAGTATGGAGAACTGTTGCAGAAACGTATTGTTTTGTGATGTCGACCTAATGTAGAGAACTGTTGCAGAAAGGTATTGTTTTGTGATATAGAGCTAGTCTGGAGAACTGTTGCAGAAACGTATTGTTTTGTGATATGTAGCTAGTGTGGAGAACTGTTGCAGAAAGGTATTGTTTTGTGAGGTGGAGCTAGTGTGGAGAACAGTTGCAGCAAGGTATAGTTTTGTGATGTGGAGCTTGTGTGTAGAAATGTTGCAGGAAAGTATTGTTTTGTGATTTGGAGCTAGAGTAGAGAAGTGCTGCAGAAACGTATTGTTTTGTGATGTGGAGCTAGTTTAGAGAACTCGTGCAGAAAGGTATTTTTTGTGATTCGGAGCTGGTGTGTAGAAATGTTGCAGGAAAGTATTGTTTTGTGATTTGGAGCTAGTGTAGAGAAGTGCTGCAGAAACGTATTGTTTTGTGATGTGGAGCTAGTTTAGAGAACTGGTGCAGAAAGGTATTTTTTGTGATTCGGAGCTTGTGTGAAGCACTGTTGCTGGAAGGTAAAGTTTTGTGATTCGGAGCCAGTGTGCAGAACTGTTGCAGGAAGGTATTATTTTGTGATGTGGATCTAGTGTAGAGAACTGTTGCAGAATGGTATTGTTTTGTGAGGTGGACCTAGTGTGGAGAACTGTTGCAGGAAGGTATTGTTTGGTGATTCGGAGCCAGTGTGGAGAACTGGTGCAGAAACGTATAGTTTTGTGATGTGGAGCTAGTATAAAGAACTGTTGCAGAAAGGTATTGTTTTGTGAGGTGGAGCTAGTATGGAAAACTGTTGCAGGAAGTTATACTTTTGTGATTCGGAGCCAGTGTAAAGAACTGTTGCAGAAACGTATTTTTTTGTGATGTGGAGCTCATGTAGAGAACTGTTGCAGAAAGGTATTGTTTTGTGAGGTGGAGATAATGTGGAGAACTCTTTGCATGGAAGTAGCGTTTTGTGAAGTGGAGCTACTGTGGAGAACGGTTGCATTAAGGTATAGTTTTGTGATATTGAGCTAGTGTGTAGAAATGTTGCAGGAAATTATTGCTTTGTGATTCGGAGCTAGTGTGAAGAACTGTTGCTGGAAGGTATAGTTTTGTGATTCGGAGCCAGTGTGCAGTACTGTTGCAAGAAGGTATAGTTTTGTGATTTGGATCTAGTGTAGAAAACTGTTTCAGAGAGTTATTGTTTTGTGAGTTGGAGCTAGTGTAGAGAACTGTTGCAGGAAGGTATTGTTGGGTGATTCGGAGCCAGTGTGGAGAACTGCTGCAGAAAAGTATGATTTTGTGATGTGGAGCTAGTGTAGAGAACTGTTGCAGAAAGGTATTGATTTGTGAGGTGGAGCTATTGTGGAGAAATGTTGCAGGAAGGTATTGATTTGTGAGGTGGAGCAATTGTGGAGAACTGTTGCAGGAAAGTATAGTTTTGTGATTTGTAGCTAGTGTGTAGAAATGTTGCAGGAAAGTATTGTTTTGTGATTCGGAGCTAGTGTGAAGAACTGTTGCTGGAAGGTATAGTTTTGTGATTAGGAGCCAGTGTGGGAAACTGTTGCAGGAAGGTATTATTTTGTGACGCGTAGCCAGTGTGGACAACAGTTTAGATAGGTATTGTTTTGTGATGTGGAACTACTGTGCAGAAATGTTGAGGGAAGATATTGTTTTGTGATGTGGAGCTAGTGTGTAGAACTGTTGCAGAAAGGTATTGTTTTGTGAGGTGGAACTAGTGTGTAGAACTGTTGCAGGAAGGTATAGTTTTGTGATTTGGAGCTAGTGTGAAGAACTGTTTCTGGAAGGAATAGTTTTGTGATTCGGAGCCAGTGTGGGGAACTGTTGCAGAAACGTATTGTTTTGTGATGTGGAGCTAGTGTAGAGAACTGTTGCAGAATGGTATTGTTTTGTGAGGTGGAGGTAGTATGGAGAACTGTTGCAGGAAAGTATAGTTTTGTGATTCGGAGCCAGTGTGGGGAACTGTTGCAGGAAAGTATTGTTTTGTGATTCGGAGCTAGTGTGAAGAACTGTTGCTAGAAGGTATAGTTTTGTGATTCGAAGCCAGTATGAGGAACTGTTGCAAAAACGTATTATTTTGTGAGGAGGAGCTAGTGTGGAGAACTGTTGCAGGAAGTTATAGTTTTTGATTCGGAGCCAGTGTGGGGAACTGTTGCAAAAACGTATTATTTTGTGAGGTGGAGCTAGTGTGGAGAACTCTTGCAGGAAGGTATAGTTTTGTGATTCGGAGCTTGTCGAAGAACTGTTGCTGGAAGGTAAAGTTTTTTGATTCTGAGCCAGTATGTAGAACTGTTGCAGGAAGGTATTATTTTGTGATGTGCATCTAGTGTAGAGAATTTTGCAGAAAGGTAGAGTTTTGTGATTCGGAGCCATTGTAGAACTGTTGTAGGAAGGTATTATTTTGTGATGTGGAGCTAGTGTAGAGAACTATTGTAGAAAGGTATTGTTTTGTGAGGTGGAATTAGTGTGGAGAAATGTTGCAGGAAGTTATAGTTTTGTGATTCGGAGCCAGTGTGGAGAACTGTTGCAGAAACGTATTATTTTGTGATGTGGGACTAATGTAGAGAACTATTGCAGAAAGGTATTGTTTTGTGAGGTGGAGCTATTGTGGAGAACTGTTTGCATGAAGGTAGTGTTTTGTGAAGTGGAGCTACTGTGGAGAACAGTTGCAGAAAGGTATAGTTTTGTGATGTGGAGTTAGTGTGTAGAACTGTTTCAGGAAGGTATAGTTTTGTGATTCTGAGCTAGTGTGAAGAACAGTTGCTTGAAGGTATAGTTTTGTGATTCGGAGCCAGTGTGGAGAACTGTTGCAGAAACGTACTGTTTTGTGATATGGAGCTAGTGTAGAGAACTGTTGCAGAAAGGTATTGTTTTGTGAGGTGGAGCTAGTGTGGAGTACTGTTGCAGCAAGGTATAGTTTTGTGATTTGGAGCCAGTGTGGGGAACTGTTGCAAAAAACGTATTATTTTGTGAGGAGGAGCTAGTGTGGAGAACTCTTCCAGGAAGGTATAGTTTTGTGATGTGGAGCTAGTGTGTAGAAATGTTGCAGGAAAGTATTGTTTTGTGATTTGGAGCTAGTGTGGAGAACTGTTGCAGGAAGGTATAGTTTTGTGATTTGGAGCTAGTGTGGAGAACTCTTGCAGGAAGGTATAGTTTTGTGATTCGGAGCTTGTGTGAAGAACTGTTGCTGGAAGGTAAAGTTTTGTGATTCGGAGCCAGTGTGCAGAACTGTTGCAGGAAGGAATTATTTTGTGATGTGTATCTAGTGTAGAAAATTGTTGCAGAAAGGTATTGTTTTGTGAGGTGGAGCTAGTGTGGAGAACTGTAGCTGGAAGGTATAGTTTTGTGATTCGAAGCCAGTGTGGGGAACTGTTGCAAAAACGTATTATTTTGTGAGTTGGAGCTAGTATGGAGAACTGTTGCAGGAAGATATACTTTTGTGATTCGGAGCCAGTGTGGAGAACTGTTGCAGAAACGTATTGTTTTGTGAGGTTTAGCTATTGTGGAGAACTGTTTGCATGAATGTAGTGTTTTGTGAAGTGGAGCTACTGTGGAGTACGGTTGCAGGAAGGTATAGTTTTGTGATGTGTAGCTAGTGTGTAGAACTGTTGCAGGAAGATATTGTTTTGTGATTCAGAACTAGTGTGAAGAACTGTTGCTGAAAGGTATAGTTTTGTGATTCGGAGCCAGTGTGGAGAACTGTTGCAGAAAGGTATTGTTTTGTGAGTTGGAGCTAGTGTGGGGAACTGTAGCTGGAAGTTATAATTTTGTGATTCGGAGCCAGTGTGGGGAACTGTTGCAAAAACCTATTATTTTGTGAGGTGGAGCTGGTGTGAAGAACTGTTGCAGGAAGGTACAGTTTTGTGATTCGGAGCCAGTGTGGGGAACTGTTGGAAAAACGTATTATTTTGTGAGGTGGAGCTAGTGTGGAGAACTCTTGCAGGAAGGTATAGTTTGGTGATTTGGAGATAGTGTGAAGAACTGTTGCTGGATGGTATAGTTTTGTGTATCGGAGCCAGTGCGGAGAACTGTTGCAGAAACGTATTGTTTTGTGATGTGGAGCTAATGTAGAGAACTATTTCAGAAAGGTATTGTTTTGTTAGGTGGAGCTATTGTGGAGAACTGTTTGCATGAAGGTAGTGTTTTGTGAAGTGGAGCTACTGTGGAGAACGGTTGCAGGAAGGTATATATTTGTAATGTGGAGTTAATGTGTAGAACTGTTGCTGGAAGGTATAGTTTTGTGATTCGGAGCCAGTGTGGAGAACTGTTGCAGAAACGTATTGTTTTGTGATATGGAGCTAGTGTAGAGAACTGTTGCAAAAAGGTATTTTTTTTTGAGGTGGAGCTAGTGTGGAGAACTGTTGCAGCAAGGTATAGTTTTGTGATGTGGAGCTAGTGTGTAGAAATGTTGCAGGAAAGTATTGTTTTGTGATTTGGAGCTAGTGTGGAGAACTGTTGCTTGAAGTTATAGTTTTGTGATTCGGAGCCACTGTGGGGAACTGTTGCAAAAACTTGTTATTTTGTGAGGTGGAGCTACTGTGGAGAACTCTTGCAGAAAGGTATAGTTTTGTGATGTGGAGCTACTGTGTATAAATGTTGCAGGAAGATATTGTCTTGTGATGTGGAGCTAGTGTGTAGAACTGTTGCAGGAAGGTAGAGTTTTGTGATTCGGAGCCAGTGTGCAGAACTGTTGTAGGAAGGTATTAATTTGTGATGTGGAGCTAGTGTAGAGAACTGTTGCAGAAAGGTATTGTTTTGTGAGGTGGAGCTGGTGTGTAGAACTGTTGCAGGAAGGTATAGTTTTGTGATTCGGAGCAAGTGTGAAGAACTGTTGCTATAAGGTATAGTTTTGTGATTCTGGGCCAGTGTGGAGAACTGTTGCAGAAACGTATTGCTTTGTGATTTGGAGCTATTGTAGAGAACTGTTGCAGAAAGGTATTGTCTTTTGAGGTGGAGCTAGTGTGGAGAACTGTTGCAGGAAGGTATAGTTTTGTGTTGTGGTGCTAGTGTGGAGAACACTTGCAGGAAGGTATAGTTTTGTGATTCGGAGCTTGTGTGAAGAACTGTTGTTGGAAGGTAAAGTTTTGTGATTCGGAGCCAGTGTGCAGAATTGTTTCAGGAAGTTTTTATTTTGTGATGTGTATCTAGTGTAGAAAACTGTTGCAGAAAGTTATTGTTTGTGAGTTGGAGCTAGTGTGGAGAAATTTTGCAGGAAGGTATTGTTGGGTGTTTCGGAGCCAGTGTGGAGAACTCCTGCAGAAAAGTATGGTTTTGTGATGTGGGGCTAGTGTACAGAACAGTTGCAGAAAGGTATTGTTTTGTGAGGTGGAGCTAGTGTGGAGAACTGTTGCAGGAAGTTATACTTTTGTGATTCGGAGCCAGTATGGAGAACTGTTGAGGAAACGTATTGTTTTGTTATGTGGAGCTAATGTAGAGAACTGTTGCAGAAAGGTATTGATTTGTGAGGTGGAGCTATGTGGATAACTGTTGCAGGAAGGTATAGTTTTGTGATTTGTAGCTAGTGTGTAGGAATTATGCAGGAAAGTATTGTTTTGTGATTTGGAGCCAGTGTGAAGAACTGTTGCTGGAAGGTATAGTTTTGTGATAAGGAGCCAGTGTGGGAAACTGTTGCAGGAAGGTATTATTTTGTGATGCGTAGCCAGTGTGGACAACAGTTTAGATAGGTATAGTTTTGTGATGTGGAGCTACTGTGTAGAAATGTTGCAGGAAGATATTGTTATGTGATGTGGAGCTAGTGTGTAGAACTGTTGCAGGAAGGTAGAGTTTTGTGATTCGGAGCCAGTGTGCAGAACTGTTGTAGGAAGGTATTAATTTGTGATGTGGAGCTAGTGTAGAGAACTCTTGCAGAACGGTATTGTTTTGTGAGGTGGAGCTATTGTGTAGAACTGTTGCAGGAAGGTATAGTTTTGTGATTCGGAGCTAGTGTGAATAACTGTTGCTTGAAGGTATAGTTTTGTGATTCGGATCCAGTGTGGAGAAATGTTGCAAAAACATATTGTTTTGGGATGTGGAGCTAGTGTAGAGAACTGTTGCAGAAAGGTATTGTTTTCTGAGTTGGAGCTAGTGTGGAGATCTGTTACAGGAAGGTATAGTTTTGTGATGTGGAACTACTGTGTAGAAATGTTGCAGGAAGGTATTGTTTTGTGATGTGCAGCTAGTGTGGAGAACTCTTGCAGGAACGTATAGTTTTGTGATTCGGAGCTTGTGTGAAGAACTGTTGCTGGAAGGTAATGTTTTGTGATTTGCAGCCAGTGTGCAGAACTGTTGCAGGAAGGTATTATTTTGTGATATGCATCTAGTGTAGAAAACTGTTGCAGAAAGTTATTGTTTTGTGAGGTGGAGCTAGAGTAGAGAATTGTTGCAGGAAGGTATTGGTTGGGTGATTCGGAGCCAGTGTGGAAAACTGCTGCAGAAACGTTTTGTTTTGTGATGTGGAGCTAGTGTAGAGAACTGTTGCAGAAAGGTATTGTTTTGTGAGGTGGAGCTAGTGTGGAGAACTGTTGCAGGAAGATATACTTTTGTGATTCGGAGCCAGTATGGAGAACTGTTGCAGAAACTTATTGTTTTGTGATGTCGACCTAATGTAGAGAACTGTTGCAGAAAGGTATTGTTTTGTGAGTTGGAGCTATTGTGGAGAACTGTTGCAGGAACGTATTGTTTTGTGATTTGGAGCTAGTGTGGAGAACTGTTGCAGAAAGGTATTGTTTTGTGAGGTGGAGCTAGTGTGGAGAACTGTTGCAGCAAGGTATAGTTTTGTGATGTGGAGCTTGTGTGTAGAAATGTTGCAGGAAAGTATTGTTTTGTGATTTGGAGCTAGTGTAGAGAAGTGCTGCAGATACGTATTGTTTTGTGATGTGGAGCTAGTTTAGAGAACTGGTGCAGAAAGGTATTTTTTGTGATTCGGAGATTGTGTGAAGCACTGTTGCTGGAAGGTAAAGTTTTGTGATTCGGAGCCAGTGTGCAGAACTGTTGCAGGAAGGTATTATTTTGTGATGTGGATCTAGTGTAGAGAACTGTTGCAGAATGGTATTGTTTTGTGAGGTGGAGCTAGTATGGAGAACTGTTGCAGGAAGGTATTGTTTGGTGATTCGGAGCCAGTGTGGAGAACTGGTGCAGAAACGTATTGTTTTGTGATGTGGAGCTAGTATAAAGAACTGTTGCAGAAAGGTATTGTTTTGTGAGGTGGAGCTAGTATGGAGAACTGTTGTAGGAAGTTATACTTTTGTGATTCGGAGCCAGTGTAAAGAACTGTTGCAGAAACGTATTTTTTTGTGATGTGGAGCTCATGTAGAGAACAGTTGCAGAAAGGTATTGTTTTGTGAGGTGGAGATAATGTGGAGAACTGTTTGCATGGAAGTAGTGTTTTGTAAAGTGGAGCTACTGTGGAGAACGGTTGCATTAAGGTATAGTTTTGTGATATTGAGCTAGTGTGTAGAAATGTTGCAGGATATTATTGCTTTGTGATTCGGAGCTAGTGTGAAGAACTGTTGCTGGAAGGTATAGTTTTGTGATTCGGAGCCAGTGTGGGGAACTGTTGCAGAAACGTATTGTTTTGTGAGGTGGAGCCAGTGTAAAGAACTGCTGCAGAAACTTATTGTTTTGTGATTTGGGGCTAGTGAAGAGAACTGCTGCAGCAAGGTATAGTTTTGTTATGTGGAGCTAGTGTGTAGAAATGTTGCAGGAATGTATTGTTTTGTGATTTGGAGCTAGTGTGGAGAACTGTTGCTGGAAGGTATAGTTTTGTGATTCGGAGCCAGTGTGGGGAACTGTTGCAAAAAACGTGTTATTTTGTGAGGTGGAGCTAGTGTGGAGAATTCTTGCAGGAAGGTATAGTTTTGTGATGTGAAGCTAGTGTGTACAAATGTTGCAGGAAAGTATTGTTTTGTGATTTGGAGCTAGTGTGGAGAACTGTTGCAGGGAAGGTATAGTTTTGTGATGTGGAGCTAGTGTGGGGAACTGTTGCAATTAGGTATAGTTTTGTGATTCGGAGCCAGTGTGTAGAACTGTTGCAGGAAGGTATTATTTTGTGATACATAGCCAGTGTGGAGAACTGTTGGAGAAAGGTATCATTTTGTGATGTGGAGCTACTGTGTAGAAATGTTGCAGGAAGGTCTTGTTTTGTGATGTGGAGCTAGTGTGGAGAACTCTTGCAGGAAGGTATAGTTTTGTGATTCGGAGCTTGTGTGAACAACTGTTGCTGGAAGATAATGTTTTGTGATTCGGAGCCAGTGTGCAGAACGGTTGCAGGAATGTATTATTTTGTGATGTGTATCTAGGGTAGAAAACTGTTGCAGAAAGTTATTGTTTTTTGAGGTGGAGCTAGTGTCGAGAACTGTTGCAGGAAGGTATTGTTGGGTGATTCAGAGCCAGTGTGGAGAACTGCTGCAGAAAAGTATTGTTTTGTAATGTGGAGGTAGTGTAGAGAACTGTTGCAGAAAGGTATTGTTTTTGTGATTCGGAGCTTGTGTGAAGAACTGTTGCTGGAAGGTATAGTTTTGTGATTCGGAGAAATTGTGGGGAACTGTTGCAGAAATGTATTGTTTTGTGAGGTGGAGCTAGTGTGTAGAACTCTTGCATAAAGGTATTGTTTTGTGAGGTGGAGCTAGTGTGGAGAACTTTTGCAGGAAGATATAGTTTTGTAATTCGGAGCCAGTGTGGAGAACTGCTCAAGATACGTATTGTTTTGTGATGTGGAGCTTGTGTAGAGAACTGTTGCAGAAAGGTATTGTTTTGTGAGGTGGAGCTAATGTGGAGAACTGTTGCAGGAAGTTATACTTTTGTGATTCGGAGCCAGTGTGGAGAACTGTTGCAGAAACGTATTGTTTTGTGAGGTGGAGCTAGTGTGGAGAACTGTTGCAGGAAGATATACGTTTGTGATTCGGAGCCAGTATGGAGAACTGTTGCAGAAACGTATTGTTTTGTGATGTCGACCTAATGTAGAGAACTGTTGCAGAAAGGTATTGTTTTGTGATATGGAGCTAGTGTGGAGAACTGTTGCAGAAACGTATTGTTTTGTGATATGGAGCTAGTGTGGAGAACTGTTGCAGAAAGTTATTGTTTTGTGAGGTGGAACTAGTGTGGAGAACTGTTGCAGCAAGGTATATTTTTGTGATGTGGAGCTGGTGTGTAGAAATGTTGCAGGAAAGTATTGTTTTGTGATTCGGAGCTTGTGTGAAGCACTGTTGCTGGAAGGTAAAAGTTTTGTGATTCGTAGGCCAGTGTGCAGAACTGTTGCAGGAAGGTATTATTTTGTGATGTGGATCTAGTGTAGAGAACTGTGGCAGAATGGTATTGTTTTGTGAGGTGGAGGTAGTGTGGAGAACTGTTGCAGGAAGGTATTGTTTGGTGATTCGGAGCCAGTGTGGAGAACTGGTGCAGAAACGTATAGTTTTGTGATGTGGAGCTAGTATGAAGAACTGTTGCAGAAAGGTATTGTTTTGTGAGGTGGAGCTAGTATGGAGAACTGTTGCAGGAAGTTATACTTTTGTGATTCGGAGCCCGGTGTAAAGAACTGTTGCAGAAACGTATTTTTTTGTGATGTGGAGCTGATGTAGAGAACTGTTGCAGAAAGGTATTGTTTTGTGAGGTGGAGATAATGTGGAGAACTGTTTGCATGGAAGTAGTGTTTTGTGAAGTGGAGCTACTGTGGAGAACGGTTGCATTAAGGTATAGTTTTGTGATATTGAGCTAGTGTGTAGAAATGTTGCAGGAAATTATTGCTTTGTGATTCGGAGCTAGTGTGAAGAACTTTTGCTGGAAGGTATAGTTTTGTGATTCGGAGCCAGTGTGGGGAACTGTTGCAAAAACGTGTTATTTTGTGAGGTGGAGCTAGTGTGGAGAACTCTTGCAGGAAGGTATAGTTTTGTGATGTGGAGCTAGTGTGTACAAATGTTGCAGGAAAGTATTGTTTTGTGATTTGGAGCTAGTGTGGAGAACTGTTGCAGGAAGGTATTATTTTGTGATACATAGCCAGTGTAGAGAACTGTTGGAGAAAGGTATTGTTTTGTGATGTGGAGCTACTGTGTAGAAATGTTGCAGGAATGTATTGTTTTGTGATGTGGAGCTAGTGTGGAGAAATCTTGCAGGAAGGTATAGTTTTGTGTTTCGGAGCTTGTGTGAACAACTGTTGCTGGAAGATAATGTTTTGTGATTCGGAGCCAGTGTGCAGAAATGTTGCAGGAATGTATTATTTTGTGATGTGTATCTAGTGTAGAAAACTGTTGCAGAAAGTTATTGTTTTGTGAGGTGGAGCTAGTGTGGAGAAATGTTGCAGCAAGGTATATTTTTGTGATGTGGAGCTGGTGTGTAGAAATGTTGCAGGAAAGTATTGTTTTGTGATTCGGAGCTTGTGTGAAGCACTGTTGCTGGAAGGTAAAGTTTTGTGATTCGTAGGCCAGTGTGCAGAACTGTTGCAGGAAGGTATTATTTTGTGATGTGGATCTAGTGTAGAGAACTGTGGCAGAATGGTATTGTTTTGTGAGGTGGAGGTAGTGTGGAGAACTGTTGCAGGAAGGTATTGTTTGGTGATTCGGAGCCAGTGTGGAGAACTGGTGCAGAAACGTATAGTTTTGTGATGTGGAGCTAGTATGAAGAACTGTTGCAGAAAGGTATTGTTTTGTGAGGTGGAGCTAGTATGGAGAACTGTTGCAGGAAGTTATACTTTTGTGATTCGGAGCCCGTGTAAAGAACTGTTGCAGAAACGTATTTTTTTGTGATGTGGAGCTGATGTAGAGAACTGTTGCAGAAAGGTATTGTTTTGTGAGGTGGAGATAATGTGGAGAACTGTTTGCATGGAAGTAGTGTTTTGTGAAGTGGAGCTACTGTGGAGAACGGTTGCATTAAGGTATAGTTTTTGTGATATTGAGCTAGTGTGTAGAAATGTTGCAGGAAATTATTGCTTTGTGATTCGGAGCTAGTGTGAAGAACTTTTGCTGGAAGGTATAGTTTTGTGATTCGGAGCCAGTGTGGGGAACTGTTGCAAAACGTGTTATTTTGTGAGGGTGGAGCTAGTGTGGAGAACTCTTGCAGGAAGGTATAGTTTTGTGATGTGGAGCTAGTGTGTACAAATGTTGCAGGAAAGTATTGTTTTGTGATTTGGAGCTAGTGTGGAGAACTGTTGCAGGAAGGTATTATTTTGTGATACATAGCCAGTGTAGAGAACTGTTGGAGAAAGGTATTGTTTTGTGATGTGGAGCTACTGTGTAGAAATGTTGCAGGAATGTATTGTTTTGTGATGTGGAGCTAGTGTGGAGAAATCTTGCAGGAAGGTATAGTTTTGTGTTTCGGAGCTTGTGTGAACAACTGTTGCTGGAAGATAATGTTTTGTGATTCGGAGCCAGTGTGCAGAAATGTTGCAGGAATGTATTATTTTGTGATGTGTATCTAGTGTAGAAAACTGTTGCAGAAAGTTATTGTTTTGTGAGGTGGAGCTAGTGTGGAGAAATGTTGCAGAAAGGTATTGTTTTGTGAGGTTGGAGCTAGTATGGAGAACTGTTGCAGGAAGATATACTTTTTGTGATTCGGAGCCAGTGTGGGAGAACTGTTGCAGAAACGTATTGTTTTGTGATGTGGAGCTAATGTAGAGAACTGTTGCAGAATGGTATTGTTTTGTGAGGTGGAGCTATTGTGGAGAACTGTTTGCATGAAGGTAGTGTTTTGTGAAGTGGAGCTACTGTATAGAACGGTTGCAGGAAGGTATAGTTTTATGATGTGGAGCTAGTGTGTAGAACTGTTACAGGAATGTATAGTTTTGTATTTCTGGAGCTAGTGTGAAGAACTGTTGTTGGAAGGTAGAGTTTTGTGATGTGGAGCTAGTGTTTAGAAATGTTGCAGGAAAGTATTGTTTTGTGACTTAGAGCTATTGTGGAGAACTGTTGTAGGAAAGTATTGTTTTGTGATTCGGAGCAAGTGTGAAGAAATGTTGCTGGAAGGTATAGTTTTGTGATTTGGAGCCAGTGTGGAAAACTGTTGCAGGAAGGTATTATTTTGTGATGTCGAGCTAGTGTGTAGAACTGTTGCAGGAAGGTATAGTTTTGTGATGTGGAGCTACTGTGAAGAACAGTTGCTAGAAGGTATCGTTTTGTGATTCGGTGACAGTGTGGAGAACTGTTGCAGAAACGTATTGTTTTGGGATGTGGAGCTAGTGTAGAGAACTGTTGCAGAAAGGTATTGTTTTGTGAGGTGGAGCTAGTATGATTAACTGTTGCAGGAAAGTATAGTTTTGTGATGTGGAGCTAGGGTGTAGAAATGTTACAGGAAAGTATTGTTTTGTGATTTGGAGCTAGTGTGGAGAACTGTTGCAGGAAGGTATAGTTTTGTGATGTGGAGCTAGTTTGGGGAACTGTTGCAATTAGGATATAGTTTTGTGATTCGGAGCCAGTGTGGAAAACTGTTGCAGGAAGGTAATATTTTGTGATGCGTACCCAGTGTGTAGAACAGTCTAGAAAGATATAGAAAGGTACCATATTGTGATGTGGAGCTACTGTGTAGAAATGTTGCATGAAGGTATTGTTTTGTGATGTAGAGCTAATATGGAGAACTGTGGCCGGAAAGTAGAGTTTTGTGAATCGTAGCTTGTGTGAAGAACTGTTCCGGGGAAGGTAGAGTTTTGTGATTCGGAGCCAGTGTGCAGAACTGTTGCAGGAAGGTATTAATTTGTGATGTGGAGCTAGTGTAGCGAACTGTTGCTGAAAGGTATTGTTTTGTGAGGTGGAGCTAGTGTGTAGAACTGTTGCAGGAAGGTATTGTTTGGTGATTCCGAGCCAGTGTAAGAACTGATGCAGAAACGTATTGTTTTGTGATGTGGAGCAAGTGTAGAGAACTGTTGTAGAAAGGTATTGTTTTGTGAGTTGGAGCTAGTGTGGAGTACTGTTGCAGGAAGTTATACTTTTGTGATTCGGAGCCAGTGTGGAGAACTGTTGCAGAAAACGTATTGTTTTGTGATGTGGAGCTAATGTAGAGAACATTTGCAGAAAGGTATTGTTTTGTGAGGTGGAGCTTTTGTGGAGAACTGTTGCAGGAAGGTATAGTTTTGTGATGTGTAGCTAGTGTGTAGAAATATTGCAGGAATGTATTGTTTTGTGATTCGGAGCTAGTGTGAAGAACTGTTGCTGGATGGTATAGTTTTGTGATTCGGAGCCAGTGTGGGGAACTGTTGCAATTAGGTATAATTTTGTGATTTGGAGCCAGTGTGTAGAACTGTTGCATGAATGTATTGTTTTTGTGATGTGGAACTAGTGTGTAGAAATGTTGCTGGAAGGTATAGTTTTGTGATTCGGAGCAAGTGTACGGAACTGTTGCAGAAACGTATTGTTTTGGAAGGTGGAGCTTGTATGTAGAACTGTTGCAGAAAGGTATAGTTTTGTGAGGTGGAGCCAGTGTGGAGAACTGCTGCAGAAACGTATTGTTTTGTGATGTCGCGCTAGTGTAGAGAACTGTTGCATTAAGGTATAGTTTTGTGATGTGGAACTAGTGTGGAGAACTGTTGCAGAAAGATATAGATTTGTGATGTGGAGCTAGTGTATAGAACTGTTGCAGGAAGATATTGTTTTGTGAGGTGGAGCTATTGTGGAGAACTGTTTGCATGAGTGTAGTGATTTGTGAAGTGGAGCTACTGTGGATAACGGTTGCAGGAAGGCATTCTTTTGTGATGTGGAGCTAGTGTGGAGAACTGTTGCAGAAAGGTATTGTTTTGTTAGGTGGAGCTAATGTAGAGAACCGTTTCCAGGAAGATATTGTTTTTTGAATTTGAGCTAGTGTGGAGAAATGTTGCAGTAAGGTATAGTTTTTTGAGGTGGAGCTAGTGTGGAGAACTGTTGCAGAAACGTATTGTTTTGTGATGTATAGCTCATGTAGAGAACTGTTGCAGAAAGGTATTGTTTTGTGAAGTGGAGCTATTGTGGAGAACTGTTTGCATGAAGGTAGTATTTTGTGAAGTGGAGCTACTGTGGAGAACAGTTCCCGGAAGGTAGTATTTTGTGAAGTGGAGCTACTGTGGAGAACAGTTCCCGGAAGGTATAGTTTTGTGATGTGGAGGTAGTGTGTAGAACTGTTGCTGGAAGGTAAAGTTTTGTTATTCGGAGCCAGCGTGCAGTACTGTTGCAGGAAGGTATTATTTATGATATCGAGCTAGTGTAGAGAACTGTTGCAGAAAGTTATTGTTTTGTGAGGTGGAGCTATTGTGGAGAACTGTTGCAGGAAGGTATAGTTTTGTGATGTGGAGATAGTGGGTAGAACTGTTGCAGGAAGATATTCTTTTGTGAGGTGGAGCTAGTGTGGAGAACTGTTTCAGGAAGGTATAGTTTTGTGATGTGGAGCTAGTGTGTAGAAATGTTGCAGGAAGGTATTGTTTTGTGATGTGGAGCTAGTGTAGAGAACTGTTGCAGAAAGGTATTGTTTTGTGAGGCGGAGCTAGTGTAGAGAACCGTTTCCAGGAAGGTATTGTTTTGTGAGGTGGAGCTAGTGTGGAGAAATGTTGCAGTCAGGTATAGTTTTGTGAGGTGGAGCTAGTGTGGAGAACTGTTGCAGAAACGTATTGTTTTGAGATGTGGAGTTAATGTAGAGAACTGTTGCAGAAAGGTATTGTTTTGTGAGGTGGAGCTATTTTGGTGAACTGTTTGCCTGAAGGTAGTATTTTGTGAAGTGGAGCTACTGTGGAGAACGGTTGCATCAAGGTATAGTTTTTTGTTGTGCTGCTAGTGTGTAGAAATGTTGCAGGAAGGTATTGTTTTGTGATGTGGAGCTAGTGTAGAGAACTGTTTCCTGGAAGGTATTGTTTTGTGAGGTGTAGCTAGTGTGGAGAAATGTTGCAGTAAGGTATAGTTTTGTGATGTGGAGCTAGTGTGTAGAACTGGTGCAGGAAGGTATTGTTTTGTGATTCGGAACTAGTGTGGAGAACTGTTGCAGAAACGTATTGTTTTGTGATGTGTTGCTAATGTAGAGAACTGTTGCAGAAAGGTATTGTTTTGTGAGGTGGAGCTATTGTGGAGAATTGTTTGCATGAAGGTAGTGTTTTGTTAACTGGAGCTACTGTGGAGAAGGTTGCAGGAAGGTATAGTTTTTTGATGTGGAGCTAGTATGTAGAACTGTTGCAGGAAGGTATAAATTTGTGATTCGGAGCTAGTGTGAAGAACACTTGCTGGAAGGTATAGTTTTGTGATTCGGAGCCAGTGTGGAGACCTGTTGCTGGAAGGTACAGTTTTGTGTTTCGGAGCCAGTGTCGAGAACTGTTGCAGAAACGTATTGTTTTGTGATGTGGTGCTAGTGTAGAGAACTGTTGCAGAAATGTATTGTTTTATGAGGTATAGATAGTGTGGAGAACTGTTGCAGGAAGGTGTATATTTGTGATATGGAGATAGTGTGTAGAAATGTCGCAGGAAAGTATTGTTTTTTGATTTGGAGCTAGTGTGGAGAGCCGTTGCAGGAAGGTATAGTTTTGTGATGTGGAGCTAGTGTGGTGAAATATTGCAATTAGGTATAGTTTTGTGATTCAGAGCCAGTGTGTAGAACTGTTGCAGGAAGGTATTTTTTGTGATCCATAGCCAGTGTGGAGAACAGTTGCAGAAAAGTGTTGTTTTGTGACGTGGAGGTACTGTGTAGACAATTGCAGGAAAGTATTGTTTTGTGATGTGTAGCTAGTGTGGAAAACTGTTGCAGGAAGGTATAGTTTTGTGATTCGGAGCGTGTGTGAAGAACTGTTGCTGGAAGGTAAAGTTTTATGATTGGGAGCCAGCATGCAGAACTGTTGCAGGGAGGTATTATTTTGTGTTGTGAAGCTAGTGTAGAGAACTGTTGCAGAAAGGTATTGTTTTGTGAGATGGAGCTAGTGTGGAGAACTGTTGCAGGAAGGTATAGTTTTGTGATGTGGAGCTAGTGTGTAGAACTGTTGCAGGAAGATATTGTTTTGTGAAGTGGAGCTAGTGTGGAGAACTGTTGCAGGAAGGTATTGTTTTTTGATGTGGATTTAATGTAGAGTACTGTTGCAGAAAGGTATTGTTTTGTGAGGTGGAGCTAATGTAGAGAACCGTTTCCAGGAAGATATTGTTTTGTGAGGTGGAGCTAGTGTGTAGAAATGTTGCAGTAAGGTATAGTTTTTTGAGGTGGAGCTAGTGTGGAGAACTGTTGCAGGAAGTTATAATTTTGTGATTGGAGCCAGTGTGGAGAACTGTTGCAGAAACGTATTGTTTTGAGATGTGGAGTTAATGTAAAGAACTGTTGCAGTAAGGTATTGTTTTGTGAGGTGGAGCTAGTGTGAAGAACTGTTGCTGGAAGGTATAGTTTTGTGATGTGGTGCTAGTGTGTAGAAATGTTGCAGGAAGGTATTTTTTGTGATGTGGAGCTAGTGTAGAGAACTGTTTCCAGGAAGGTATTGTTTTGTGAGGTGTAGCTAGTGTGGAGAAATGTTGCAGTAAGGTATAACTTTGTGATGTGGAGCTAGTGTGTAGAACTGGTGCAGGAAGGTATTGTTTTGTGATTCGGAACTAGTGTGGAGAACTGTTGCAGAAACGTATTGTTTTGTGATGTGTTGCTAATGTAGAGAACTGTTGCAGAAAGGTATTGTTTTGTGAGGTGGAGCTATTGTGGAGAATTGTTTGCATGAAGGTAGTGTTTTGTTAACTGGAGCTACTGTGGAGAAGGTTGCAGGAAGGTATAGTTTTTTGATGTGGAGCTAGTATGTAGAACTGTTGCAGGAAGGTATAAATTTGTGATTCGGAGCTAGTGTGAAGAACACTTGCTGGAAGGTATAGTTTTGTGATTCGGAGCCAGTGTGGAGACCTGTTGCTGGAAGGTACAGTTTTGTGTTTCGGAGCCAGTGTCGAGAACTGTTGCAGAAACGTATTGTTTTGTGATGTGGTGCTAGTGTAGAGAACTGTTGCAGAAATGTATTGTTTTATGAGGTATAGATAGTGTGGAGAACTGTTGCAGGAAGGTGTATATTTGTGATATGGAGATAGTGTGTAGAAATGTCGCAGGAAAGTATTGTTTTTTGATTTGGAGCTAGTGTGGAGAGCCGTTGCAGGAAGGTATAGTTTTGTGATGTGGAGCTAGTGTGGTGAAATATTGCAATTAGGTATAGTTTTGTGATTCAGAGCCAGTGTGTAGAACTGTTGCAGGAAGGTATTTTTTGTGATCCATAGCCAGTGTGGAGAACAGTTGCAGAAAAGTGTTGTTTTGTGACGTGGAGGTACTGTGTAGACAATTGCAGGAAAGTATTGTTTTGTGATGTGTAGCTAGTGTGGAAAACTGTTGCAGGAAGGTATAGTTTTGTGATTCGGAGCGTGTGTGAAGAACTGTTGCTGGAAGGTAAAGTTTTATGATTGGGAGCCAGCATGCAGAACTGTTGCAGGGAGGTATTATTTTGTGTTGTGAAGCTAGTGTAGAGAACTGTTGCAGAAAGGTATTGTTTTGTGAGATGGAGCTAGTGTGGAGAACTGTTGCAGGAAGGTATAGTTTTGTGATGTGGAGCTAGTGTGTAGAACTGTTGCAGGAAGATATTGTTTTGTGAAGTGGAGCTAGTGTGGAGAACTGTTGCAGGAAGGTATTGTTTTTTGATGTGGATTTAATGTAGAGTACTGTTGCAGAAAGGTATTGTTTTGTGAGGTGGAGCTAATGTAGAGAACCGTTTCCAGGAAGATATTGTTTTGTGAGGTGGAGCTAGTGTGTAGAAATGTTGCAGTAAGGTATAGTTTTTTGAGGTGGAGCTAGTGTGGAGAACTGTTGCAGGAAGTTATAATTTTGTGATTGGAGCCAGTGTGGAGAACTGTTGCAGAAACGTATTGTTTTGAGATGTGGAGTTAATGTAAAGAACTGTTGCAGTAAGGTATTGTTTTGTGAGGTGGAGCTAGTGTGAAGAACTGTTGCTGGAAGGTATAGTTTTGTGATGTGGTGCTAGTGTGTAGAAATGTTGCAGGAAGGTATTTTTTGTGATGTGGAGCTAGTGTAGAGAACTGTTTCCAGGAAGGTATTGTTTTGTGAGGTGTAGCTAGTGTGGAGAAATGTTGCAGTAAGGTATAACTTTGTGATGTGGAGCTAGTGTGTAGAACTGGTGCAGGAAGGTATTGTTTTGTGATTCGGAACTAGTGTGGAGAACTGTTGCAGAAACGTATTGTTTTGTGATGTGTTGCTAATGTAGAGAACTGTTGCAGAAAGGTATTGTTTTGTGAGGTGGAGCTATTGTGGAGAACTGTTTGCATGAAGGTAGTGTTTTGTTAAGTGGAGCTACTGTGGAGAACGGTTGCAGGAAGGTATAGTTTTTTGATGTGGAGCTAGTATGTAGAACTGATGCAGGAACGTATAATTTTGTGATTCGAAGCTAGTGTGAAGAACTGTTGCTGGAAGGTACAGTTTTGTGTTTCGGAGCCAGTGTCAAGAACTGTTGCAGAAACGTATTGTTTTGTGATGTGGTGCTAGTGTAGAGAACTGTTGCAGAAAGGTATTGTTTTGTGAGGCGGAGCTAGTGTAGAGAACCGTTTCCAGGAAGGTATTGTTTTGTGAGGTGGAGCTAGTGTGGAGAAATGTTGCAGTCAGGTATAGTTTTGTGAGGTGGAGCTAGTGTGGAGAACTGTTGCAGAAACGTATTGTTTTGAGATGTGGAGTTAATGTAGAGAACTGTTGCAGAAAGGTATTGTTTTGTGAGGTGGAGCTATTTTGGTGAACTGTTTGCCTGAAGGTAGTATTTTGTGAAGTGGAGCTACTGTGGAGAACGGTTGCATCAAGGTATAGTTTTTTGTTGTGCTGCTAGTGTGTAGAAATGTTGCAGGAAGGTATTGTTTTGTGATGTGGAGCTAGTGTAGAGAACTGTTTCCTGGAAGGTATTGTTTTGTGAGGTGTAGCTAGTGTGGAGAAATGTTGCAGTAAGGTATAGTTTTGTGATGTGGAGCTAGTGTGTAGAACTGGTGCAGGAAGGTATTGTTTTGTGATTCGAACTAGTGTGGAGAACTGTTGCAGAAACGTATTGTTTTGTGATGTGTTGCTAATGTAGAGAACTGTTGCAGAAAGGTATTGTTTTGTGAGGTGGAGCTATTGTGGAGAATTGTTTGCATGAAGGTAGTGTTTTGTTAACTGGAGCTACTGTGGAGAAGGTTGCAGGAAGGTATAGTTTTTTGATGTGGAGCTAGTATGTAGAACTGTTGCAGGAAGGTATAAATTTGTGATTCGGAGCTAGTGTGAAGAACACTTGCTGGAAGGTATAGTTTTGTGATTCGGAGCCAGTGTGGAGACCTGTTGCTGGAAGGTACAGTTTTGTGTTTCGGAGCCAGTGTCGAGAACTGTTGCAGAAACGTATTGTTTTGTGATGTGGTGCTAGTGTAGAGAACTGTTGCAGAAATGTATTGTTTTATGAGGTATAGATAGTGTGGAGAACTGTTGCAGGAAGGTGTATATTTGTGATATGGAGATAGTGTGTAGAAATGTCGCAGGAAAGTATTGTTTTTTGATTTGGAGCTAGTGTGGAGAGCCGTTGCAGGAAGGTATAGTTTTGTGATGTGGAGCTAGTGTGGTGAAATATTGCAATTAGGTATAGTTTTGTGATTCAGAGCCAGTGTGTAGAACTGTTGCAGGAAGGTATTTTTTGTGATCCATAGCCAGTGTGGAGAACAGTTGCAGAAAAAGTGTTGTTTTGTGACGTGGAGGTACTGTGTAGACAATTGCAGGAAAGTATTGTTTTGTGATGTGTAGCTAGTGTGGAAAACTGTTGCAGGAAGGTATAGTTTTGTGATTCGGAGCGTGTGTGAAGAACTGTTGCTGGAAGGTAAAGTTTTATGATTGGGAGCCAGCATGCAGAACTGTTGCAGGGAGGTATTATTTTGTGTTGTGAAGCTAGTGTAGAGAACTGTTGCAGAAAGGTATTGTTTTGTGAGATGGAGCTAGTGTGGAGAACTGTTGCAGGAAGGTATAGTTTTGTGATGTGGAGCTAGTGTGTAGAACTGTTGCAGGAAGATATTGTTTTGTGAAGTGGAGCTAGTGTGGAGAACTGTTGCAGGAAGGTATTGTTTTTTGATGTGGATTTAATGTAGAGTACTGTTGCAGAAAGGTATTGTTTTGTGAGGTGGAGCTAATGTAGAGAACCGTTTCCAGGAAGATATTGTTTTGTGAGGTGGAGCTAGTGTGTAGAAATGTTGCAGTAAGGTATAGTTTTTTGAGGTGGAGCTAGTGTGGAGAACTGTTGCAGGAAGTTATAATTTTGTGATTGGAGCCAGTGTGGAGAACTGTTGCAGAAACGTATTGTTTTGAGATGTGGAGTTAATGTAAAGAACTGTTGCAGTAAGGTATTGTTTTGTGAGGTGGAGCTAGTGTGAAGAACTGTTGCTGGAAGGTATAGTTTTGTGATGTGGTGCTAGTGTGTAGAAATGTTGCAGGAAGGTATTTTTTGTGATGTGGAGCTAGTGTAGAGAACTGTTTCCAGGAAGGTATTGTTTTGTGAGGTGTAGCTAGTGTGGAGAAATGTTGCAGTAAGGTATAACTTTGTGATGTGGAGCTAGTGTGTAGAACTGGTGCAGGAAGGTATTGTTTTGTGATTCGGAACTAGTGTGGAGAACTGTTGCAGAAACGTATTGTTTTGTGATGTGTTGCTAATGTAGAGAACTGTTGCAGAAAGGTATTGTTTTGTGAGGTGGAGCTATTGTGGAGAACTGTTTGCATGAAGGTAGTGTTTTGTTAAGTGGAGCTACTGTGGAGAACGGTTGCAGGAAGGTATAGTTTTTTGATGTGGAGCTAGTATGTAGAACTGATGCAGGAACGTATAATTTTGTGATTCGAAGCTAGTGTGAAGAACTGTTGCTGGAAGGTACAGTTTTGTGTTTCGGAGCCAGTGTCAAGAACTGTTGCAGAAACGTATTGTTTTGTGATGTGGTGCTAGTGTAGAGAACTGTTGCAGAAATGTATTGTTTTATGAGGTATAGATAGTGTGGAGATCTGTTGCAGGAAGGTATAGATTTGTGATGTGGAGCTAGTGTGTAGAAATGTCGCAGGAAAGTATTGTTATTTGATTTGGAGCTAGTGTGGAGAGCCATTGCAGGAAGGTATAGTTTTGTGATGTGGAGCTAGTGTGGTGAAATATTGCAATTAGGTATAGTTTTGTTATTCAGAGCCAGTGTGTAGAACTGTTGCAGGAAGGTATTTTTTGTGATACATAGCCAGTGTGGAGAACAGTTGCAGAAAGGTGTTGTTTTGTGACGTGGAGGTACTGTGTAGACAATTGCAGGAAAGTATTGTTTTGTGATGTGTAGCTAGTGTGGAAAACTGTTGCAGGAAGGTATAGTTTTGTGATTCGGAGCGTGTGTGAAGAACTGTTGCTGGAAGGTCAAGTTTTATGATTGGGAGCCAGCATGCAGAACTGTTGCAGGAAGGTATTATTTTGTGTTGTGAAGCTAGTGTAGAGAACTGTTGCAGAAAGGTATTGTTTTGTGAGATGGAGCTAGTGTGGAGAACTGTTGCAGGAAGGTATAGTTTTGTGATGTGGAGCTAGTGTGTAGAACTGTTGCAGGAAGATATTGTTTTGTGAAATGGAGCTAGTGTGGAGAACTGTTGCAGGAAGGTATTGTTTTGTGATGTGGAGCTAGTGTAGAGTACTGTTGCAGAAAGGTATTGTTTTGTGAGGTGGAGCTAATGTAGAGAACCGTTTCCAGGAAGATATTGTTTTGTGAGGTGGAGCTAGTGTGTAGAAATGTTGCAGTAAGGTATAGTTTTTTGAGGTGGAGCTAGTGTGGAGAACTGTTGCAGGAAGTTATAATTTTGTGATTCGGAGCCAGTGTGGAGAACTGTTGCAGAAAAGTATTGTTTTGAGATGTGGAGTTAATGTAAAGAACTGTTGCAGAAAGGTATTGTTTTGTGAGGTGGAGCTAGTGTGGAGAACTGTTGCAGGAAGTTATACTTTTGTGATTCGGAGCCAGTATGGAGAACTGTTGAGGAAACGTATTGTTTTGTTATGTGGAGCTAATGTAGAGAACTGTTGCAGAAAGGTATTGATTTGTGAGGTGGAGCTATGTGGATAACTGTTGCAGGAAGGTATAGTTTTGTGATTTGTAGCTAGTGTGTAGGAATTATGCAGGAAAGTATTGTTTTGTGATTTGGAGCCAGTGTGAAGAACTGTTGCTGGAAGGTATAGTTTTGTGATAAGGAGCCAGTGTGGGAAACTGTTGCAGGAAGGTATTATTTTGTGATGCGTAGCCAGTGTGGACAACAGTTTAGATAGGTATAGTTTTGTGATGTGGAGCTACTGTGTAGAAATGTTGCAGGAAGATATTGTTATGTGATGTGGAGCTAGTGTGTAGAACTGTTGCAGGAAGGTAGAGTTTTGTGATTCGGAGCCAGTGTGCAGAACTGTTGTAGGAAGGTATTAATTTGTGATGTGGAGCTAGTGTAGAGAACTCTTGCAGAACGGTATTGTTTTGTGAGGTGGAGCTATTGTGTAGAACTGTTGCAGGAAGGTATAGTTTTGTGATTCGGAGCTAGTGTGAATAACTGTTGCTTGAAGGTATAGTTTTGTGATTCGGATCCAGTGTGGAGAAATGTTGCAAAAACATATTGTTTTGGGATGTGGAGCTAGTGTAGAGAACTGTTGCAGAAAGGTATTGTTTTCTGAGTTGGAGCTAGTGTGGAGATCTGTTACAGGGAAGGTATAGTTTTGTGATGTGGAACTACTGTGTAGAAATGTTGCAGGAAGGTATTGTTTTGTGATGTGCAGCTAGTGTGGAGAACTCTTGCAGGAACGTATAGTTTTGTGATTCGGAGCTTGTGTGAAGAACTGTTGCTGGAAGGTAATGTTTTGTGATTTGCAGCCAGTGTGCAGAACTGTTGCAGGAAGGTATTATTTTGTGATATGCATCTAGTGTAGAAAACTGTTGCAGAAAGTTATTGTTTTGTGAGGTGGAGCTAGAGTAGAGAATTGTTGCAGGAAGGTATTGGTTGGGTGATTCGGAGCCAGTGTGGAAAACTGCTGCAGAAACGTATTGTTTTGTGATGTGGAGCTAGTGTAGAGAACTGTTACAGAAAGGTATTGTTTTGTGAGGTGGAGCTAGTGTGGAGAACTGTTGCAGGAAGATATACTTTTGTGATTCGGAGCCAGTATGGAGAACTGTTGCAGAAACTTATTGTTTTGTGATGTCGACCTAATGTAGAGAACTGTTGCAGAAAGGTATTGTTTTGTGAGTTGGAGCTATTGTGGAGAACTGTTGCAGGAACGTATTGTTTTGTGATATGTAGCTAGTGTGGAGAACTGTTGCAGAAAGGTATTGTTTTGTGAGGTGGAGCTAGTGTGGAGAACTGTTGCAGCAAGGTATAGTTTTGTGATGTGGAGCTTGTGTGTAGAAATGTTGCAGGAAAGTATTGTTTTGTGATTTGGAGCTAGTGTAGAGAAGTGCTGCAGATACGTATTGTTTTGTGATGTGGAGCTAGTTTAGAGAACTGGTGCAGAAAGGTATTTTTTGTGATTCGGAGATTGTGTGAAGCACTGTTGCTGGAAGGTAAAGTTTTGTGATTCGGAGCCAGTGTGCAGAACTGTTGCAGGAAGGTATTATTTTGTGATGTGGATCTAGTGTAGAGAACTGTTGCAGAATGGTATTGTTTTGTGAGGTGGAGCTAGTATGGAGAACTGTTGCAGGAAGGTATTGTTTGGTGATTCGGAGCCAGTGTGGAGAACTGGTGCAGAAACGTATTGTTTTGTGATGTGGAGCTAGTATAAAGAACTGTTGCAGAAAGGTATTGTTTTGTGAGGTGGAGCTAGTATGGAGAACTGTTGTAGGAAGTTATACTTTTGTGATTCGGAGCCAGTGTAAAGAACTGTTGCAGAAACGTATTTTTTTGTGATGTGGAGCTCATGTAGAGAACAGTTGCAGAAAGGTATTGTTTTGTGAGGTGGAGATAATGTGGAGAACTGTTTGCATGGAAGTAGTGTTTTGTAAAGTGGAGCTACTGTGGAGAACGGTTGCATTAAGGTATAGTTTTGTGATATTGAGCTAGTGTGTAGAAATGTTGCAGGATATTATTGCTTTGTGATTCGGAGCTAGTGTGAAGAACTGTTGCTGGAAGGTATAGTTTTGTGATTCGGAGCCAGTGTGGGGAACTGTTGCAGAAACGTATTGTTTTGTGAGGTGGAGCCAGTGTAAAGAACTGCTGCAGAAACTTATTGTTTTGTGATTTGGGGCTAGTGAAGAGAACTGCTGCAGCAAGGTATAGTTTTGTTATGTGGAGCTAGTGTGTAGAAATGTTGCAGGAATGTATTGTTTTGTGATTTGGAGCTAGTGTGGAGAACTGTTGCTGGAAGGTATAGTTTTGTGATTCGGAGCCAGTGTGGGGAACTGTTGCAAAAACGTGTTATTTTGTGAGGTGGAGCTAGTGTGGAGAATTCTTGCAGGAAGGTATAGTTTTGTGATGTGAAGCTAGTGTGTACAAATGTTGCAGGAAAGTATTGTTTTGTGATTTGGAGCTAGTGTGGAGAACTGTTGCAGGAAGGTATAGTTTTGTGATGTGGAGCTAGTGTGGGGAACTGTTGCAATTAGGTATAGTTTTGTGATTCGGAGCCAGTGTGTAGAACTGTTGCAGGAAGGTATTATTTTGTGATACATAGCCAGTGTGGAGAACTGTTGGAGAAAGGTATCATTTTGTGATGTGGAGCTACTGTGTAGAAATGTTGCAGGAAGGTCTTGTTTTGTGATGTGGAGCTAGTGTGGAGAACTCTTGCAGGAAGGTATAGTTTTGTGATTCGGAGCTTGTGTGAACAACTGTTGCTGGAAGATAATGTTTTGTGATTCGGAGCCAGTGTGCAGAACGGTTGCAGGAATGTATTATTTTGTGATGTGTATCTAGGGTAGAAAACTGTTGCAGAAAGTTATTGTTTTTTGAGGTGGAGCTAGTGTCGAGAACTGTTGCAGGAAGGTATTGTTGGGTGATTCAGAGCCAGTGTGGAGAACTGCTGCAGAAAAGTATTGTTTTGTAATGTGGAGGTAGTGTAGAGAACTGTTGCAGAAAGGTATTGTTTTGTGATTCGGAGCTTGTGTGAAGAACTGTTGCTGGAAGGTATAGTTTTGTGATTCGGAGAAATTGTGGGGAACTGTTGCAGAAATGTATTGTTTTGTGAGGTGGAGCTAGTGTGTAGAACTCTTGCATAAAGGTATTGTTTTGTGAGGTGGAGCTAGTGTGGAGAACTTTTGCAGGAAGATATAGTTTTGTAATTCGGAGCCAGTGTGGAGAACTGCTCAAGATACGTATTGTTTTGTGATGTGGAGCTTGTGTAGAGAACTGTTGCAGAAAGGTATTGTTTTGTGAGGTGGAGCTAATGTGGAGAACTGTTGCAGGAAGTTATACTTTTGTGATTCGGAGCCAGTGTGGAGAACTGTTGCAGAAACGTATTGTTTTGTGAGGTGGAGCTAGTGTGGAGAACTGTTGCAGGAAGATATACGTTTGTGATTCGGAGCCAGTATGGAGAACTGTTGCAGAAACGTATTGTTTTGTGATGTCGACCTAATGTAGAGAACTGTTGCAGAAAGGTATTGTTTTGTGATATGGAGCTAGTGTGGAGAACTGTTGCAGAAACGTATTGTTTTGTGATATGGAGCTAGTGTGGAGAACTGTTGCAGAAAGTTATTGTTTTGTGAGGTGGAACTAGTGTGGAGAACTGTTGCAGCAAGGTATATTTTTGTGATGTGGAGCTGGTGTGTAGAAATGTTGCAGGAAAGTATTGTTTTGTGATTCGGAGCTTGTGTGAAGCACTGTTGCTGGAAGGTAAAGTTTTGTGATTCGTAGGCCAGTGTGCAGAACTGTTGCAGGAAGGTATTATTTTGTGATGTGGATCTAGTGTAGAGAACTGTGGCAGAATGGTATTGTTTTGTGAGGTGGAGCTAGTGTGGAGAACTGTTGCAGGAAGGTATTGTTTGGTGATTCGGAGCCAGTGTGGAGAACTGGTGCAGAAACGTATAGTTTTGTGATGTGGAGCTAGTATGAAGAACTGTTGCAGAAAGGTATTGTTTTGTGAGGTGGAGCTAGTATGGAGAACTGTTGCAGGAAGTTATACTTTTGTGATTCGGAGCCCGTGTAAAGAACTGTTGCAGAAACGTATTTTTTTGTGATGTGGAGCTGATGTAGAGAACTGTTGCAGAAAGGTATTGTTTTGTGAGGTGGAGATAATGTGGAGAACTGTTTGCATGGAAGTAGTGTTTTGTGAAGTGGAGCTACTGTGGAGAACGGTTGCATTAAGGTATAGTTTTGTGATATTGAGCTAGTGTGTAGAAATGTTGCAGGAAATTATTGCTTTGTGATTCGGAGCTAGTGTGAAGAACTTTTGCTGGAAGGTATAGTTTTGTGATTCGGAGCCAGTGTGGGGAACTGTTGCAAAAACGTGTTATTTTGTGAGGTGGAGCTAGTGTGGAGAACTCTTGCAGGAAGGTATAGTTTTGTGATGTGGAGCTAGTGTGTACAAATGTTGCAGGAAAGTATTGTTTTGTGATTTGGAGCTAGTGTGGAGAACTGTTGCAGGAAGGTATTATTTTGTGATACATAGCCAGTGTAGAGAACTGTTGGAGAAAGGTATTGTTTTGTGATGTGGAGCTACTGTGTAGAAATGTTGCAGGAATGTATTGTTTTGTGATGTGGAGCTAGTGTGGAGAAATCTTGCAGGAAGGTATAGTTTTGTGTTTCGGAGCTTGTGTGAACAACTGTTGCTGGAAGATAATGTTTTGTGATTCGGAGCCAGTGTGCAGAAATGTTGCAGGAATGTATTATTTTGTGATGTGTATCTAGTGTAGAAAACTGTTGCAGAAAGTTATTGTTTTGTGAGGTGGAGCTAGTGTGGAGAAATGTTGCAGAAAGGTATTGTTTTGTGAGGTGGAGCTAGTATGGAGAACTGTTGCAAGAAGATATACTTTTGTGATTCGGAGCCAGTGTGGAGAACTGTTGCAGAAACGTATTGTTTTGTGATGTGGAGCTAATGTAGAGAACTGTTGCAGAATGGTATTGTTTTGTGAGGTGGAGCTATTGTGGAGAACTGTTTGCATGAAGGTAGTGTTTTGTGAAGTGGAGCTACTGTATAGAACGGTTGCAGGAAGGTATAGTTTTATGATGTGGAGCTAGTGTGTAGAACTGTTACAGGAATGTATAGTTTTGTATTTCGGAGCTAGTGTGAAGAACTGTTGTTGGAAGGTAGAGTTTTGTGATGTGGAGCTAGTGTTTAGAAATGTTGCAGGAAAGTATTGTTTTGTGACTTAGAGCTATTGTGGAGAACTGTTGTAGGAAAGTATTGTTTTGTGATTCGGAGCAAGTGTGAAGAAATGTTGCTGGAAGGTATAGTTTTGTGATTTGGAGCCAGTGTGGAAAACTGTTGCAGGAAGGTATTATTTTGTGATGTCGAGCTAGTGTGTAGAACTGTTGCAGGAAGGTATAGTTTTGTGATGTGGAGCTACTGTGAAGAACAGTTGCTAGAAGGTATCGTTTTGTGATTCGGTGACAGTGTGGAGAACTGTTGCAGAAACGTATTGTTTTGGGATGTGGAGCTAGTGTAGAGAACTGTTGCAGAAAGGTATTGTTTTGTGAGGTGGAGCTAGTATGATTAACTGTTGCAGGAAAGTATAGTTTTGTGATGTGGAGCTAGGGTGTAGAAATGTTACAGGAAAGTATTGTTTTGTGATTTGGAGCTAGTGTGGAGAACTGTTGCAGGAAGGTATAGTTTTGTGATGTGGAGCTAGTTTGGGGAACTGTTGCAATTAGGATATAGTTTTGTGATTCGGAGCCAGTGTGGAAAACTGTTGCAGGAAGGTAATATTTTGTGATGCGTACCAGTGTGTAGAACAGTCTAGAAAGATATAGAAAGGTACCATATTGTGATGTGGAGCTACTGTGTAGAAATGTTGCATGAAGGTATTGTTTTGTGATGTAGAGCTAATATGGAGAACTGTGGCCGGAAAGTAGAGTTTTGTGAATCGTAGCTTGTGTGAAGAACTGTTCCGGGAAGGTAGAGTTTTGTGATTCGGAGCCAGTGTGCAGAACTGTTGCAGGAAGGTATTAATTTGTGATGTGGAGCTAGTGTAGCGAACTGTTGCTGAAAGGTATTGTTTTGTGAGGTGGAGCTAGTGTGTAGAACTGTTGCAGGAAGGTATTGTTTGGTGATTCCGAGCCAGTGTACAGAACTGATGCAGAAACGTATTGTTTTGTGATGTGGAGCAAGTGTAGAGAACTGTTGCAGAAAGGTATTGTTTTGTGAGTTGGAGCTAGTGTGGAGTACTGTTGCAGGAAGTTATACTTTTGTGATTCGGAGCCAGTGTGGAGAACTGTTGCAGAAACGTATTGTTTTGTGATGTGGAGCTAATGTAGAGAACATTTGCAGAAAGGTATTGTTTTGTGAGGTGGAGCTTTTTGTGGAGAACTGTTGCAGGAAGGTATAGTTTTGTGATGTGTAGCTAGTGTGTAGAAATATTGCAGGAATGTATTGTTTTGTGATTCGGAGCTAGTGTGAAGAACTGTTGCTGGATGGTATAGTTTTGTGATTTGGAGCCAGTGTGGGGGAACTGTTGCAATTAGGTATAATTTTGTGATTTGGAGCCAGTGTGTAGAACTGTTGCATGAATGTATTGTTTTGTGATGTGGAACTAGTGTGTAGAAATGTTGCTGGAAGGTATAGTTTTGTGATTCGGAGCAAGTGTACGGAACTGTTGCAGAAACGTATTGTTTTGGAAGGTGGAGCTTGTATGTAGAACTGTTGCAGAAAGGTATAGTTTTGTGAGGTGGAGCCAGTGTGGAGAACTGCTGCAGAAACGTATTGTTTTGTGATGTCGCGCTAGTGTAGAGAACTGTTGCATTAAGGTATAGTTTTGTGATGTGGAACTAGTGTGGAGAACTGTTGCAGAAAGATATAGATTTGTGATGTGGAGCTAGTGTATAGAACTGTTGCAGGAAGATATTGTTTTGTGAGGTGGAGCTATTGTGGAGAACTGTTTGCATGAGTGTAGTGATTTGTGAAGTGGAGCTACTGTGGATAACGGTTGCAGGAAGGCATTCTTTTGTGATGTGGAGCTAGTGTGGAGAACTGTTGCAGAAAGGTATTGTTTTGTTAGGTGGAGCTAATGTAGAGAACCGTTTCCAGGAAGATATTGTTTTTTGAATTTGAGCTAGTGTGGAGAAATGTTGCAGTAAGGTATAGTTTTTTGAGGTGGAGCTAGTGTGGAGAACTGTTGCAGAAACGTATTGTTTTGAGATGTGGAGTTAATGTAGAGAACTGTTGCAGAAAGGTATTGTTTTGTGAGATGGAGCTAGTGTGGAGAACTGTTGCAGGAAGGTATAGTTTTGTGATGTGGAGCTAGTGTGTAGAACTGTTGCAGGAAGATATTGTTTTGTGAAATGGAGCTAGTGTGGAGAACTGTTGCAGGAAGGTATTGTTTTGTGATGTGGAGCTAGTGTAGAGTACTGTTGCAGAAAGGTATTGTTTTGTGAGGTGGAGCTAATGTAGAGAACCGTTTCCAGGAAGATATTGTTTTGTGAGGTGGAGCTAGTGTGTAGAAATGTTGCAGTAAGGTATAGTTTTTTGAGGTGGAGCTAGTGTGGAGAACTGTTGCAGGAAGTTATAATTTTGTGATTCGGAGCCAGTGTGGAGAACTGTTGCAGAAAAGTATTGTTTTGAGATGTGGAGTTAATGTAAAGAACTGTTGCAGAAAGGTATTGTTTTGTGAGGTGGAGCTAGTGTGGAGAACTGTTGCAGGAAGTTATACTTTTGTGATTCGGAGCCAGTATGGAGAACTGTTGAGGAAACGTATTGTTTTGTTATGTGGAGCTAATGTAGAGAACTGTTGCAGAAAGGTATTGATTTGTGAGGTGGAGCTATGTGGATAACTGTTGCAGGAAGGTATAGTTTTGTGATTTGTAGCTAGTGTGTAGGAATTATGCAGGAAAGTATTGTTTTGTGATTTGGAGCCAGTGTGAAGAACTGTTGCTGGAAGGTATAGTTTTGTGATAAGGAGCCAGTGTGGGAAACTGTTGCAGGAAGGTATTATTTTGTGATGCGTAGCCAGTGTGGACAACAGTTTAGATAGGTATAGTTTTGTGATGTGGAGCTACTGTGTAGAAATGTTGCAGGAAGATATTGTTATGTGATGTGGAGCTAGTGTGTAGAACTGTTGCAGGAAGGTAGAGTTTTGTGATTCGGAGCCAGTGTGCAGAACTGTTGTAGGAAGGTATTAATTTGTGATGTGGAGCTAGTGTAGAGAACTCTTGCAGAACGGTATTGTTTTGTGAGGTGGAGCTATTGTGTAGAACTGTTGCAGGAAGGTATAGTTTTGTGATTCGGAGCTAGTGTGAATAACTGTTGCTTGAAGGTATAGTTTTGTGATTCGGATCCAGTGTGGAGAAATGTTGCAAAAACATATTGTTTTGGGATGTGGAGCTAGTGTAGAGAACTGTTGCAGAAAGGTATTGTTTTCTGAGTTGGAGCTAGTGTGGAGATCTGTTACAGGAAGGTATAGTTTTGTGATGTGGAACTACTGTGTAGAAATGTTGCAGGAAGGTATTGTTTTGTGATGTGCAGCTAGTGTGGAGAACTCTTGCAGGAACGTATAGTTTTGTGATTCGGAGCTTGTGTGAAGAACTGTTGCTGGAAGGTAATGTTTTGTGATTTGCAGCCAGTGTGCAGAACTGTTGCAGGAAGGTATTATTTTGTGATATGCATCTAGTGTAGAAAACTGTTGCAGAAAGTTATTGTTTTGTGAGGTGGAGCTAGAGTAGAGAATTGTTGCAGGAAGGTATTGGTTGGGTGATTCGGAGCCAGTGTGGAAAACTGCTGCAGAAACGTATTGTTTTGTGATGTGGAGCTAGTGTAGAGAACTGTTACAGAAAGGTATTGTTTTGTGAGGTGGAGCTAGTGTGGAGAACTGTTGCAGGAAGATATACTTTTGTGATTCGGAGCCAGTATGGAGAACTGTTGCAGAAACTTATTGTTTTGTGATGTCGACCTAATGTAGAGAACTGTTGCAGAAAGGTATTGTTTTGTGAGTTGGAGCTATTGTGGAGAACTGTTGCAGGAACGTATTGTTTTGTGATATGTAGCTAGTGTGGAGAACTGTTGCAGAAAGGTATTGTTTTGTGAGGTGGAGCTAGTGTGGAGAACTGTTGCAGCAAGGTATAGTTTTGTGATGTGGAGCTTGTGTGTAGAAATGTTGCAGGAAAGTATTGTTTTGTGATTTGGAGCTAGTGTAGAGAAGTGCTGCAGATACGTATTGTTTTGTGATGTGGAGCTAGTTTAGAGAACTGGTGCAGAAAGGTATTTTTTGTGATTCGGAGATTGTGTGAAGCACTGTTGCTGGAAGGTAAAGTTTTGTGATTCGGAGCCAGTGTGCAGAACTGTTGCAGGAAGGTATTATTTTGTGATGTGGATCTAGTGTAGAGAACTGTTGCAGAATGGTATTGTTTTGTGAGGTGGAGCTAGTATGGAGAACTGTTGCAGGAAGGTATTGTTTGGTGATTCGGAGCCAGTGTGGAGAACTGGTGCAGAAACGTATTGTTTTGTGATGTGGAGCTAGTATAAAGAACTGTTGCAGAAAGGTATTGTTTTGTGAGGTGGAGCTAGTATGGAGAACTGTTGTAGGAAGTTATACTTTTGTGATTCGGAGCCAGTGTAAAGAACTGTTGCAGAAACGTATTTTTTTGTGATGTGGAGCTCATGTAGAGAACAGTTGCAGAAAGGTATTGTTTTGTGAGGTGGAGATAATGTGGAGAACTGTTTGCATGGAAGTAGTGTTTTGTAAAGTGGAGCTACTGTGGAGAACGGTTGCATTAAGGTATAGTTTTGTGATATTGAGCTAGTGTGTAGAAATGTTGCAGGATATTATTGCTTTGTGATTCGGAGCTAGTGTGAAGAACTGTTGCTGGAAGGTATAGTTTTGTGATTCGGAGCCAGTGTGGGGAACTGTTGCAGAAACGTATTGTTTTGTGAGGTGGAGCCAGTGTAAAGAACTGCTGCAGAAACTTATTGTTTTGTGATTTGGGGCTAGTGAAGAGAACTGCTGCAGCAAGGTATAGTTTTGTTATGTGGAGCTAGTGTGTAGAAATGTTGCAGGAATGTATTGTTTTGTGATTTGGAGCTAGTGTGGAGAACTGTTGCTGGAAGGTATAGTTTTGTGATTCGGAGCCAGTGTGGGGAACTGTTGCAAAAACGTGTTATTTTGTGAGGTGGAGCTAGTGTGGAGAATTCTTGCAGGAAGGTATAGTTTTGTGATGTGAAGCTAGTGTGTACAAATGTTGCAGGAAAGTATTGTTTTGTGATTTGGAGCTAGTGTGGAGAACTGTTGCAGGAAGGTATAGTTTTGTGATGTGGAGCTAGTGTGGGGAACTGTTGCAATTAGGTATAGTTTTGTGATTCGGAGCCAGTGTGTAGAACTGTTGCAGGAAGGTATTATTTTGTGATACATAGCCAGTGTGGAGAACTGTTGGAGAAAGGTATCATTTTGTGATGTGGAGCTACTGTGTAGAAATGTTGCAGGAAGGTCTTGTTTTGTGATGTGGAGCTAGTGTGGAGAACTCTTGCAGGAAGGTATAGTTTTGTGATTCGGAGCTTGTGTGAACAACTGTTGCTGGAAGATAATGTTTTGTGATTCGGAGCCAGTGTGCAGAACGGTTTGCAGGAATGTATTATTTTGTGATGTGTATCTAGGGTAGAAAACTGTTGCAGAAAGTTATTGTTTTTTGAGGTGGAGCTAGTGTCGAGAACTGTTGCAGGAAGGTATTGTTGGGTGATTCAGAGCCAGTGTGGAGAACTGCTGCAGAAAAAGTATTGTTTTGTAATGTGGAGGTAGTGTAGAGAACTGTTGCAGAAAGGTATTGTTTTGTGATTCGGAGCTTGTGTGAAGAACTGTTGCTGGAAGGTATAGTTTTGTGATTCGGAGAAATTGTGGGGAACTGTTGCAGAAATGTATTGTTTTGTGAGGTGGAGCTAGTGTGTAGAACTCTTGCATAAAGGTATTGTTTTGTGAGGTGGAGCTAGTGTGGAGAACTTTTGCAGGAAGATATAGTTTTGTAATTCGGAGCCAGTGTGGAGAACTGCTCAAGATACGTATTGTTTTGTGATGTGGAGCTTGTGTAGAGAACTGTTGCAGAAAGGTATTGTTTTGTGAGGTGGAGCTAATGTGGAGAACTGTTGCAGGAAGTTATACTTTTGTGATTCGGAGCCAGTGTGGAGAACTGTTGCAGAAACGTATTGTTTTGTGAGGTGGAGCTAGTGTGGAGAACTGTTGCAGGAAGATATACGTTTGTGATTCGGAGCCAGTATGGAGAACTGTTGCAGAAACGTATTGTTTTGTGATGTCGACCTAATGTAGAGAACTGTTGCAGAAAGGTATTGTTTTGTGATATGGAGCTAGTGTGGAGAACTGTTGCAGAAACGTATTGTTTTGTGATATGGAGCTAGTGTGGAGAACTGTTGCAGAAAGTTATTGTTTTGTGAGGTGGAACTAGTGTGGAGAACTGTTGCAGCAAGGTATATTTTTGTGATGTGGAGCTGGTGTGTAGAAATGTTGCAGGAAAGTATTGTTTTGTGATTCGGAGCTTGTGTGAAGCACTGTTGCTGGAAGGTAAAGTTTTGTGGATTCGTAGGCCAGTGTGCAGAACTGTTGCAGGAAGGTATTATTTTGTGATGTGGATCTAGTGTAGAGAACTGTGGCAGAATGGTATTGTTTTGTGAGGTGGAGCTAGTGTGGAGAACTGTTGCAGGAAGGTATTGTTTGGTGATTCGGAGCCAGTGTGGAGAACTGGTGCAGAAACGTATAGTTTTGTGATGTGGAGCTAGTATGAAGAACTGTTGCAGAAAGGTATTGTTTTGTGAGGTGGAGCTAGTATGGAGAACTGTTGCAGGAAGTTATACTTTTGTGATTCGGAGCCCGTGTAAAGAACTGTTGCAGAAACGTATTTTTTTGTGATGTGGAGCTGATGTAGAGAACTGTTGCAGAAAGGTATTGTTTTGTGAGGTGGAGATAATGTGGAGAACTGTTTGCATGGAAGTAGTGTTTTGTGAAGTGGAGCTACTGTGGAGAACGGTTGCATTAAGGTATAGTTTTGTGATATTGAGCTAGTGTGTAGAAATGTTGCAGGAAATTATTGCTTTGTGATTCGGAGCTAGTGTGAAGAACTTTTGCTGGAAGGTATAGTTTTGTGATTCGGAGCCAGTGTGGGGAACTGTTGCAAAAACGTGTTATTTTGTGAGGTGGAGCTAGTGTGGAGAACTCTTGCAGGAAGGTATAGTTTTGTGATGTGGAGCTAGTGTGTACAAATGTTGCAGGAAAGTATTGTTTTGTGATTTGGAGCTAGTGTGGAGAACTGTTGCAGGAAGGTATTATTTTGTGATACATAGCCAGTGTAGAGAACTGTTGGAGAAAGGTATTGTTTTGTGATGTGGAGCTACTGTGTAGAAATGTTGCAGGAATGTATTGTTTTGTGATGTGGAGCTAGTGTGGAGAAATCTTGCAGGAAGGTATAGTTTTGTGTTTCGGAGCTTGTGTGAACAACTGTTGCTGGAAGATAATGTTTTGTGATTCGGAGCCAGTGTGCAGAAATGTTGCAGGAATGTATTATTTTGTGATGTGTATCTAGTGTAGAAAACTGTTGCAGAAAGTTATTGTTTTGTGAGGTGGAGCTAGTGTGGAGAAATGTTGCAGAAAGGTATTGTTTTGTGAGGTGGAGCTAGTATGGAGAACTGTTGCAAGAAGATATACTTTTTGTGATTCGGAGCCAGTGTGGAGAACTGTTGCAGAAACGTATTGTTTTGTGATGTGGAGCTAATGTAGAGAACTGTTGCAGAATGGTATTGTTTTTGTGAGGTGGAGCTATTGTGGAGAACTGTTTGCATGAAGGTAGTGTTTTGTGAAGTGGAGCTACTGTATAGAACGGTTGCAGGAAGGTATAGTTTTATGATGTGGAGCTAGTGTGTAGAACTGTTACAGGAATGTATAGTTTTGTATTTCGGAGCTAGTGTGAAGAACTGTTGTTGGAAGGTAGAGTTTTGTGATGTGGAGCTAGTGTTTAGAAATGTTGCAGGAAAGTATTGTTTTGTGACTTAGAGCTATTGTGGAGAACTGTTGTAGGAAAGTATTGTTTTGTGATTCGGAGCAAGTGTGAAGAAATGTTGCTGGAAGGTATAGTTTTGTGATTTGGAGCCAGTGTGGAAAACTGTTGCAGGAAGGTATTATTTTGTGATGTCGAGCTAGTGTGTAGAACTGTTGCAGGAAGGTATAGTTTTGTGATGTGGAGCTACTGTGAAGAACAGTTGCTAGAAGGTATTGTTTTGTGATTCGGTGACAGTGTGGAGAACTGTTGCAGAAACGTATTGTTTTGGGATGTGGAGCTAGTGTAGAGAACTGTTGCAGAAAGGTATTGTTTTGTGAGGTGGAGCTAGTATGATTAACTGTTGCAGGAAAGTATAGTTTTGTGATGTGGAGCTAGGGTGTAGAAATGTTACAGGAAAGTATTGTTTTGTGATTTGGAGCTAGTGTGGAGAACTGTTGCAGGAAGGTATAGTTTTGTGATGTGGAGCTAGTTTGGGGAACTGTTGCAATTAGGATATAGTTTTGTGATTCGGAGCCAGTGTGGAAAACTGTTGCAGGAAGGTAATATTTTGTGATGCGTACCCAGTGTGTAGAACAGTCTAGAAAGATATAGAAAGGTACCATATTGTGATGTGGAGCTACTGTGTAGAAATGTTGCATGAAGGTATTGTTTTGTGATGTAGAGCTAATATGGAGAACTGTGGCCGGAAAGTAGAGTTTTGTGAATCGTAGCTTGTGTGAAGAACTGTTCCGGGAAGGTAGAGTTTTGTGATTCGGAGCCAGTGTGCAGAACTGTTGCAGGAAGGTATTAATTTGTGATGTGGAGCTAGTGTAGCGAACTGTTGCTGAAAGGTATTGTTTTGTGAGGTGGAGCTAGTGTGTAGAACTGTTGCAGGAAGGTATTGTTTGGTGATTCCGAGCCAGTGTACAGAACTGATGCAGAAACGTATTGTTTTGTGATGTGGAGCAAGTGTAGAGAACTGTTGCAGAAAGGTATTGTTTTGTGAGTTGGAGCTAGTGTGGAGTACTGTTGCAGGAAGTTATACTTTTGTGATTCGGAGCCAGTGTGGAGAACTGTTGCAGAAACGTATTGTTTTGTGATGTGGAGCTAATGTAGAGAACATTTGCAGAAAGGTATTGTTTTGTGAGGTGGAGCTTTTGTGGAGAACTGTTGCAGGAAGGTATAGTTTTGTGATGTGTAGCTAGTGTGTAGAAATATTGCAGGAATGTATTGTTTTGTGATTCGGAGCTAGTGTGAAGAACTGTTGCTGGATGGTATAGTTTTGTGATTTGGAGCCAGTGTGGGGAACTGTTGCAATTAGGTATAATTTTGTGATTTGGAGCCAGTGTGTAGAACTGTTGCATGAATGTATTGTTTTGTGATGTGGAACTAGTGTGTAGAAATGTTGCTGGAAGGTATAGTTTTGTGATTCGGAGCAAGTGTACGGAACTGTTGCAGAAACGTATTGTTTTGGAAGGTGGAGCTTGTATGTAGAACTGTTGCAGAAAGGTATAGTTTTGTGAGGTGGAGCCAGTGTGGAGAACTGCTGCAGAAACGTATTGTTTTGTGATGTCGCGCTAGTGTAGAGAACTGTTGCATTAAGGTATAGTTTTGTGATGTGGAACTAGTGTGGAGAACTGTTGCAGAAAGATATAGATTTGTGATGTGGAGCTAGTGTATAGAACTGTTGCAGGAAGATATTGTTTTGTGAGGGTGGAGCTATTGTGGAGAACTGTTTGCATGAGTGTAGTGATTTGTGAAGTGGAGCTACTGTGGATAACGGTTGCAGGAAGGCATTCTTTTGTGATGTGGAGCTAGTGTGGAGAACTGTTGCAGAAAGGTATTGTTTTGTTAGGTGGAGCTAATGTAGAGAACCGTTTCCAGGAAGATATTGTTTTTTGAATTTGAGCTAGTGTGGAGAAATGTTGCAGTAAGGTATAGTTTTTTGAGGTGGAGCTAGTGTGGAGAACTGTTGCAGAAACGTATTGTTTTGTGATGTATAGCTCATGTAGAGAACTGTTGCAGAAAGGTATTGTTTTGTGAAGTGGAGCTATTGTGGAGAACTGTTTGCATGAAGGTAGTATTTTGTGAAGTGGAGCTACTGTGGAGAACAGTTCCCGGAAGGTAGTATTTTGTGAAGTGGAGCTACTGTGGAGAACAGTTCCCGGAAGGTATAGTTTTGTGATGTGGAGGTAGTGTGTAGAACTGTTGCTGGAAGGTAAAGTTTTGTTATTCGGAGCCAGCGTGCAGTACTGTTGCAGGAAGGTATTATTTATGATATCGAGCTAGTGTAGAGAACTGTTGCAGAAAGTTATTGTTTTGTGAGGTGGAGCTATTGTGGAGAACTGTTGCAGGAAGGTATAGTTTTGTGATGTGGAGATAGTGGGTAGAACTGTTGCAGGAAGATATTCTTTTGTGAGGTGGAGCTAGTGTGGAGAACTGTTTCAGGAAGGTATAGTTTTGTGATGTGGAGCTAGTGTGTAGAAATGTTGCAGGAAGGTATTGTTTTGTGATGTGGAGCTAGTGTAGAGAACTGTTGCAGAAAGGTATTGTTTTGTGAGGCGGAGCTAGTGTAGAGAACCGTTTCCAGGAAGGTATTGTTTTGTGAGGTGGAGCTAGTGTGGAGAAATGTTGCAGTCAGGTATAGTTTTGTGAGGTGGAGCTAGTGTGGAGAACTGTTGCAGAAACGTATTGTTTTGAGATGTGGAGTTAATGTAGAGAACTGTTGCAGAAAGGTATTGTTTTGTGAGGTGGAGCTATTTTGGTGAACTGTTTGCCTGAAGGTAGTATTTTGTGAAGTGGAGCTACTGTGGAGAATGGTTGCATCAAGGTATAGTTTTTTGTTGTGCTGCTAGTGTGTAGAAATGTTGCAGGAAGGTATTGTTTTGTGATGTGGAGCTAGTGTAGAGAACTGTTTCCTGGAAGGTATTGTTTTGTGAGGTGTAGCTAGTGTGGAGAAATGTTGCAGTAAGGTATAGTTTTGTGATGTGGAGCTAGTGTGTAGAACTGGTGCAGGAAGGTATTGTTTTGTGATTCGGAACTAGTGTGGAGAACTGTTGCAGAAACGTATTGTTTTGTGATGTGTTGCTAATGTAGAGAACTGTTGCAGAAAGGTATTGTTTTGTGAGGTGGAGCTATTGTGGAGAATTGTTTGCATGAAGGTAGTGTTTTGTTAACTGGAGCTACTGTGGAGAAGGTTGCAGGAAGGTATAGTTTTTTGATGTGGAGCTAGTATGTAGAACTGTTGCAGGAAGGTATAAATTTGTGATTCGGAGCTAGTGTGAAGAACACTTGCTGGAAGGTATAGTTTTGTGATTCGGAGCCAGTGTGGAGACCTGTTGCTGGAAGGTACAGTTTTGTGTTTCGGAGCCAGTGTCGAGAACTGTTGCAGAAACGTATTGTTTTGTGATGTGGTGCTAGTGTAGAGAACTGTTGCAGAAATGTATTGTTTTATGAGGTATAGATAGTGTGGAGAACTGTTGCAGGAAGGTGTATATTTGTGATATGGAGATAGTGTGTAGAAATGTCGCAGGAAAGTATTGTTTTTTGATTTGGAGCTAGTGTGGAGAGCCGTTGCAGGAAGGTATAGTTTTGTGATGTGGAGCTAGTGTGGTGAAATATTGCAATTAGGTATAGTTTTGTGATTCAGAGCCAGTGTGTAGAACTGTTGCAGGAAGGTATTTTTTGTGATCCATAGCCAGTGTGGAGAACAGTTGCAGAAAAAGTGTTGTTTTGTGACGTGGAGGTACTGTGTAGACAATTGCAGGAAAGTATTGTTTTGTGATGTGTAGCTAGTGTGGAAAACTGTTGCAGGAAGGTATAGTTTTGTGATTCGGAGCGTGTGTGAAGAACTGTTGCTGGAAGGTAAAGTTTTATGATTGGGAGCCAGCATGCAGAACTGTTGCAGGGAGGTATTATTTTGTGTTGTGAAGCTAGTGTAGAGAACTGTTACAGAAAGGTATTGTTTTGTGAGATGGAGCTAGTGTGGAGAACTGTTGCAGGAAGGTATAGTTTTGTGATGTGGAGCTAGTGTGTAGAACTGTTGCAGGAAGATATTGTTTTGTGAAGTGGAGCTAGTGTGGAGAACTGTTGCAGGAAGGTATTGTTTTTTGATGTGGATTTAATGTAGAGTACTGTTGCAGAAAGGTATTGTTTTGTGAGGTGGAGCTAATGTAGAGAACCGTTTCCAGGAAGATATTGTTTTGTGAGGTGGAGCTAGTGTGTAGAAATGTTGCAGTAAGGTATAGTTTTTTGAGGTGGAGCTAGTGTGGAGAACTGTTGCAGGAAGTTATAATTTTGTGATTGGAGCCAGTGTGGAGAACTGTTGCAGAAACGTATTGTTTTGAGATGTGGAGTTAATGTAAAGAACTGTTGCAGTAAGGTATTGTTTTGTGAGGTGGAGCTAGTGTGAAGAACTGTTGCTGGAAGGTATAGTTTTGTGATGTGGTGCTAGTGTGTAGAAATGTTGCAGGAAGGTATTTTTTGTGATGTGGAGCTAGTGTAGAGAACTGTTTCCAGGAAGGTATTGTTTTGTGAGGTGTAGCTAGTGTGGAGAAATGTTGCAGTAAGGTATAACTTTGTGATGTGGAGCTAGTGTGTAGAACTGGTGCAGGAAGGTATTGTTTTGTGATTCGGAACTAGTGTGGAGAACTGTTGCAGAAACGTATTGTTTTGTGATGTGTTGCTAATGTAGAGAACTGTTGCAGAAAGGTATTGTTTTGTGAGGTGGAGCTATTGTGGAGAACTGTTTGCATGAAGGTAGTGTTTTGTTAAGTGGAGCTACTGTGGAGAACGGTTGCAGGAAGGTATAGTTTTTTGATGTGGAGCTAGTATGTAGAACTGATGCAGGAACGTATAATTTTGTGATTCGAAGCTAGTGTGAAGAACTGTTGCTGGAAGGTACAGTTTTGTGTTTCGGAGCCAGTGTCAAGAACTGTTGCAGAAACGTATTGTTTTGTGATGTGGTGCTAGTGTAGAGAACTGTTGCAGAAATGTATTGTTTTATGAGGTATAGATAGTGTGGAGATCTGTTGCAGGAAGGTATAGATTTGTGATGTGGAGCTAGTGTGTAGAAATGTCGCAGGAAAGTATTGTTATTTGATTTGGAGCTAGTGTGGAGAGCCATTGCAGGAAGGTATAGTTTTGTGATGTGGAGCTAGTGTGGTGAAATATTGCAATTAGGTATAGTTTTGTTATTCAGAGCCAGTGTGTAGAACTGTTGCAGGAAGGTATTTTTTGTGATACATAGCCAGTGTGGAGAACAGTTGCAGAAAGGTGTTGTTTTGTGACGTGGAGGTACTGTGTAGACAATTGCAGGAAAGTATTGTTTTGTGATGTGTAGCTAGTGTGGAAAACTGTTGCAGGAAGGTATAGTTTTGTGATTCGGAGAGTGTGTGAAGAACTGTTGCTAGAAGGTCAAGTTTTATGATTGGGAGCCAGCATGCAGAACTGTTGCAGGAAGGTATTATTTTGTGTTGTGAAGCTAGTGTAGAGAACTGTTGCAGAAAGGTATTGTTTTGTGAGATGGAGCTAGTGTGGAGAACTGTTGCAGGAAGGTATAGTTTTGTGATGTGGAGCTAGTGTGTAGAACTGTTGCAGGAAGATATTGTTTTGTGAAATGGAGCTAGTGTGGAGAACTGTTGCAGGAAGGTATTGTTTTGTGATGTGGAGCTAGTGTAGAGTACTGTTGCAGAAAGGTATTGTTTTGTGAGGTGGAGCTAATGTAGAGAACCGTTTCCAGGGAAGATATTGTTTTGTGAGGTGGAGCTAGTGTGTAGAAATGTTGCAGTAAGGTATAGTTTTTTGAGGTGGAGCTAGTGTGGAGAACTGTTGCAGGAAGTTATAATTTTGTGATTCGGAGCCAGTGTGGAGAACTGTTGCAGAAAAGTATTGTTTTGAGATGTGGAGTTAATGTAAAGAACTGTTGCAGAAAGGTATTGTTTTGTGAGGTGGAGCTAGTGTGAAGAACTGTTGCTGGAAGGTATAGTTTTGTGATGTGGTGCTAGTGTGTAGAAATGTTGCAGGAAGGTATTGTTTTGTGATGTGGAGCTAGTGTAGAGAACTGTTTCCAGGAAGGTATTGTTTTGTGAGGTGTAGCTAGTGTGGAGAAATGTTGAGGGTAAGGTATAGTTTTGTGATGTGGAGCTAGTGTGTCGAACTGGTGCAGGAAGGTATTGTTTTGTGATTCGGAACTAGTGTGGAGAACTGTTGCAGAAACGTATTGTTTTGCGATGTGTTGCTAATGTAGAGAACTGTTGCACAAAGGTATTGTTTTGTGAGGTGGAGCTATAGTGGAGAACTGTTTGCATGAAGGTAGTGTTTTGTTAAGTGGAGCTACTGTGGAGAACGGTTGCAGGAAGGTATAATTTTTCATGTGGAGCTAGTATGTAGAACTGTTGCAGGAAGGTATAATTTTGTGATTCGGAACAAGTGTGAAGAACTTTTGCTGGAAGGTATAATTTTGTGATTCGGAGCCACTGTCTAGAACTGTTGCAGAAACGTTTATTTTTTTTTTTTTGATGTGATGCTAGTGTAGAGAACTGTTGCAGAAATGTATTGTTTTGTGAGGTATAGATAGTGTGGAGAACTGTTGAAGGAAGGTGTAGATTTGTGATGTGGAGCTAGTATGTAGAAATGTTGCAGGAAAGTATTGATTTTGATTTAGAGCTAGTGTGGAGAGCTGTTGCAGGAAGGTATAGTTTTGTGATGTATAGCTATTGTGGAGAAATATTGCAATTAGGTATAGTTTTGTGATTCATAGCCAGTGTGTAGAACTGTTGCAGGAAGGTATTATTTTGTGATACATAGCCAGTGTGGAGAACAGTTGCAGAAAGGTGTTGTTTTGTGACGTGGAGCTACTGTGTAGACAAGTTGCAGGAAAGTATTGTTTTGTGATGTGTAGCTAGTGTGGAAAACTGTTGCAGGAAGGTATAGTTTTGTGATTCGGAGCGTGTGTGAAGAACTGTTGCTGGAAAGTAAAGTTTTATGATTGGGAGCCAGCATGCATAACTGTTGCAGGAAGGTATTATTTTGTGTTGTGAATCTAGTGTAGAGAACTGTTACAGAAAGGTATTGTATCGTGAGATGGAGCTAGTGTGGAGAACTGTTGCAGGTAGGTATAGTTTTGTGATGTGGAGCTAGTGTGTAGAACTGTTGCAGGAAGATATTGTTTTGTGAAATGGAGCTAGTGTGGAGAACTGTTGCAGGAAGGTATTGTTTTGTGATGTGGAGCTAGTTTTAGAGTACTGTTGCAGAAAGGTATTGTGTTGTGAGGTGGAGCTAATGTAGAGAACCGTTTCCAGGAAGATAATGTTTTGTGTGGTGGATCTAGTGTGGAGAAATGTTGCAGTAAGTTATAGTTTTTTGTGGTGGAGCTAGTGTGGAGAACAGTTGCAGGAAGTTATAATTTTATGATTCAGAGCCAGTGTGGAGAACTGTTGCAGAAATGTATTGTTTTGTGATGTATAGCTAATGTAGAGAACTGTTGCAGAAAGGTATTGTTTCGTGAGGTGGAGCTAGTGTGGAGAACTGTTGCAGGAAGGTATAGTTTTTGATGTGGAGCTATTGTGGGGAAATACTGCAATTAGGTATAGTTTTGTGATTCAGAGCCAGTGTGTAGAACTGTTGCAGGAAGGTATTATTTTGTGATGTGGAGCTATTGTAGAAAACTGTTGCAGAAAGGTATTGTTTTCTGAGGTGGAGCTAGTGTGGAGAACTGTTGCAGGAAGGTATAGTTTTGTGATGTGGAGCTAGTGTCTAGAACTGTTGCAGGAAGATATTGTTTTGTGATGTGGAGCTAGTGTGGAGAACAGTTGCAGGAATGTATAGTTTTGTGATGTGGGGCTAGTGTGTAGAAATGTTGCAGGAAGTTATTGTTTTGTGATGTGGAGCTAGTGTAGAGAACTGTTGCAGAAAGTTATTGTTTTGTGAGGTGGAATTAGTGTGGAGAAATGTTGCAGTAAGGTATAGTTTTGTGAGGTGGAGCTAGTGTGGAGAACTGTTGCAGGAAGTTATACATATGTGATTCGGAGACAGTGTGGAGAACTGTTGCAGAAACGTATTGTTTTGTGATGTGGAGCTAATGTAGAGAACTGTTGCACAAAGGTATTGTTTTGTGAGGTGGAGCTATTGTGGAGTACTGTTTGCATGAAGATAGTGTTTTGTGACGTGGAGCTACTGTGGAGAACGGTTGCAGATAGGTATAATTTTGTGATGTGGAGCTAGTGTTTAGAACTGTTGCAGGAAGGTATAGTTTGTGAATCAGAGCTAGTGTGAAGAACGGTTGCTGTAAGGTATAGTTTTGTCATTCGGAGCCAGTGTGGAGAACTGTTGCTGGAAGGAAGAGTTTTGTGATTCGGAGCCAGTGTGCAGAACTGTCGCAGGAAGATATTATTCTGTGATGTGGAGCTAGTGTAGAGACTTGTTGCAGAAAGGTATTGCTTTGTGAAGTAGAGCTAGTGTGGAGAACTGTTGCAGGAAGGTATAGTTTTGTGATGTGGAAATAGTGTGTAGAATAGTTGCAGGAAGATATTGATTTGTTAGTTGGAGCTAGTGTTGAGAACTGTTGCAAGAATGTAGAGTTTTGTGATGTGGAGCTAGTATGTAGAAATGTTGCAGGAAGGTATTGTTTTTTGATGTGGAGCTAGTGTAGAAAACTGTTGCAGAAAGGTATTGTTTTGTGAGGTGGAGCTAGTGTGGAGAAATGTTGCAGTAAGGTATAGTATTGTGAGGTGGAACTAGTGTGGAGAACTGTTGCAGGAAGTTATACTTTTGTGATTCGGAGCCAGTGAGGAGAACTGTTGCAGAAACGTATTGTTTTGTGATGTGGAGCTAATTTAGAGAACTGTTGCGAAAGGTATTGTTTTGTTAGGTGGCGCTATTGTGGAGAACTGTTTGCATGAAGGTAGTATTTTGTGAAGTGGAGCTACTTTGGAGAATGGTTGCAGGAAGGTATAGTTTTGTGATGTGGAGCTAGTGTGTAGAACTGTTGCAGGGAAGGTATAGTTTGTGATTCGGAGCTAGTGTGAAGAACACTTTCTGGAAGGAATAGTTTTGTGATTCGGAGCCAGTGTGTGCAGAACTGTTGCAGGAAGGTATTGTATTGTGATGTGGAGCTAGTATAGAGAACTGTTGCTGAAATGTCTTGTTTTGTGAGGTGTAACTAGTGTCGAGAACTGTTGCATGAAGGTATATTTTTGTGATTTGGAGCTAGTGTGGAGAACTTTTGCAGGAAGATATAGATTTGTGATGTGGAGCTAGGGTTTAGAACTGTTGCAGGAAGGTTTAGTTTTGTGATGTGGTGCTAGTGTGTAGAAATGTTGCAGGAAGGTATTGTTTTGTGATGTGGAGCTAGTGTGGAGAAATGTTGCAGTAAGGTATAGTTTTGGGATGTGGAGCTAGTGTGTAGACCTGTTGCAGGAAGGTATTGTTTTGTGATTTGGAACTAGTGTGAAAACTGTTGCTGGAAGGTGGAGAATTGTGATTCGGAGCCAGTGTGGAGAACTGTTGAAGAAACGTATTGTTTTTTGATGTGGAGTTAATGTTGAGAATTGTTTGCATGAAGGTATTGTTTTGTGATTCGTAACTAGTGTGTAGAAATGTTGCAGTAAGGTATAGTTTTGTGATGTGGAGCTAGTGTGTAGACCTGGTGCAGGAAAGTATTGTTTTGTGATTAGGAGCTAGTTTGGAAAACTGTTGCAGGAAGGCATTATTTTGTGATGCGTAGCCAGTGTGGAGAACAGTTTAGAAAGGTATTGTTTTGTGATGTGGAGCTACTGTGGAGAACTATTGCACGAAGGTAGAATTTTGTGATTCGGCACTTGTGTGAAGAACTGTTGCTGGAAGGTAGAGTTTTTTGATTCGAAGCTAGTGTGCAGAACTGTTGCAGGAAGGTATTAATTTGTGATGTGGAGCTAGTGTAGACAACTGTTGCATAAAGGTATTGTTTTGTGAGGTGGAGCTAGTGTGTAGAACTGTTGCAGGAAGGTATTGTTTTGTGATTCAGAGCTAGTGTGAAGAACTGTTGCTGGAAGGTATAGTTTTTGTGTTTCTGCGCCAGTGTAAGGAACTGTTGCAGAAAGGTATTGTTTTGTGATGTGGAGCTATTGTTGAGAATTGTTTGCATGAAGGTATTGTTTTGTTAAGTGGAGCTACTGTGGAGAACGGTTGCAGGAAGGTATAGTTTTGTGATGTGGAGCTAGTGTGTGAACTGTTGCAGGAAGGTATAGTTTTGTGATTCGGAGCCAGTGTGGAGAACTGTTGCAGAAATGTATTGTTTTTTGAGGTGGAGCTAGTGTAGAGAACTGTTGCAGAAAGGTATTGTTTTGTGAGGTAGAGCTAGTGTAGAGAACCGTTTCAGGAAGGCATTGTTTTGTGAGGTAGAGCTAATGTGGAGAAATGTTGCAGTAAGTTATAGTATTGTGAGGTGGAGCTACTGTGGAGAACTGGTGCAGGAAGTTATACTTTTGTGATTCGGAGCCAGTGTGGAGATCTGTTGTAAAAACGTATTATTTTGTGATGTGGAGCTAATGTAGAGAACTGTTGCAGGAAGGTATAGTTTTTTGATGTGGAGCTACGTTGTAGCAATGATGCAGGAAAGTATTGTTTTGTGATTAGGAGCTAGTGTGGAAAACTTTTGCAGGAAGGTATTATTTTGTGATGCGTAGCCAGTATGGAGAACAGTTTAGAAACGTATTGTTTTGTGATGTGGAGCTACTGTGTAGAAATTTTGCAGGAAGGTATTGTTTTGTGATGTGGAGCTAGTGTGGAGAACTGTTGCATGAAGGTAGAATTTTGTGAATCGGTGCTTGTGTGAAGAACTGTTGCTGGAAGGTAGAGTTTTGTTCTTCGGAGCCAGTGTGCAGAACAGTTGCAGGAAGGTATTAATTTGTGATGTGGAGTTAGTGTAGAGAACTGTTGCAGAAAGGTATTGTTTTTTGAGGTGGAGCTAGTGTGTAGAACTGTTGCAGGAAGGTATTGTTTTGTGATTCATACCTAGTTTGAAGAACTGTTGCTGGAAGGTATAGTTTTGTGATTCGGAGCCAGTGTAAGGAACTGTTGCAGAAAGGTATTGTTTTGTGATGTGGAGGTAGTGTAGAGAACTGTTGCTGAAAGGTATTGTTTTGTGAGCTGGAGCTAGTGTGGACAAATGTTGCAGTAAGGTATAGTTTTGTGATTCGGAGCCAGTGTGGAGAACTGTTGCTGGAAGGTATAGTTTTGTAAATCGGAGCCAGTGTGCACAACTGTTGCAGGAATGTATTTTTTTTTGATGTGGAGCTAGTGTAGAGAACTGTTGCAGAAAATTTTGTTTGGTGATTTGGATCTAGTGTTGAGAACTGTTGCAGGAAGGTATAGTTTTGTGATGTGGAGCTAGTGTGGGGAAATGTTGCGATTAGGTATAGTTTTGTGATTCGGAGCTAGTGTGTAGAACTGTTGCAGGAAGGTATTATTTTGTGATGTGGAGCTAGTGTAGAGAACTGTTGCAGGAAAGTATTGTTTTGTGATTTGGAGCTAGTGTGGAGAACTGTTGCAGGAAGGTATAGTTTTGTGATTCGGAGTCAGTGTGGAAAACTGTTGCAGGAAGGTATTACTTTGTGATGTGGAGCTAGTGTAGAAAACTGTTAACGCAATGTATTGTTTTGTGAGGTGGAGCTACTGTGGAGAACTGTTGCAGGTAGGTACAATTTTGTGATTCGGAGTCAGTGTGGAAAACTGTTGCAGGAAGGTATTATTTTGTGATGCGTAGCTAGAGTGGAGAACAGTTGCAGAAAGGTATTATTTTGTGATGTGGAGCTAGTGTGTAGAACTGTTGCAGGAAGATATTGTTTTGTGAGGTGGAGCATATGTGGAGAACTGTTGCAAGAGGTATAGTTTTGTGATTCGGAGCCAGTTTGGAGAACTGTTGCAGAAACATATTGTTTTGTGATATGGAGCTAGTGTAGAGAACTGTTGCTGAAAGGTATTGTTTTCTGAGGTGGAGCTATTCTGGCTAACTATTGTAGGAAGGTATAGTTTTTTGATTCGGAGCCAGTGTGGAGACCTGTTGCAGAAACGTATTGTTTTGTGATGTGGAGCTAATGTAGAGAACTATTGCAGAAAGGTATTTTTTTGTGAGGTGGAGCTATTGTTGAGAACTGTTTGCATGAAGGTATTGTTTTGTGAAGTGGAGCTACAGTAGAGAACGGTTGCAGGAAAGTATAGTTGTGTGATGTGGAGCTATTGTGTAGAACTGTTGCAGGAGGGTATAGTTTTGTAATTCGGAGCTAGTGTGAAGAACTGTTGCTGGAAGGTATAGTTTTGTGATTCAGAGCCAGTGTGGAGAACTGTTGCCGAAATGTATTGTTTTGTGATGTGGAGCTAGTATAAAGACCTGTTGCAGAAAGGTATTGTTTTGTGAGTTGTAGCTAGTGTGGAGAACTATTGCAGGAAGGTATAGTTTTGTGATGTGGAGCTAGTGTGTAGAACTGTTGCAGGAAGGTATAGTTTGTGATTCGGAGCTAGTGTGAAGAACACTTTCTGGAAGGAATAGTTTTGTGATTCGGAGCCAGTGTGCAGAACTGTTGCAGGAAGGTATTATATTGTGATGTGGAGCTAGTATAGAGAACTGTTGCTGAAATGTCTTGTTTTGTGAGGTGTAACTAGTGTCGAGAACTGTTGCATGAAGGTATATTTTTGTGATTTGGAGCTAGTGTGGAGAACTTTTGCAGGAAGATATAGATTTGTGATGTGGAGCTAGGGTTTAGAACTGTTGCAGGAAGGTTTAGTTTTGTGATGTGGTGCTAGTGTGTAGAAATGTTGCAGGAAGGTATTGTTTTGTGATGTGGAGCTAGTGTGGAGAAATGTTGCAGTAAGGTATAGTTTTGGGATGTGGAGCTAGTGTGTAGACCTGTTGCAGGAAGGTATTGTTTTGTGATTTGGAACTAGTGTGAAAACTGTTGCTGGAAGGTGGAGAATTGTGATTCGGAGCCAGTGTGGAGAACTGTTGAAGAAACGTATTGTTTTTTGATGTGGAGTTAATGTTGAGAATTGTTTGCATGAAGGTATTGTTTTGTGATTCGTAACTAGTGTGTAGAAATGTTGCAGTAAGGTATAGTTTTGTGATGTGGAGCTAGTGTGTAGACCTGGTGCAGGAAAGTATTGTTTTGTGATTAGGAGCTAGTTTGGAAAACTGTTGCAGGAAGGCATTATTTTGTGATGCGTAGCCAGTGTGGAGAACAGTTTAGAAAGGTATTGTTTTGTGATGTGGAGCTACTGTGGAGAACTATTGCACGAAGGTAGAATTTTGTGATTCGGCACTTGTGTGAAGAACTGTTGCTGGAAGGTAGAGTTTTTTGATTCGAAGCTAGTGTGCAGAACTGTTGCAGGAAGGTATTAATTTGTGATGTGGAGCTAGTGTAGACAACTGTTGCATAAAGGTATTGTTTTGTGAGGTGGAGCTAGTGTGTAGAACTGTTGCAGGAAGGTATTGTTTTGTGATTCAGAGCTAGTGTGAAGAACTGTTGCTGGAAGGTATAGTTTTGTGTTTCTGCGCCAGTGTAAGGAACTGTTGCAGAAAGGTATTGTTTTGTGATGTGGAGCTATTGTTGAGAATTGTTTGCATGAAGGTATTGTTTTGTTAAGTGGAGCTACTGTGGAGAACGGTTGCAGGAAGGTATAGTTTTGTGATGTGGAGCTAGTGTGTGAACTGTTGCAGGAAGGTATAGTTTTGTGATTCGGAGCCAGTGTGGAGAACTGTTGCAGAAATGTATTGTTTTTTGAGGTGGAGCTAGTGTAGAGAACTGTTGCAGAAAGGTATTGTTTTGTGAGGTAGAGCTAGTGTAGAGAACCGTTTCCAGGAAGGCATTGTTTTGTGAGGTAGTGCTAATGTGGAGAAATGTTGCAGTAAGTTATAGTATTGTGAGGTGGAGCTACTGTGGAGAACTGGTGCAGGAAGTTATACTTTTGTGATTCGGAGCCAGTGTGGAGATCTGTTGTAAAAACGTATTATTTTGTGATGTGGAGCTAATGTAGAGAACTGTTGCAGGAAGGTATAGTTTTTTGATGTGGAGCTACGTTGTAGCAATGATGCAGGAAAGTATTGTTTTGTGATTAGGAGCTAGTGTGGAAAACTTTTGCAGGAAGGTATTATTTTGTGATGCGTAGCCAGTATGGAGAACAGTTTAGAAACGTATTGTTTTGTGATGTGGAGCTACTGTGTAGAAATTTTGCAGGAAGGTATTGTTTTGTGATGTGGAGCTAGTGTGGAGAACTGTTGCACGAAGGTAGAATTTTGTGAATCGGTGCTTGTGTGAAGAACTGTTGCTGGAAGGTAGAGTTTTGTTCTTCGGAGCCAGTGTGCAGAACAGTTGCAGGAAGGTATTAATTTGTGATGTGGAGTTAGTGTAGAGAACTGTTGCAGAAAGGTATTGTTTTTTGAGGTGGAGCTAGTGTGTAGAACTGTTGCAGGAAGGTATTGTTTTGTGATTCATACCTAGTTTGAAGAACTGTTGCTGGAAGGTATAGTTTTGTGATTCGGAGCCAGTGTAAGGAACTGTTGCAGAAAGGTATTGTTTTGTGATGTGGAGGTAGTGTAGAGAACTGTTGCTGAAAGGTATTGTTTTGTGAGCTGGAGCTAGTGTGGACAAATGTTGCAGTAAGGTATAGTTTTGTGATTCGGAGCCAGTGTGGAGAACTGTTGCTGGAAGGTATAGTTTTGTAAATCGGAGCCAGTGTGCACAACTGTTGCAGGAATGTATTTTTTTTTTGATGTGGAGCTAGTGTAGAGAACTGTTGCAGGAAAGTATTGTTTGGTGATTTGGATCTAGTGTTGAGAACTGTTGCAGGAAGGTATAGTTTTGTGATGTGGAGCTAGTGTGGGGAAATGTTGCGATTAGGTATAGTTTTGTGATTCGGAGCTAGTGTGTAGAACTGTTGCAGGAAGGTATTATTTTGTGATGTGGAGCTAGTGTAGAGAACTGTTGCAGGAAAGTATTGTTTTGTGATTTGGAGCTAGTGTGGAGAACTGTTGCAGGAAGGTATAGTTTTGTGATTCGGAGTCAGTGTGGAAAACTGTTGCAGGAAGGTATTACTTTGTGATGTGGAGCTAGTGTAGAAAACTGTTAACGCAATGTATTGTTTTGTGAGGTGGAGCTACTGTGGAGAACTGTTGCAGGTAGGTACAATTTTGTGATTCGGAGTCAGTGTGGAAAACTGTTGCAGGAAGGTATTATTTTGTGATGCGTAGCTAGAGTGGAGAACAGTTGCAGAAAGGTATTATTTTGTGATGTGGAGCTAGTGTGTAGAACTGTTGCAGGAAGATATTGTTTTGTGAGGTGGAGCATATGTGGAGAACTGTTGCAAGAGGTATAGTTTTGTGATTCGGAGCCAGTTTGGAGAACTGTTGCAGAAACATATTGTTTTGTGATATGGAGCTAGTGTAGAGAACTGTTGCTGAAAGGTATTGTTTTCTGAGGTGGAGCTATTCTGGCTAACTATTGTAGGAAGGTATAGTTTTTTGATTCGGAGCCAGTGTGGAGACCTGTTGCAGAAACGTATTGTTTTGTGATGTGGAGCTAATGTAGAGAACTATTGCAGAAAGGTATTTTTTTGTGAGGTGGAGCTATTGTTGAGAACTGTTTGCATGAAGGTATTGTTTTGTGAAGTGGAGCTACAGTAGAGAACGGTTGCAGGAAAGTATAGTTGTGTGATGTGGAGCTATTGTGTAGAACTGTTGCAGGAGGGTATAGTTTTGTAATTCGGAGCTAGTGTGAAGAACTGTTGCTGGAAGGTATAGTTTTGTGATTCAGAGCCAGTGTGGAGAACTGTTGCCGAAATGTATTGTTTTGTGATGTGGAGCTAGTATAAAGACCTGTTGCAGAAAGGTATTGTTTTGTGAGTTGTAGCTAGTGTGGAGAACTATTGCAGGAAGGTATAGTTTTGTGATGTGGAGCTAGTGTGTAGAACTGTTGCAGGAAGGTATAGTTTGTGATTCGGAGCTAGTGTGAAGAACACTTTCTGGAAGGAATAGTTTTGTGATTCGGAGCCAGTGTGCAGAACTGTTGCAGGAAGGTATTATATTGTGATGTGGAGCTAGTATAGAGAACTGTTGCTGAAATGTCTTGTTTTGTGAGGTGTAACTAGTGTCGAGAACTGTTGCATGAAGGTATATTTTTGTGATTTGGAGCTAGTGTGGAGAACTTTTGCAGGAAGATATAGATTTGTGATGTGGAGCTAGGGTTTAGAACTGTTGCAGGAAGGTTTAGTTTTGTGATGTGGTGCTAGTGTGTAGAAATGTTGCAGGAAGGTATTGTTTTGTGATGTGGAGCTAGTGTGGAGAAATGTTGCAGTAAGGTATAGTTTTGGGATGTGGAGCTAGTGTGTAGACCTGTTGCAGGAAGGTATTGTTTTGTGATTTGGAACTAGTGTGAAAACTGTTGCTGGAAGGTGGAGAATTGTGATTCGGAGCCAGTGTGGAGAACTGTTGAAGAAACGTATTGTTTTTTGATGTGGAGTTAATGTTGAGAATTGTTTGCATGAAGGTATTGTTTTGTGATTCGTAACTAGTGTGTAGAAATGTTGCAGTAAGGTATAGTTTTGTGATGTGGAGCTAGTGTGTAGACCTGGTGCAGGAAAGTATTGTTTTGTGATTAGGAGCTAGTTTGGAAAACTGTTGCAGGAAGGCATTATTTTGTGATGCGTAGCCAGTGTGGAGAACAGTTTAGAAAGGTATTGTTTTGTGATGTGGAGCTACTGTGGAGAACTATTGCACGAAGGTAGAATTTTGTGATTCGGCACTTGTGTGAAGAACTGTTGCTGGAAGGTAGAGTTTTTTGATTCGAAGCTAGTGTGCAGAACTGTTGCAGGAAGGTATTAATTTGTGATGTGGAGCTAGTGTAGACAACTGTTGCATAAAGGTATTGTTTTGTGAGGTGGAGCTAGTGTGTAGAACTGTTGCAGGAAGGTATTGTTTTGTGATTCAGAGCTAGTGTGAAGAACTGTTGCTGGAAGGTATAGTTTTGTGTTTCTGCGCCAGTGTAAGGAACTGTTGCAGAAAGGTATTGTTTTGTGATGTGGAGCTATTGTTGAGAATTGTTTGCATGAAGGTATTGTTTTGTTAAGTGGAGCTACTGTGGAGAACGGTTGCAGGAAGGTATAGTTTTGTGATGTGGAGCTAGTGTGTGAACTGTTGCAGGAAGGTATAGTTTTGTGATTCGGAGCCAGTGTGGAGAACTGTTGCAGAAATGTATTGTTTTTTGAGGTGGAGCTAGTGTAGAGAACTGTTGCAGAAAGGTATTGTTTTGTGAGGTAGAGCTAGTGTAGAGAACCGTTTCCAGGAAGGCATTGTTTTGTGAGGTAGAGCTAATGTGGAGAAATGTTGCAGTAAGTTATAGTATTGTGAGGTGGAGCTACTGTGGAGAACTGGTGCAGGAAGTTATACTTTTGTGATTCGGAGCCAGTGTGGAGATCTGTTGTAAAAACGTATTATTTTGTGATGTGGAGCTAATGTAGAGAACTGTTGCAGGAAGGTATAGTTTTTTGATGTGGAGCTACGTTGTAGCAATGATGCAGGAAAGTATTGTTTTGTGATTAGGAGCTAGTGTGGAAAACTTTTGCAGGAAGGTATTATTTTGTGATGCGTAGCCAGTATGGAGAACAGTTTAGAAACGTATTGTTTTGTGATGTGGAGCTACTGTGTAGAAATTTTGCAGGAAGGTATTGTTTTGTGATGTGGAGCTAGTGTGGAGAACTGTTGCACGAAGGTAGAATTTTGTGAATCGGTGCTTGTGTGAAGAACTGTTGCTGGAAGGTAGAGTTTTGTTCTTCGGAGCCAGTGTGCAGAACAGTTGCAGGAAGGTATTAATTTGTGATGTGGAGTTAGTGTAGAGAACTGTTGCAGAAAGGTATTGTTTTTTGAGGTGGAGCTAGTGTGTAGAACTGTTGCAGGAAGGTATTGTTTTGTGATTCATACCTAGTTTGAAGAACTGTTGCTGGAAGGTATAGTTTTGTGATTCGGAGCCAGTGTAAGGAACTGTTGCAGAAAGGTATTGTTTTGTGATGTGGAGGTAGTGTAGAGAACTGTTGCTGAAAGGTATTGTTTTGTGAGCTGGAGCTAGTGTGGACAAATGTTGCAGTAAGGTATAGTTTTGTGATTCGGAGCCAGTGTGGAGAACTGTTGCTGGAAGGTATAGTTTTGTAAATCGGAGCCAGTGTGCACAACTGTTGCAGGAATGTATTTTTTTTTGATGTGGAGCTAGTGTAGAGAACTGTTGCAGGAAAGTATTGTTTGGTGATTTGGATCTAGTGTTGAGAACTGTTACAGGAAGGTATAGTTTTGTGATGTGGAGCTAGTGTGGGGAAATGTTGCGATTAGGTATAGTTTTGTGATTCGGAGCTAGTGTGTAGAACTGTTGCAGGAAGGTATTATTTTGTGATGTGGAGCTAGTGTAGAGAACTGTTGCAGGAAAGTATTGTTTTGTGATTTGGAGCTAGTGTGGAGAACTGTTGCAGGAAGGTATAGTTTTGTGATTCGGAGTCAGTGTGGAAAACTGTTGCAGGAAGGTATTACTTTGTGATGTGGAGCTAGTGTAGAAAACTGTTAACGCAATGTATTGTTTTGTGAGGTGGAGCTACTGTGGAGAACTGTTTGCATGAAGGTAGTGTTTTGTGAAGTGGAGCTACTGTATAGAACGGTTGCAGGAAGGTATAGTTTTATGATGTGGAGCTAGTGTGTAGAACTGTTACAGGAATGTATAGTTTTGTATTTCGGAGCTAGTGTGAAGAACTGTTGTTGGAAGGTAGAGTTTTGTGATGTGGAGCTAGTGTTTAGAAATGTTGCAGGAAAGTATTGTTTTGTGACTTAGAGCTATTGTGGAGAACTGTTGTAGGAAAGTATTGTTTTGTGATTCGGAGCAAGTGTGAAGAAATGTTGCTGGAAGGTATAGTTTTGTGATTTGGAGCCAGTGTGGAAAACTGTTGCAGGAAGGTATTATTTTGTGATGTCGAGCTAGTGTGTAGAACTGTTGCAGGAAGGTATAGTTTTGTGATGTGGAGCTACTGTGAAGAACAGTTGCTAGAAGGTATCGTTTTGTGATTCGGTGACAGTGTGGAGAACTGTTGCAGAAACGTATTGTTTTGGGATGTGGAGCTAGTGTAGAGAACTGTTGCAGAAAGGTATTGTTTTGTGAGGTGGAGCTAGTATGATTAACTGTTGCAGGAAAGTATAGTTTTGTGATGTGGAGCTAGGGTGTAGAAATGTTACAGGAAAGTATTGTTTTGTGATTTGGAGCTAGTGTGGAGAACTGTTGCAGGAAGGTATAGTTTTGTGATGTGGAGCTAGTTTGGGGAACTGTTGCAATTAGGATATAGTTTTGTGATTCGGAGCCAGTGTGGAAAACTGTTGCAGGAAGGTAATATTTTGTGATGCGTACCCAGTGTGTAGAACAGTCTAGAAAGATATAGAAAGGTACCATATTGTGATGTGGAGCTACTGTGTAGAAATGTTGCATGAAGGTATTGTTTTGTGATGTAGAGCTAATATGGAGAACTGTGGCCGGAAAGTAGAGTTTTGTGAATCGTAGCTTGTGTGAAGAACTGTTCCGGGAAGGTAGAGTTTTGTGATTCGGAGCCAGTGTGCAGAACTGTTGCAGGAAGGTATTAATTTGTGATGTGGAGCTAGTGTAGCGAACTGTTGCTGAAAGGTATTGTTTTGTGAGGTGGAGCTAGTGTGTAGAACTGTTGCAGGAAGGTATTGTTTGGTGATTCCGAGCCAGTGTACAGAACTGATGCAGAAACGTATTGTTTTGTGATGTGGAGCAAGTGTAGAGAACTGTTGCAGAAAGGTATTGTTTTGTGAGTTGGAGCTAGTGTGGAGTACTGTTGCAGGAAGTTATACTTTTGTGATTCGGAGCCAGTGTGGAGAACTGTTGCAGAAACGTATTGTTTTGTGATGTGGAGCTAATGTAGAGAACATTTGCAGAAAGGTATTGTTTTGTGAGGTGGAGCTTTTGTGGAGAACTGTTGCAGGAAGGTATAGTTTTGTGATGTGTAGCTAGTGTGTAGAAATATTGCAGGAATGTATTGTTTTGTGATTCGGAGCTAGTGTGAAGAACTGTTGCTGGATGGTATAGTTTTGTGATTCGGAGCCAGTGTGGGGAACTGTTGCAATTAGGTATAATTTTGTGATTTGGAGCCAGTGTGTAGAACTGTTGCATGAATGTATTGTTTTGTGATGTGGAACTAGTGTGTAGAAATGTTGCTGGAAGGTATAGTTTTGTGATTCGGAGCAAGTGTACGGAACTGTTGCAGAAACGTATTGTTTTGGAAGGTGGAGCTTGTATGTAGAACTGTTGCAGAAAGGTATAGTTTTGTGAGGTGGAGCCAGTGTGGAGAACTGCTGCAGAAACGTATTGTTTTGTGATGTCGCGCTAGTGTAGAGAACTGTTGCATTAAGGTATAGTTTTGTGATGTGGAACTAGTGTGGAGAACTGTTGCAGAAAGATATAGATTTGTGATGTGGAGCTAGTGTATAGAACTGTTGCAGGAAGATATTGTTTTGTGAGGTGGAGCTATTGTGGAGAACTGTTTGCATGAGTGTAGTGATTTGTGAAGTGGAGCTACTGTGGATAACGGTTGCAGGAAGGCATTCTTTTGTGATGTGGAGCTAGTGTGGAGAACTGTTGCAGAAAGGTATTGTTTTGTTAGGTGGAGCTAATGTAGAGAACCGTTTCCAGGAAGATATTGTTTTTTGAATTTGAGCTAGTGTGGAGAAATGTTGCAGTAAGGTATAGTTTTTTGAGGTGGAGCTAGTGTGGAGAACTGTTGCAGAAACGTATTGTTTTGTGATGTATAGCTCATGTAGAGAACTGTTGCAGAAAGGTATTGTTTTGTGAAGTGGAGCTATTGTGGAGAACTGTTTGCATGAAGGTAGTATTTTGTGAAGTGGAGCTACTGTGGAGAACAGTTCCCGGAAGGTAGTATTTTGTGAAGTGGAGCTACTGTGGAGAACAGTTCCCGGAAGGTATAGTTTTGTGATGTGGAGGTAGTGTGTAGAACTGTTGCTGGAAGGTAAAGTTTTGTTATTCGGAGCCAGCGTGCAGTACTGTTGCAGGAAGGTATTATTTATGATATCGAGCTAGTGTAGAGAACTGTTGCAGAAAGTTATTGTTTTGTGAGGTGGAGCTATTGTGGAGAACTGTTGCAGGAAGGTATAGTTTTGTGATGTGGAGATAGTGGGTAGAACTGTTGCAGGAAGATATTCTTTTGTGAGGTGGAGCTAGTGTGGAGAACTGTTTCAGGGAAGGTATAGTTTTGTGATGTGGAGCTAGTGTGTAGAAATGTTGCAGGAAGGTATTGTTTTGTGATGTGGAGCTAGTGTAGAGAACTGTTGCAGAAAGGTATTGTTTTGTGAGGCGGAGCTAGTGTAGAGAACCGTTTCCAGGAAGGTATTGTTTTGTGAGGTGGAGCTAGTGTGGAGAAATGTTGCAGTCAGGTATAGTTTTGTGAGGTGGAGCTAGTGTGGAGAACTGTTGCAGAAACGTATTGTTTTGAGATGTGGAGTTAATGTAGAGAACTGTTGCAGAAAGGTATTGTTTTGTGAGGTGGAGCTATTTTGGTGAACTGTTTGCCTGAAGGTAGTATTTTGTGAAGTGGAGCTACTGTGGAGAACGGTTGCATCAAGGTATAGTTTTTTGTTGTGCTGCTAGTGTGTAGAAATGTTGCAGGAAGGTATTGTTTTGTGATGTGGAGCTAGTGTAGAGAACTGTTTCCTGGAAGGTATTGTTTTGTGAGGTGTAGCTAGTGTGGAGAAATGTTGCAGTAAGGTATAGTTTTGTGATGTGGAGCTAGTGTGTAGAACTGGTGCAGGAAGGTATTGTTTTGTGATTCGGAACTAGTGTGGAGAACTGTTGCAGAAACGTATTGTTTTGTGATGTGTTGCTAATGTAGAGAACTGTTGCAGAAAGGTATTGTTTTGTGAGGTGGAGCTATTGTGGAGAATTGTTTGCATGAAGGTAGTGTTTTGTTAACTGGAGCTACTGTGGAGAAGGTTGCAGGAAGGTATAGTTTTTTGATGTGGAGCTAGTATGTAGAACTGTTGCAGGAAGGTATAAATTTGTGATTCGGAGCTAGTGTGAAGAACACTTGCTGGAAGGTATAGTTTTGTGATTCGGAGCCAGTGTGGAGACCTGTTGCTGGAAGGTACAGTTTTGTGTTTCGGAGCCAGTGTCGAGAACTGTTGCAGAAACGTATTGTTTTGTGATGTGGTGCTAGTGTAGAGAACTGTTGCAGAAATGTATTGTTTTATGAGGTATAGATAGTGTGGAGAACTGTTGCAGGAAGGTGTATATTTGTGATATGGAGATAGTGTGTAGAAATGTCGCAGGAAAGTATTGTTTTTTGATTTGGAGCTAGTGTGGAGAGCCGTTGCAGGAAGGTATAGTTTTGTGATGTGGAGCTAGTGTGGTGAAATATTGCAATTAGGTATAGTTTTGTGATTCAGAGCCAGTGTGTAGAACTGTTGCAGGAAGGTATTTTTTGTGATCCATAGCCAGTGTGGAGAACAGTTGCAGAAAAAGTGTTGTTTTGTGACGTGGAGGTACTGTGTAGACAATTGCAGGAAAGTATTGTTTTGTGATGTGTAGCTAGTGTGGAAAACTGTTGCAGGAAGGTATAGTTTTGTGATTCGGAGCGTGTGTGAAGAACTGTTGCTGGAAGGTAAAGTTTTATGATTGGGAGCCAGCATGCAGAACTGTTGCAGGGAGGTATTATTTTGTGTTGTGAAGCTAGTGTAGAGAACTGTTGCAGAAAGGTATTGTTTTGTGAGATGGAGCTAGTGTGGAGAACTGTTGCAGGAAGGTATAGTTTTGTGATGTGGAGCTAGTGTGTAGAACTGTTGCAGGAAGATATTGTTTTGTGAAGTGGAGCTAGTGTGGAGAACTGTTGCAGGAAGGTATTGTTTTTTGATGTGGATTTAATGTGTAGAGTACTGTTGCAGAAAGGTATTGTTTTGTGAGGTGGAGCTAATGTAGAGAACCGTTTCCAGGAAGATATTGTTTTGTGAGGTGGAGCTAGTGTGTAGAAATGTTGCAGTAAGGTATAGTTTTTTGAGGTGGAGCTAGTGTGGAGAACTGTTGCAGGAAGTTATAATTTTGTGATTGGAGCCAGTGTGGAGAACTGTTGCAGAAACGTATTGTTTTGAGATGTGGAGTTAATGTAAAGAACTGTTGCAGTAAGGTATTGTTTTGTGAGGTGGAGCTAGTGTGAAGAACTGTTGCTGGAAGGTATAGTTTTGTGATGTGGTGCTAGTGTGTAGAAATGTTGCAGGAAGGTATTTTTTGTGATGTGGAGCTAGTGTAGAGAACTGTTTCCAGGAAGGTATTGTTTTGTGAGGTGTAGCTAGTGTGGAGAAATGTTGCAGTAAGGTATAACTTTGTGATGTGGAGCTAGTGTGTAGAACTGGTGCAGGAAGGTATTGTTTTGTGATTCGGAACTAGTGTGGAGAACTGTTGCAGAAACGTATTGTTTTGTGATGTGTTGCTAATGTAGAGAACTGTTGCAGAAAGGTATTGTTTTGTGAGGTGGAGCTATTGTGGAGAACTGTTTGCATGAAGGTAGTGTTTTGTTAAGTGGAGCTACTGTGGAGAACGGTTGCAGGAAGGTATAGTTTTTTGATGTGGAGCTAGTATGTAGAACTGATGCAGGAAGGTATAATTTTGTGATTCGAAGCTAGTGTGAAGAACTGTTGCTGGAAGGTACAGTTTTGTGTTTCGGAGCCAGTGTCAAGAACTGTTGCAGAAACGTATTGTTTTGTGATGTGGTGCTAGTGTAGAGAACTGTTGCAGAAATGTATTGTTTTATGAGGTATAGATAGTGTGGAGATCTGTTGCAGGAAGGTATAGATTTGTGATGTGGAGCTAGTGTGTAGAAATGTCGCAGGAAAGTATTGTTATTTGATTTGGAGCTAGTGTGGAGAGCCATTGCAGGAAGGTATAGTTTTGTGATGTGGAGCTAGTGTGGTGAAATATTGCAATTAGGTATAGTTTTGTTATTCAGAGCCAGTGTGTAGAACTGTTGCAGGAAGGTATTTTTTGTGATACATAGCCAGTGTGGAGAACAGTTGCAGAAAGGTGTTGTTTTGTGACGTGGAGGTACTGTGTAGACAATTGCAGGAAAGTATTGTTTTGTGATGTGTAGCTAGTGTGGAAAACTGTTGCAGGAAGGTATAGTTTTGTGATTCGGAGCGTGTGTGAAGAACTGTTGCTGGAAGGTCAAGTTTTATGATTGGGAGCCAGCATGCAGAACTGTTGCAGGAAGGTATTATTTTGTGTTGTGAAGCTAGTGTAGAGAACTGTTGCAGAAAGGTATTGTTTTGTGAGATGGAGCTAGTGTGGAGAACTGTTGCAGGAAGGTATAGTTTTGTGATGTGGAGCTAGTGTGTAGAACTGTTGCAGGAAGGTATTGTTTTGTGAAATGGAGCTAGTGTGGAGAACTGTTGCAGGAAGGTATTGTTTTGTGATGTGGAGCTAGTGTAGAGTACTGTTGCAGAAAGGTATTGTTTTGTGAGGTGGAGCTAATGTAGAGAACCGTTTCCAGGAAGATATTGTTTTGTGAGGTGGAGCTAGTGTGTAGAAATGTTGCAGTAAGGTATAGTTTTTTGAGGTGGAGCTAGTGTGGAGAACTGTTGCAGGAAGTTATAATTTTGTGATTCGGAGCCAGTGTGGAGAACTGTTGCAGAAAAGTATTGTTTTGAGATGTGGAGTTAATGTAAAGAACTGTTGCAGAAAGGTATTGTTTTGTGAGGTGGAGCTAGTGTGAAGAACTGTTGCTGGAAGGTATAGTTTTGTGATGTGGTGCTAGTGTGTAGAAATGTTGCAGGAAGGTATTGTTTTGTGATGTGGAGCTAGTGTAGAGAACTGTTTCCAGGAAGGTATTGTTTTGTGAGGTGTAGCTAGTGTGGAGAAATGTTGAGGTAAGGTATAGTTTTGTGATGTGGAGCTAGTGTGTCGAACTGGTGCAGGAAGGTATTGTTTTGTGATTCGGAACTAGTGTGGAGAACTGTTGCAGAAACGTATTGTTTTGCGATGTGTTGCTAATGTAGAGAACTGTTGCACAAAGGTATTGTTTTGTGAGGTGGAGCTATAGTGGAGAACTGTTTGCATGAAGGTAGTGTTTTGTTAAGTGGAGCTACTGTGGAGAACGGTTGCAGGAAGGTATAATTTTTCATGTGGAGCTAGTATGTAGAACTGTTGCAGGAAGGTATAATTTTGTGATTCGGAACAAGTGTGAAGAACTTTTGCTGGAAGGTATAATTTTGTGATTCGGAGCCACTGTCTAGAACTGTTGCAGAAACGTTTATTTTTTTTTTTTGATGTGATGCTAGTGTAGAGAACTGTTGCAGAAATGTATTGTTTTGTGAGGTATAGATAGTGTGGAGAACTGTTGAAGGAAGGTGTAGATTTGTGATGTGGAGCTAGTATGTAGAAATGTTGCAGGAAAGTATTGATTTTGATTTAGAGCTAGTGTGGAGAGCTGTTGCAGGAAGGTATAGTTTTGTGATGTATAGCTATTGTGGAGAAATATTGCAATTAGGTATAGTTTTGTGATTCATAGCCAGTGTGTAGAACTGTTGCAGGAAGGTATTATTTTGTGATACATAGCCAGTGTGGAGAACAGTTGCAGAAAGGTGTTGTTTTGTGACGTGGAGCTACTGTGTAGACAAGTTGCAGGAAAGTATTGTTTTGTGATGTGTAGCTAGTGTGGAAAACTGTTGCAGGAAGGTATAGTTTTGTGATTCGGAGCGTGTGTGAAGAACTGTTGCTGGAAAGTAAAGTTTTATGATTGGGAGCCAGCATGCAGAACTGTTGCAGGAAGGTATTATTTTGTGTTGTGAATCTAGTGTAGAGAACTGTTACAGAAAGGTATTGTATCGTGAGATGGAGCTAGTGTGGAGAACTGTTGCAGGTAGGTATAGTTTTGTGATGTGGAGCTAGTGTGTAGAACTGTTGCAGGAAGATATTGTTTTGTGAAATGGAGCTAGTGTGGAGAACTGTTGCAGGAAGGTATTGTTTTGTGATGTGGAGCTAGTTTAGAGTACTGTTGCAGAAAGGTATTGTGTTGTGAGGTGGAGCTAATGTAGAGAACCGTTTCCAGGAAGATAATGTTTTGTGTGGTGGATCTAGTGTGGAGAAATGTTGCAGTAAGTTATAGTTTTTTGTGGTGGAGCTAGTGTGGAGAACAGTTGCAGGAAGTTATAATTTTATGATTCAGAGCCAGTGTGGAGAACTGTTGCAGAAATGTATTGTTTTGTGATGTATAGCTAATGTAGAGAACTGTTGCAGAAAGGTATTGTTTCGTGAGGTGGAGCTAGTGTGGAGAACTGTTGCAGGAAGGTATAGTTTTTGATGTGGAGCTATTGTGGGGAAATATTGCAATTAGGTATAGTTTTGTGATTCAGAGCCAGTGTGTAGAACTGTTGCAGGAAGGTATTATTTTGTGATGTGGAGCTATTGTAGAAAACTGTTGCAGAAAGGTATTGTTTTCTGAGGTGGAGCTAGTGTGGAGAACTGTTGCAGGAAGGTATAGTTTTGTGATGTGGAGCTAGTGTCTAGAACTGTTGCAGGAAGATATTGTTTTGTGATGTGGAGCTAGTGTGGAGAACAGTTGCAGGAATGTATAGTTTTGTGATGTGGGGCTAGTGTGTAGAAATGTTGCAGGAAGTTATTGTTTTGTGATGTGGAGCTAGTGTAGAGAACTGTTGCAGAAAGTTATTGTTTTGTGAGGTGGAATTAGTGTGGAGAAATGTTGCAGTAAGGTATAGTTTTGTGAGGTGGAGCTAGTGTGGAGAACTGTTGCAGGAAGTTATACATATGTGATTCGGAGACAGTGTGGAGAACTGTTGCAGAAACGTATTGTTTTGTGATGTGGAGCTAATGTAGAGAACTGTTGCACAAAGGTATTGTTTTGTGAGGTGGAGCTATTGTGGAGTACTGTTTGCATGAAGATAGTGTTTTGTGACGTGGAGCTACTGTGGAGAACGGTTGCAGATAGGTATAATTTTGTGATGTGGAGCTAGTGTTTAGAACTGTTGCAGGAAGGTATAGTTTGTGAATCAGAGCTAGTGTGAAGAACGGTTGCTGTAAGGTATAGTTTTGTCATTCGGAGCCAGTGTGGAGAACTGTTGCTGGAAGGAAGAGTTTTGTGATTCGGAGCCAGTGTGCAGAACTGTCGCAGGAAGATATTATTCTGTGATGTGGAGCTAGTGTAGAGACTTGTTGCAGAAAGGTATTGCTTTGTGAAGTAGAGCTAGTGTGGAGAACTGTTGCAGGAAGGTATAGTTTTGTGATGTGGAAATAGTGTGTAGAATAGTTGCAGGAAGATATTGATTTGTTAGTTGGAGCTAGTGTTGAGAACTGTTGCAAGAATGTAGAGTTTTGTGATGTGGAGCTAGTATGTAGAAATGTTGCAGGAAGGTATTGTTTTTTGATGTGGAGCTAGTGTAGAAAACTGTTGCAGAAAGGTATTGTTTTGTGAGGTGGAGCTAGTGTGGAGAAATGTTGCAGTAAGGTATAGTATTGTGAGGTGGAACTAGTGTGGAGAACTGTTGCAGGAAGTTATACTTTTGTGATTCGGAGCCAGTGAGGAGAACTGTTGCAGAAACGTATTGTTTTGTGATGTGGAGCTAATTTAGAGAACTGTTGCCGAAAGGTATTGTTTTGTTAGGTGGCGCTATTGTGGAGAACTGTTTGCATGAAGGTAGTATTTTGTGAAGTGGAGCTACTTTGGAGAATGGTTGCAGGAAGGTATAGTTTTGTGATGTGGAGCTAGTGTGTAGAACTGTTGCAGGAAGGTATAGTTTGTGATTCGGAGCTAGTGTGAAGAACACTTTCTGGAAGGAATAGTTTTGTGATTCGGAGCCAGTGTGCAGAACTGTTGCAGGAAGGTATTATATTGTGATGTGGAGCTAGTATAGAGAACTGTTGCTGAAATGTCTTGTTTTGTGAGGTGTAACTAGTGTCGAGAACTGTTGCATGAAGGTATATTTTTGTGATTTGGAGCTAGTGTGGAGAACTTTTGCAGGAAGATATAGATTTGTGATGTGGAGCTAGGGTTTAGAACTGTTGCAGGAAGGTTTAGTTTTGTGATGTGGTGCTAGTGTGTAGAAATGTTGCAGGAAGGTATTGTTTTGTGATGTGGAGCTAGTGTGGAGAAATGTTGCAGTAAGGTATAGTTTTGGGATGTGGAGCTAGTGTGTAGACCTGTTGCAGGAAGGTATTGTTTTGTGATTTGGAACTAGTGTGAAAACTGTTGCTGGAAGGTGGAGAATTGTGATTCGGAGCCAGTGTGGAGAACTGTTGAAGAAACGTATTGTTTTTTGATGTGGAGTTAATGTTGAGAATTGTTTGCATGAAGGTATTGTTTTGTGATTCGTAACTAGTGTGTAGAAATGTTGCAGTAAGGTATAGTTTTGTGATGTGGAGCTAGTGTGTAGACCTGGTGCAGGAAAGTATTGTTTTGTGATTAGGAGCTAGTTTGGAAAACTGTTGCAGGAAGGCATTATTTTGTGATGCGTAGCCAGTGTGGAGAACAGTTTAGAAAGGTATTGTTTTGTGATGTGGAGCTACTGTGGAGAACTATTGCACGAAGGTAGAATTTTGTGATTCGGCACTTGTGTGAAGAACTGTTGCTGGAAGGTAGAGTTTTTTGATTCGAAGCTAGTGTGCAGAACTGTTGCAGGAAGGTATTAATTTGTGATGTGGAGCTAGTGTAGACAACTGTTGCATAAAGGTATTGTTTTGTGAGGTGGAGCTAGTGTGTAGAACTGTTGCAGGAAGGTATTGTTTTGTGATTCAGAGCTAGTGTGAAGAACTGTTGCTGGAAGGTATAGTTTTGTGTTTCTGCGCCAGTGTAAGGAACTGTTGCAGAAAGGTATTGTTTTGTGATGTGGAGCTATTGTTGAGAATTGTTTGCATGAAGGTATTGTTTTGTTAAGTGGAGCTACTGTGGAGAACGGTTGCAGGAAGGTATAGTTTTGTGATGTGGAGCTAGTGTGTGAACTGTTGCAGGAAGGTATAGTTTTGTGATTCGGAGCCAGTGTGGAGAACTGTTGCAGAAATGTATTGTTTTTTGAGGTGGAGCTAGTGTAGAGAACTGTTGCAGAAAGGTATTGTTTTGTGAGGTAGAGCTAGTGTAGAGAACCGTTTCCAGGAAGGCATTGTTTTGTGAGGTAGAGCTAATGTGGAGAAATGTTGCAGTAAGTTATAGTATTGTGAGGTGGAGCTACTGTGGAGAACTGGTGCAGGAAGTTATACTTTTGTGATTCGGAGCCAGTGTGGAGATCTGTTGTAAAAACGTATTATTTTGTGATGTGGAGCTAATGTAGAGAACTGTTGCAGGAAGGTATAGTTTTTTGATGTGGAGCTACGTTGTAGCAATGATGCAGGAAAGTATTGTTTTGTGATTAGGAGCTAGTGTGGAAAACTTTTGCAGGAAGGTATTATTTTGTGATGCGTAGCCAGTATGGAGAACAGTTTAGAAACGTATTGTTTTGTGATGTGGAGCTACTGTGTAGAAATTTTGCAGGAAGGTATTGTTTTGTGATGTGGAGCTAGTGTGGAGAACTGTTGCACGAAGGTAGAATTTTGTGAATCGGTGCTTGTGTGAAGAACTGTTGCTGGAAGGTAGAGTTTTGTTCTTCGGAGCCAGTGTGCAGAACAGTTGCAGGAAGGTATTAATTTGTGATGTGGAGTTAGTGTAGAGAACTGTTGCAGAAAGGTATTGTTTTTTGAGGTGGAGCTAGTGTGTAGAACTGTTGCAGGAAGGTATTGTTTTGTGATTCATACCTAGTTTGAAGAACTGTTGCTGGAAGGTATAGTTTTGTGATTCGGAGCCAGTGTAAGGAACTGTTGCAGAAAGGTATTGTTTTGTGATGTGGAGGTAGTGTAGAGAACTGTTGCTGAAAGGTATTGTTTTGTGAGCTGGAGCTAGTGTGGACAAATGTTGCAGTAAGGTATAGTTTTGTGATTCGGAGCCAGTGTGGAGAACTGTTGCTGGAAGGTATAGTTTTGTAAATCGGAGCCAGTGTGCACAACTGTTGCAGGAATGTATTTTTTTGTGATGTGGAGCTAGTGTAGAGAACTGTTGCAGGAAAGTATTGTTTGGTGATTTGGATCTAGTGTTGAGAACTGTTGCAGGAAGGTATAGTTTTGTGATGTGGAGCTAGTGTGGGGAAATGTTGCGATTAGGTATAGTTTTGTGATTCGGAGCTAGTGTGTAGAACTGTTGCAGGAAGGTATTATTTTGTGATGTGGAGCTAGTGTAGAGAACTGTTGCAGGAAAGTATTGTTTTGTGATTTGGAGCTAGTGTGGAGAACTGTTGCAGGAAGGTATAGTTTTGTGATTCGGAGTCAGTGTGGAAAACTGTTGCAGGAAGGTATTACTTTGTGATGTGGAGCTAGTGTAGAAAACTGTTAACGCAATGTATTGTTTTGTGAGGTGGAGCTACTGTGGAGAACTGTTGCAGGTAGGTACAATTTTGTGATTCGGAGTCAGTGTGGAAAACTGTTGCAGGAAGGTATTATTTTGTGATGCGTAGCTAGAGTGGAGAACAGTTGCAGAAAGGTATTATTTTGTGATGTGGAGCTAGTGTGTAGAACTGTTGCAGGAAGATATTGTTTTGTGAGGTGGAGCATATGTGGAGAACTGTTGCAAGAGGTATAGTTTTGTGATTCGGAGCCAGTTTGGAGAACTGTTGCAGAAACATATTGTTTTGTGATATGGAGCTAGTGTAGAGAACTGTTGCTGAAAGGTATTGTTTTCTGAGGTGGAGCTATTCTGGCTAACTATTGTAGGAAGGTATAGTTTTTTGATTCGGAGCCAGTGTGGAGACCTGTTGCAGAAACGTATTGTTTTGTGATGTGGAGCTAATGTAGAGAACTATTGCAGAAAGGTATTTTTTTGTGAGGTGGAGCTATTGTTGAGAACTGTTTGCATGAAGGTATTGTTTTGTGAAGTGGAGCTACAGTAGAGAACGGTTGCAGGAAAGTATAGTTGTGTGATGTGGAGCTATTGTGTAGAACTGTTGCAGGAGGGTATAGTTTTGTAATTCGGAGCTCGTGTGAAGAACTGTTGCTGGAAGGTATAGTTTTGTGATTCAGAGCCAGTGTGGAGAACTGTTGCCGAAATGTATTGTTTTGTGATGTGGAGCTAGTATAAAGACCTGTTGCAGAAAGGTATTGTTTTGTGAGTTGTAGCTAGTGTGGAGAACTATTGCAGGAAGGTATAGTTTTGTGATGTGGAGCTAGTGTGTAGAACTGTTGCAGGAAGGTATAGTTTGTGATTCGGAGCTAGTGTGAAGAACACTTTCTGGAAGGAATAGTTTTGTGATTCGGAGCCAGTGTGCAGAACTGTTGCAGGAAGGTATTATATTGTGATGTGGAGCTAGTATAGAGAACTGTTGCTGAAATGTCTTGTTTTGTGAGGTGTAACTAGTGTCGAGAACTGTTGCATGAAGGTATATTTTTGTGATTTGGAGCTAGTGTGGAGAACTTTTGCAGGAAGATATAGATTTGTGATGTGGAGCTAGGGTTTAGAACTGTTGCAGGAAGGTTTAGTTTTGTGATGTGGTGCTAGTGTGTAGAAATGTTGCAGGAAGGTATTGTTTTGTGATGTGGAGCTAGTGTGGAGAAATGTTGCAGTAAGGTATAGTTTTGGGATGTGGAGCTAGTGTGTAGACCTGTTGCAGGAAGGTATTGTTTTGTGATTTGGAACTAGTGTGAAAACTGTTGCTGGAAGGTGGAGAATTGTGATTCGGAGCCAGTGTGGAGAACTGTTGAAGAAACGTATTGTTTTTTGATGTGGAGTTAATGTTGAGAATTGTTTGCATGAAGGTATTGTTTTGTGATTCGTAACTAGTGTGTAGAAATGTTGCAGTAAGGTATAGTTTTGTGATGTGGAGCTAGTGTGTAGACCTGGTGCAGGAAAGTATTGTTTTGTGATTAGGAGCTAGTTTGGAAAACTGTTGCAGGAAGGCATTATTTTGTGATGCGTAGCCAGTGTGGAGAACAGTTTAGAAAGGTATTGTTTTGTGATGTGGAGCTACTGTGGAGAACTATTGCACGAAGGTAGAATTTTGTGATTCGGCACTTGTGTGAAGAACTGTTGCTGGAAGGTAGAGTTTTTTGATTCGAAGCTAGTGTGCAGAACTGTTGCAGGAAGGTATTAATTTGTGATGTGGAGCTAGTGTAGACAACTGTTGCATAAAGGTATTGTTTTGTGAGGTGGAGCTAGTGTGTAGAACTGTTGCAGGAAGGTATTGTTTTGTGATTCAGAGCTAGTGTGAAGAACTGTTGCTGGAAGGTATAGTTTTGTGTTTCTGCGCCAGTGTAAGGAACTGTTGCAGAAAGGTATTGTTTTGTGATGTGGAGCTATTGTTGAGAATTGTTTGCATGAAGGTATTGTTTTGTTAAGTGGAGCTACTGTGGAGAACGGTTGCAGGAAGGTATAGTTTTGTGATGTGGAGCTAGTGTGTGAACTGTTGCAGGAAGGTATAGTTTTGTGATTCGGAGCCAGTGTGGAGAACTGTTGCAGAAATGTATTGTTTTTTGAGGTGGAGCTAGTGTAGAGAACTGTTGCAGAAAAGGTATTGTTTTGTGAGGTAGAGCTAGTGTAGAGAACCGTTTCCAGGAAGGCATTGTTTTGTGAGGTAGAGCTAATGTGGAGAAATGTTGCAGTAAGTTATAGTATTGTGAGGTGGAGCTACTGTGGAGAACTGGTGCAGGAAGTTATACTTTTGTGATTCGGAGCCAGTGTGGAGATCTGTTGTAAAAACGTATTATTTTGTGATGTGGAGCTAATGTAGAGAACTGTTGCAGGAAGGTATAGTTTTTTGATGTGGAGCTACGTTGTAGCAATGATGCAGGAAAGTATTGTTTTGTGATTAGGAGCTAGTGTGGAAAACTTTTGCAGGAAGGTATTATTTTGTGATGCGTAGCCAGTATGGAGAACAGTTTAGAAACGTATTGTTTTGTGATGTGGAGCTACTGTGTAGAAATTTTGCAGGAAGGTATTGTTTTGTGATGTGGAGCTAGTGTGGAGAACTGTTGCACGAAGGTAGAATTTTGTGAATCGGTGCTTGTGTGAAGAACTGTTGCTGGAAGGTAGAGTTTTGTTCTTCGGAGCCAGTGTGCAGAACAGTTGCAGGAAGGTATTAATTTGTGATGTGGAGTTAGTGTAGAGAACTGTTGCAGAAAGGTATTGTTTTTTGAGGTGGAGCTAGTGTGTAGAACTGTTGCAGGAAGGTATTGTTTTGTGATTCATACCTAGTTTGAAGAACTGTTGCTGGAAGGTATAGTTTTGTGATTCGGAGCCAGTGTAAGGAACTGTTGCAGAAAGGTATTGTTTTGTGATGTGGAGGTAGTGTAGAGAACTGTTGCTGAAAGGTATTGTTTTGTGAGCTGGAGCTAGTGTGGACAAATGTTGCAGTAAGGTATAGTTTTGTGATTCGGAGCCAGTGTGGAGAACTGTTGCTGGAAGGTATAGTTTTGTAAATCGGAGCCAGTGTGCACAACTGTTGCAGGAATGTATTTTTTTTTTTGATGTGGAGCTAGTGTAGAGAACTGTTGCAGGAAAGTATTGTTTGGTGATTTGGATCTAGTGTTGAGAACTGTTGCAGGAAGGTATAGTTTTGTGATGTGGAGCTAGTGTGGGGAAATGTTGCGATTAGGTATAGTTTTGTGATTCGGAGCTAGTGTGTAGAACTGTTGCAGGAAGGTATTATTTTGTGATGTGGAGCTAGTGTAGAGAACTGTTGCAGGAAAGTATTGTTTTGTGATTTGGAGCTAGTGTGGAGAACTGTTGCAGGAAGGTATAGTTTTGTGATTCGGAGTCAGTGTGGAAAACTGTTGCAGGAAGGTATTACTTTGTGATGTGGAGCTAGTGTAGAAAACTGTTAACGCAATGTATTGTTTTGTGAGGTGGAGCTACTGTGGAGAACTGTTGCAGGTAGGTACAATTTTGTGATTCGGAGTCAGTGTGGAAAACTGTTGCAGGAAGGTATTATTTTGTGATGCGTAGCTAGAGTGGAGAACAGTTGCAGAAAGGTATTATTTTGTGATGTGGAGCTAGTGTGTAGAACTGTTGCAGGAAGATATTGTTTTGTGAGGTGGAGCATATGTGGAGAACTGTTGCAAGAGGTATAGTTTTGTGATTCGGAGCCAGTTTGGAGAACTGTTGCAGAAACATATTGTTTTGTGATATGGAGCTAGTGTAGAGAACTGTTGCTGAAAGGTATTGTTTTCTGAGGTGGAGCTATTCTGGCTAACTATTGTAGGAAGGTATAGTTTTTTGATTCGGAGCCAGTGTGGAGACCTGTTGCAGAAACGTATTGTTTTGTGATGTGGAGCTAATGTAGAGAACTATTGCAGAAAGGTATTTTTTTGTGAGGTGGAGCTATTGTTGAGAACTGTTTGCATGAAGGTATTGTTTTGTGAAGTGGAGCTACAGTAGAGAACGGTTGCAGGAAAGTATAGTTGTGTGATGTGGAGCTATTGTGTAGAACTGTTGCAGGAGGGTATAGTTTTGTAATTCTGAGCTAGTGTGAAGAACTGTTGCTGGAAGGTATAGTTTTGTGATTCAGAGCCAGTGTGGAGAACTGTTGCCGAAATGTATTGTTTTGTGATGTGGAGCTAGTATAAAGACCTGTTGCAGAAAGGTATTGTTTTGTGAGTTGTAGCTAGTGTGGAGAACTATTGCAGGAAGGTATAGTTTTGTGATGTGGACCTAGTGTGTAGAAATGTGGCAGGAAAGTATTGTTTTGTGATTTGGAGCTACTATGGAGAACTGTTGCAGGTAGGTATAGTTTTGTGATTCGGAGTCAGTGTGGAAAACTTTTGCAGGAAGGTATTATTTTGTGATTTGTAGGCAGTGTGGAGAACAGTTGCAGAAGGTATAGTTTTGTGATGTGGAGCTACTGTGTACAACTGTTGCAGGAAGGTATTGTTTGTGATGTGGAGCTAGTGTGGAGAAATGTTGCATTAAGTTATACTTTTGTGATTCAGAGCCAGTGTGGAGAACTGTTGCAGAAACGTATTGTTTTGTGATGTGTTGCTAATGTAGAGAACTGTTGCAGAAAGGTATTGTTTTGTGAGGTGGAGCTATTGTGGAGAACTGTTTGCTTGAAGGTAGTGTTTTGTGAAGTGGAGCTACTGTGGAGAACGGTTGCAGGAAGGTATAGTTTTGTGATGTGGAGCTAGTGTTTCGAATTGTTGCAGGAAGGTATAGTTTTGTTATTCGGAGCTAGTGTGAGGAACTGTTGCTGGATGGTATAGTTTCGTAATTCGGAGCCAGTGTGGAGGAATGTTGCAGAATCCTATTGTTTTGTGAGGTGGAGTTAGTGTAGAGAACTGTTGCAGAAAGTATTGTTTTGTGAGGTGGAGCTAGTGTGGAGAACTGTTGGAGGAAGGTATAGTTTTGTGATGTGGACCTAGTGTGTAGAAATGTGGCAGGAAAGTATTGTTTTGTGATTTGGAGGTACTGTGGCGAACTGTTGCAGGTAGGTATAGTTTTGTGACTCAGAGTCAGTGTGGGAAACTGTTGCAGGAAGGTATTGTTTTATGATGTGGAGCCAGTGGAGAGAACAGTTGCAGAAAGGTATTTTTTGTGAGGTGGAGCTAATGTGGAGAACGGTTGCAGGAAGGTATAGTTTTGTGATGTGGAGATAGTGTGTAGAACTCTTGCAGGAAGGTATAGTTTTGTGATTCGGAGCCAGTGTGGAGAACTGTTGCAGATATATATGGTTTTGTGATGTGGAGCTAGTGTAGAGAACTGTTCCAGAAAGATATTGTTTTCTGAGGTATAGATAGTGTGGAGAACAGTTACAAGAAGGTATAGTTTTGTGATGTGGAACTAGTGTGTAGAAATGTTGCAGGAAAGTATTGTTTTGTGATTTGGAGCTAGTGTGGGGAAATGTTGCAATTAGGTATAGTTTTGTCATTCGGAGCCAGTGTGTAGAACTGTTGCAGGAAGGTATTATTTTGTGATATATAGCCAGTATGGAGAACAGTTGCAGAAAGGTATCGTTTTGTGATGTGGAGCTAGTGTAGAGAACAGTTGCAGAAAGCTATTTTTTGTGAGGTGGAGCTAGTGTGGAGAACTGTTGCAGGAAGGTATTGTTCTGTAATGTGGAGCTAGTGTATAGAACTGTTGCAGGAAGTTATAGATTTATGATGTGGAATTAGTGTGTAGAACTGTTGAAGGAACTTATAGTTTTGTGAGGTCGAGCTAGTATGGAGAACAGTTGCAGGAAGGTATAGTTTTGTGATGTGGAGCTGGTGTGTTTAAATATTGCAGGAAGGTATTGTTTTGTGATGTGGAGCTAGTATAGAAATGTTGCAGGAAGGTATTGTTTTGTGATGTGGAGCTAGTGTAGAGAACCTTTTCAAGGAAGGTATTGTTTTGTGAGGTGGAGCTAGTGTGGAGAAATGTTGCAGTAAGGTATAGTTTTGTGGTACTGAACTAGTGTGTAGAACTGGTGCAGGAAGGTATTGTTTTGTGATTCGGAACTAGTGTGAAGAACTGTTGCTGGAAGGTATACTATTGTGATTCGGAGCCAGTGTGGAAAACTGTTGCAGGAAGGTATACTATTGTGATTCGGGGCCAGTGTGGAAAACTGTTGCAGGAAGGTATTTTTTTGTGATGCGTAGCCAGTGTGGAGAACAGTTTAGAAAGGTATTGTTTCGTGATGTGGAGCTACTGTGTAGAAATGTTCCATGAAGGTTTTGTTTTGTGATGTGGAGCTAGTGTGGAGAACTGTTGCTGGAAGGTATAGTTTTGTGATTAGGAGCCAGTGTGGATGACTGTTGCAGGAAGGTATTATTTTGGGGTGTTAGCTAGTGTAGAGAACTGTTGCAGAAAGGTATTGTTTTGTGAGGTGGAGCTAGTGTGTAGAACTGTTGCAGGAAAGTATTGTTTTGTGATTTGGAGCTACTGTGGAGAACTGTTGCAGGTAGGAGTAGTTTCGTGTCGGAGTCAGTGTGGAAAACTCTTGCAGGAAGTTATTAATTTGTGATGCATAGCCAGTGTGGAGAACAGTTGCAGAAAGGTATGGTTTTGTGATGTGGAGCTACTGTGTACAACTGTTGCAGGAAGGTATTGTATTGTGATGTTGAGCTAGTGTGGAGAACTGTTGCAGGAAGGTATAGTTTTGTGATTAGGAGCCAGTGTGGATAACTGTTGCAGGAAGGTATTATTTTGGGATGTGGTGCTAGTGTAGAGAACTGTTGCAGAAAGGTATTGTTTTGTGAGGTGGAGCCAGTGTGGGGAACTGTTGCAGGAAGGTATTGTTTTGTGATGTGGAGTTAGTATAGAGAACCTTTGCAGAAGGGTATTTTTTGTGAGGTGGAGCTAGTGTGGAGAACTGTTGCTGGAATGTATAGTTTTGTAAATTGGATCTAGCGTGGGGAAATGTTTCAATTAGGTATAGTTTTGTGATTCGGAGCCAGTGTGTAGAACTGTTGCAGGAAGGTATTATTTTGTGAGACATAGCCAGTGTGGAGATCAGTTGTAGAAAGGTATCGTTTTGTGATGTGGAGCTACTGTGTAGAAATGTTGCAGGAAGGTATTGTTTTGTGATGTGGAGCTAGTGTGGAGAACACTTGCAGGAAGATATAGTTTTGTGATTCGGAGCTTGTATGAGGAACTGTTGGTGGAAGATAAAGTTTTGTGATTCGGAGCCAGTGTGAAGAACTGTTGCAGGAAGGTATTATTATTTGATGTGGAGCAAGTGTAGAGAACTGTTGCAGAAAGGTATTGTTTTGTGAGGTGGACCTAGTGTGGAGAACTGTTGCAGGAAGGTATAGTTTTGTGATGTGGAGCTAGTGTGTAGAACTCTTGCAGGAAGGTATAGTTTTGTGATTCGGAGCCAGTTTGGAGAACTGTTGCAGAAACGTATTGTTTTGTGATATGTAGCTAGTGTAGAGAACTGTTGCTGAAAGGTATTGTTTTCTGAGGTGGAGCTATTCTGGCTAACTATTGCAGGAAGGTATAGTTTTGTGATTCGGAGCCAGTGTGGAGACCTGTTGCCGAAACGTATTGTTTTGTGATGTGGAGCTAATGTAGAAAACTATTGCAGAGAGGTATTTTTTTGTGAGGTGGAGCTATTGTTGAGAACTGTTTGCATGAAGGTATTGTTTGGTGAAGTGGAGCTACAGTAGAGAACGGTTGCAGGAAAGTATAGTTGTGTGATGTGGAGCTATTGTGTAGAACTGTTGCAGGAGGGTATAGTTTTGTGATTCAGAGCCAGTGTGGAGAACTGTTGCCGAAATGTATTGTTTTGTGATGTGGAGCTAGTGTAGAGACCTGTTGCAGAAAGGTATTGTTTTGTGAGTTGGAGCTAGTGTGGAGAACTATTGCAGGAAGGTATAGTTTTGTGATGTGGACCTAGTGTGTAGAAATGTGGCAGGAAAGTATTGTTTTGTGATTTGGAGCTACTGTGGAGAACTGTTGCAGGTAGGTATAGTTTTGTGATTCGGAGTCAGTGTGAAAAACTTTTGCAGGAAGGTATTATTTTGTGATTCGTAGGCAGTGTGGAGAACAGTTGCAGAAGGTATAGTTTTGTGATGTGGAGCTACTGTGTACAACTGTTGCAGGAAGGTATTGTTTGTGATGTGGAGCTAGTGTGGAGAAATGTTGCATTAAGTTATACTTTTGTGATTCGGAGCCAGTGTGGAGAACTGTTGCAGAAACGTATTGTTTTGTGATGTGTTGCTAATGTAGAGAACTGTTGCAGAAAGGTATTTTTTTGTGAGGTGGAGCTATTGTTGAGAACTGTTTGCATGAAGGTATTGTTTTGTGAAGTGGAGCTACAGTAGAGAACGGTTGCAGGAAAGTATAGTTGTGTGATGTGGAGCTATTGTGTAGAACTGTTGCAGGAGGGTATAGTTTTGTAATTCGGAGCTAGTGTGAAGAACTGTTGCTGGAAGGTATAGTTTTGTGATTCAGAGCCAGTGTGGAGTACTTTTGACGAAATGTATTGTTTTGTGATGTGGAGCTAGTGTAGAGACCTTTTGCAGAAAGGTATTGTTTTGTGAGTTGGAGCTAGTGTGGAGAACTATTGCAGGAAGTTATAGTTTTGTGATGTGGACCTAGTGTGTAGAAATGTGGCAGGAAAGTATTGTTTTGTGATTTGGAGCTACTGTGGAGAACTGTTGCAGGTAGTTATAGATTTGTGATTCGGAGTCAGTGTGGAAAACTTTTGCAGGAAGGTATTATTTTGTGATTCATAGGCAGTGTGGAGAACAGTTGCAGAAGGTATAGTTTTGTGATGTGGAGCTACTGTGTACAACTGTTGCAGGAAGGTATTGTTTGTGATGTGGAGCTAGTGTGGAGAAATGTTGCATTAAGTTATACTTTTGTGATTCAGAGCCAGTGTGGAGAACTGTTGCAGAAACGTATTGTTTTGTGATGTGTTGCTAATGTAGAGAACTGTTGCAGAAAGGTATTGTTTTGTGAGGTGGAGCTATTGTGGAGAACTGTTTGCTTGAAGGTAGTGTTTTGTGAAGTGGAGCTACTGTGGAGAACGGTTGCAGGAAGGTATAGTTTTGTGATGTGGAGCTAGTGTTTCGAACTCTTGCAGGAAGGTATAGTTTTGTTATTCGGAGCTAGTGTGATGAACTGTTGCTGGATGGTATAGTTTCGTAATTCGGAGCCAGTGTGGAGGAATGTTGCAGAAACCTATTGTTTTGTGAGGTGGAGTTAGTGTAGAGAACTGTTGCAGAAAGTATTGTTTTGTGAGGTGGAGCTAGTGTGGAGAACTGTTGGAGGAAGGTATAGTTTTGTGATGTGGACCTAGTGTGTAGAAATGTGGCAGGAAAGTATTGTTTTGTGATTTGGAGGTACTGTGGCGAACTGTTGCAGGTAGGTATAGTTTTGTGACTCAGAGTCAGTGTGGGAAACTGTTGCAGGAAGGTATTGTTTTGTGATGTGGAGCTAGTGTGTAGAACTCTTGCAGGAAGGTATAGTTTTGTGATTCGGAGCCAGTGTGGAGAACTGTTGCAGATACATATGGTTTTGTGATGTGGAGCTAGTGTAGAGAACTGTTCCAGAAAGATATTGTTTTCTGACGTATAGATAGTGTGGAGAACAGTTACAAGAAGGTATAGTTTTGTGATGTGGAACTAGTGTGTAGAAATGTTGCAGGAAAGTATTGTTTTGTGATGTGGAGCTAGTGTGAGGAAATGTTGCAATTAGGTATAGTTTTGTCATTCGGAGCCAGTGTGTAGAACTGTTGCAGGAAGGTATTATTTTGTGATATATAGCCAGTATGGAGAACAGTTGCAGAAAGGTATCGTTTTGTGATGTGGAGCTAGTGTAGAGAACAGTTGCGGAAAGGTATTTTTTGTGAGGTGGAGCTAGTGTGGAGAACTGTTGCAGGAAGGTATTGTTTTGTAATGTGGAGCTAGTGTAGAGAACTGTTGCAGGAAGTTATAGATTTATGATGTGGAGTTAGTGTGTAGAACTGTTGAAGGAACATATTGTTTTGTGAGGTCGAGCTAGTATGGAGAACAGTTGCAGGAAGGTATAGTTTTGTGATGTGGAGCTGGTGTGTTGAAATATTGCAGGACGGTATTGTTTTGTGATGTGGAGCTAGTATAGAAATGTTGCAGGAAGGTATTGTTTTGTGATGTGGAGCTAGTGTAGAGAAAATTTTCAAGGAAGGTATTGTTTTGTGAGGTGGAGCTAGTGTGGAGAAATGTTGCAGTAAGGTAAGTTTTGTGGTAGTGAACTAGTGTGTAGAACTGGTGCAGGAAGGTATACTATTGTGATTCGGAGCCATTGTGGAAAACTGTTGCAGGAAGGTATTATTTTCTGATGCATAGCCAGTGTGGAGAACAGTTTAGAAAGGTATTGTTTCGTGATGTGGAGCTACTGTGTAGAAATGTTGCAGGAAGGTTTTGTTTTTTGATGTGGAGCTAGTGTGGAGAACTGTTGCTGGAAGGTATAGTTTTGTGATTAGGAGCCAGTGTGGATGACTGTTGCAGGAAGGTATTATTTTGGGATGTGGAGCTAGTGTAGAGAACTGTTGCAGAAAGGTATTGTTTTGTGAGGTGGAGCTAGTGTGTAGAACTGTTGCAGGAAAGTATTGTTTTGTGAATTGGAGCTACTGTGGAGAACTGTTGCAGGTAGGTGTAGTTTTGTGTCGGAGTCAGTGTTGAAAACTCTTGCAGGAAGTTATTAATTTGTGATGCGTAGCCAGTGTGGAGAACAGTTGCAGAAAGGTATGGTTTTGTGATGTGGAGCTACTGTGTACAACTGTTGCAGGAAGGTATTGTTTTGTGATGTGGAGCTAGTGTGGAGAACTGTTGCAGGAAGGTATAGTTTTGTGATTAAAAGCCAGTGTGGATAACTGTTGCAGGAAGGTATTATTTTGGGATGTGGTGCTAGTGTAGAGAACTGTTGCAGAAAGGTATTGTTTTGTGAGGTGGAGCTAGTGTGGAGAACTGTTGCAGGAAGGTATTGTTTTGTGATGTGGAGATAGTCTGGAGAACTGTTGCAGGAAGGTATTGTTTTGTGATGTGGAGTTAGTGTAGAGAACCTTTGCAGAAGGGTATTTTTTGTGAGGTGGAGCTAGTGTGGAGAACTGTTGCTGGAATGTATAGTTTTGTAAATTGGAGCTAGCGTGGGGAAATGTTGCAATTAGGTATAGTTTTGTGATTCGGAGCCAGTGTGTAGAACTGTTGCAGGAAGGTATTATTTTGTGAGACATAGCCAGTGTGGAGAACAGTTGTAGAAAGGTATCGTTTTGTGATGTGGAGCTACTGTGTAGAAATGTTGCAGGAAGGTATTGTTTTGTGATGTGGAGCTAGTGTGGAGAACACTTGCAGGAAGATATAGTTTTGTGATTCGGAGCTTGTATGAGGAACTGTTGGTGGAAGATAAAGTTTTGTGATTCGGAGCCAGTGTGAAGAACTGTTGCAGGAAGGTATTATTATTTGATGTGGAGCAAGTGTAGAGAACTGTTGCAGAAAGGTATTGTTTTGTGAGGTGGAGCTAGTGTGGAGAACTTGCAGGAAGATAAAGATTTGTGATGTGGAGCTATTGTGTAGAACTGTTGCAGGAAGATATTGTTTTGTGAGGTGGAGCTAGTGTGGAGAACTGGTGCAGGAAGATAAAGATTTGTGATGTGGAGCTATTGTGTAGAACTGTTGCAGGAAGGTATTGTTTTGTCATGTGGAGCTAGTGTAGAGAACTGTTTCAGAAGGTATTGTTTTGTGAGGTAGAGCTAGTGTAGACAGCCGTTTCCAGGAAGGTATTGTTTTGTGAGGTTGAGCTAGTGTGGAGAAATGTTGCAGGAAGGTATAGTTTTGTGTTGTGGAGCTAGTGTGTAGAACTGGTGCAGGAAGGTATTGTTTTGTGATTCGGAGCTTGTGTGAAGACCTGTTGCTGGAAGGTATAGTTTTGTGATTCAGAGCCAGTGGGGAATACTGTTGCAGAAACGTCTTGTTTTGTGATGTGTAGCTAGTGTGGAGAACTGTTGCAGCAAGTTATAGTTTAGTGATGTGGAGCTACTGTGTAGAAATGTTGCAGGAAAGTATTGTTTTGTGATTTGGAGCTAGTGTGGAGAACTGTTGCAATTAGGTATAGTTTTGTGATTCGGAGCCAGTGTAGAAAACTGTTGCAGGAAGTTATTATTTTGTGTCGCGTAGCCAGTGTGGAGAACAGTTTAGAAACATATTGTTTTGTGATGTAGACTACTGTGTAGAAATGTTGCAGGAAGGTATTGTTTTGTGATGTGAAGCTAGTGTGGAGAAATGTTGCAGGAATGTAGAGTTTTGTGATTCAGAGCTTGTGTGAAGAACTGTTGCTGGAAGGTAGAGTTTTGTGATTCGGAGCCATTGTGCAAAACTCTTGTAGGAAGGTATTAATTTGTGATGTGGAGCTATTGTAGAGAACTGTTGCAGAAAGGTATTGTTTTGTGATGTGGAGCTAGTGTGTAGAACTGTTGCAGGAAAGTATAGATTTGTGATTCGGAGCTAGTGTGAAGAACTGTTGCTGGAAGGTATAGTTTTGTGATTCGGAGCCAGTGTGGAGAACTGTTGCAGAAACGTATTGTTTTGTGATGTGGATCTAGTGTAGAGAACAGTTGCAGAAAGATATTGTTTTCTGAGTTGGAGATAGTGTGGAGAACTGGTGCAGGAAGGTATACTTTATTGATGTGTAGCTAGTGTGTAGAAATGTTGCAGGAAAGTATTGTTTTATGTTTAGGAACTAGTGCGGAGAACTGTTGCAGGAAGGTATAATTTTGTGATTCGGAGTCAGTGTGGAAAACTGTTGGAGTAAGGTATTATTTTGTGATACGTAGCCAGTGTGGAGAACAGTTGCAGAAAGGTATTGTTTTGTGATGTGGAGGTACTGTGTACAACTGTTGCAGGAAGGTATTGTTTTGTGAGGTGGACCTAGTGTGGAGAATTTTTGCTGGAAGGTATAGTTTTGTGATTGGGAGCCAGTGTGGATAACTGTTGCAGGAAGGTATTATTTTGGGATGTGGTGCTAGTGTAGAGAACAGTTGCAGAAAGGTAATGTTTTGTGAGGTGGAGCTAGTGTGGAGAAATATTGCAGGAAAATATTGTTTTCTGATTTGGAGCTAGTGTGTAGAACTGTTGCATGTAGGTATAGTTTTGTGATTTGGAGCCAGTTTGGAGAACTGTTGCAGAAACATATTGTTTTGTGATGAGGAGCTAGTGTAGAGAACTGTTGCAGAAAGGTATTGTTTTGTGAGGTATAGATAGTGTGGAGAACTGTTGCAGGAAGGTATAGTTTTGTGATGTGGAGCTAGTGTGTAGAAATGTTGCAGGAAAGTATTGTTTTGTGATTTGGAGCTAGTGTGGAGAACTGTTGCAGGAAGGTATAGTTTTGTGATGTGGAGTTAGTGTGGGGATATGTTGAAATTAGGTATAGTCTTGTGATTCGGAGCCAGTGTGTAGAACTTTTGCAGGAAAGTATTATTTGTGATGTGGAGCTAGTCTCGAGAAATGTTGCAGAAGGGTATTGTTTTGTGCTGTGGAGCTAGTGTGGAGAACTGTTGCAGGAAGGTATAGTTTTGTGATGTGGAGCTAGTGTGGAGAAATGCTGCAGGAAGATATAGATTTGTGATGTGGTGTTAGTGTATAGAACTGTTGCAGGAAGATATTGTTTTGTGAGGTGGAGCTAGTGTGGAGAACTGTTGCAGGAAGGTATAGTTTTGTGATGTGGAGCTTGTGTGGAGAAATGTTGCAGGAAAGTAGAGTTTTGTGATTCGGAGCTTGTGGGAAGAACTGTTGCTGTAAGGTAGAGTTTTGTGATTCGGAGCCAGTGTGCAGAACAGTTGTAGGAAGGTATTAATTTGTGATTTGGAGCTAGTGTAGAGAACTTTTGCAGAAAGGTATTGTTTTGCGAGGTGGAGCTAGTGTGTAGAACTGTTGCTGGAAGGTATAGTTTTGTGATTCGGAGCCAGTGTGCAGAACTGTTGCAGGAAGGTATTATTTTGTGATGTAGAGCTAGTGTAGAGAACAGTTGCAGAAAGGAATTTTTTTGTGAGATGGAGCTAGTGTAGAGAACTATTGCAGAAAGGTGTTGTTTTGTGAGGTGGAGCTAGTGTGGAGAACTGTTGCAGGAAGGTATAGTTTTTTGATGTGGACCTAGTGTGTAGAAATGTGGCAGGAAAGTATTGTTTTGTGATGTGGAGCTAGTGTGGAGAACTGTTGCAGGAAGGTATAGTTTTGTTATTCAGAGTCAGTGTGGAAAACTGTTGGAGGAAGGTATTATTTTGTGATGCATAGCCAGTGTGGAGAACAGTTGCAGAAAGGTATTGTTTTGTGATGTGGAGCTACTGTGTACAACTGTTGCAGGAAGGTATTGTTCTGTGATGTGCAGCTAGTGTGGAGAACTGTTGCTGGAAGGTATAGTTTTGTGATTAGGACCCAGTGTGGATAACTGTTGCAGGAAGGTATGATTTTGGGATGTGGTGCTAGTGTAGAGAACTGTTGCAAAAAGGTATTGTTTTGTGAGGTGGAGCTAGTGTGGAGAAATATTGCAGGAAAATATTGTTTTCTGATTTGGAGCTAGTGTGTAGAACTGTTCCATGTAGGTATAGTTTTGTGATTTGGAGCCAGTGTGGAGAACTGTTGCAGAAACGAATTTTTTTATTATGTGGAACTAGTGTAGAGAACGGTTGCAGAAAGTTATTGTTTTGTGAGGTATAGATAGTGTGTAGAACTGTTGCAGGAAGGTATTATTTTGTGATATATAGCCAGTGTGAAGAACAGTTGCAGAAAGGTATCGTTTTGTGATGTGTAGCTACTGTGTTGAAATGTTGCAGGAAGATATTGTTTTGTGATGTGGAGCTAGTGTAGAGAACTGTTGCAGGTAGGTATAGTTTTGTGAGGAGGATCTAGTGTGGAGAACTGTTGCAGGAAGTTATACTTTTGTGATTCGGAGCCAGTGTGGAGAACTGTTGCAGAAACGTATTGTTTTGTGATGTGGAGCTAATGTAGAGAAATGTTGCAGAAAGGTATTGTTTTGTGAGGTGGAGCTATTGTGGAGAACTGTTTGCATGAAGGTAGTATTTTGTGAAGTGGAGCTACTGTGGAGAACGGTTGCAGGAAGGTATAGTTTTTGATGTGGAGCTAGTGTGTAGAACTGTTGCAGGAAGATATTGTTTTGTGAGGAGGAGCTAGTGTGGAGAACTGTTGCAGGAAGGTATAGTTTTGTGATTCGGAGCCAGTTAGGAGAACTGTTGCAGAAACGTATTGTTTTGTGATATGGAGCTAGTATAGAGAACTGTTGCTGAAAGGTATTGTTTTCTTAGGTGGAGCTAGTCTGGCTAACTGTTGCAGGAAGGTATAGTTTTATGATTCGGAGCCAGTGTGGAGAACTGTTGCAGAAACATATTGTTTTGTGATGTGGAGCTAATGTAGAGAACTGTTGCAGAAAGGTATTTTTTTGTGAGGTGGAGCTAATGTGGAGAACTGTTTGCATGAAGGTATTGTTTTGTGAAGTGGAGCTACAGTGGAGAACGGTATCAGGAAAGTATAGTTTTGTGATGTGGAGCTATTGTGTAGAACAGTTGCAGAAGGGTATAGTTTTGTAATTCGGAGCTAGTGTGAAGAACTGTTGCTGGAAGGTATAGTTTTGTGATTCAGAGCCAGTGTGGAGAACTGTTGCCGAAATGTATTGTTTTGTGATGTGGAGCTAGTGTAGAGACCTGTTGCAGAAAGGTATTTTTTTGTGAGTTGGAGCTAGTGTGAAGAACTGTTGCAGGAAGGTATAATTTTGTGATGTGGACCTAGTGTGTAGAAATGTGGCAGGAAAGTATTGTTTTGTGATTTGGAGCTACTGTGGAGAACTGTTGCAGGTAGGTATAGTTTTGTGATTCAGAGTCAGTGTGGAAAACTTTTGCAGGAAGGTATTATTTTGTGATGCGTAGCCAGTGTGGAGAACAGTTGCAGAAAGGTATTGTTTTGTGATGTGGAGCTACTGAGTACAACTGTTGCAGGAAGGTATTGTTTTGTGATGTGGAGATAGTGTGGAGAAATGTTGCATTAAGTTATACTTTTGTGACTCGGAGCCAGTGTGGAGAACTGTTGCAGAAACGTATTGTTTTGTGATGTGTTGCTAATGTAGAGAACTGTTGCAGAAAGGTATTTTTTCTGAGGTGGAGCTATTGAGGAGAACTCTTTGCTTGAAGGTAGTGTTTTGTGAAGTGGAGCTACTGTGGAAAACTGTTGCAGAAAGGTATTGTTTTGTGAAGTGGAGCTACTGTGGAGAACGGTTGCAGGAAGGTATAGTTTTGTGATGTGGAGCTAGTGTGTCGAACTGTTGCAGGAAGGTATAGTTTAGTTATTCGGAGCTAGTGTGATGAACTGTTGCTGGATGGTATAGTTTCGTAATTCGGAGCCAGTGTGGAGGAATGTTGCAGAAACGTATTGTTTTGTGAGGTGGAGCTAGTGTAGAGAACTGTTGCAGAAAGTATTGTTTTGTGAGGTGGAGCTAGTGTGGAGAACTGTTGCAGGAAGGTATAGTTTGTGATGTGGACCTAGAGTGTAGAAATGTGGCAGGAAAGTATTGTTTTGTGATTTGGAGCTAGTGTAGAGAACTGTTGCAATAAGGTATAGTTTTTGTGATGTGGAGCTAGTGTGGGGAAATGTTGCAATTAGGTATAGTTTTGTCATTCTGAGCCAGTGTGTAGAACTGTTGCAGGAAGGTATTATTTTGTGATATATAGCCAGTATGGAGAACAGTTGCAGAAAGGTATCGTTTTGTGATGTGGAGCTACTGTGTAGAAATGTTGCAGGAAGGTATTGTTTTGTGATGAGGAGCTAGTGTGGAGAAATGTTGCAGGAAGTTATAGTTTTGTGATTCGGAGCTTGTGTGGAGAACTGTTGCTGGAGGGTAAAGTTTTGTGATTCGGAACCAGTGTGCAGAACTGTTGCAGGGAGGCATTATTTGTGATGAGCTAGTCTAGAGAACTGTTGCAGAAAAGTATAGTTTTGTGAGGTGCAGCTTGTGTGGAGAACTGTTGCAGGAAGGTATAGTTTTGTGATGTGGAGCTACTGTGGAGAACTGTTGCAGGAAGATATAGATTTGTGATGTGGAGCTAGTGTGGAGAACTGTTGCAGGAAGGTATTGTTTTGTGATGTGGAGCTAGTGTGGAGAACTGTTGCAGGAAGTTATATATTTATGATGTGGAGTTAGTGTGTAGAACTGTTGAAGGAAGATATAGTTTTGTGAGGTCGAGCTAGTATGGAGAACAGTTGCAGGAAGGTATAGTTTTGTGATGTGGAGCTAGTGTGTTGAAATGTTGCAGGAAGGTATTGTTTTGTGATGTGGAGCTAGTTTGGAGAACTATTGCAGGAAGGTATAGTTTTCTGATTCGGAGTTTGTGTGAAGAACTGTTGCTGTAAGGTAAAGTTTTGTGATTCGGAGCCAGTGTGCAGAACTGTTGCAGAAAGTTATTGTTTTGTGAGGTGGAGTTAGTGTGGAGAACTGTTGCAGGAAGGTATTATTTGTGATGTGGAGCTAGTGTAGAGAACAGTTGCAGAAAGGTATTTTTTGTGAGGTGGAGCTACTGTGGAGAACTGTTGCAGGAAGGTATTGTTTTGGGATTGGATCTAGTGTGGAGAACTGTTGCAGGAAGTTATAGATTTGTGATGTGGAGTTAGTGTGTAGAACTGTTGAAGGAAGATATTGTTTTGTGAGGTGGAGCTAGTATGGAGAACTGTTGCAGGATGGTATAGTTTTGTGATGTGGAGCTAGTGTGTAGAAATGTTGCAGGAAGGTATAGTTTTGTGATGTGGAGCTAGTGTGGAGAACTGTTGCAATTAGGTATAGTTTTGTGATTCGGAGCTAGTGTGGAAAACTGATGCAGGGAGGTATTATTTTGTGATGCGTAGCCAGTGTGGAAAACAGTTTAGAAAGGTATTGTTTGGTGATGTGGAGCTAGTGTGTAGAACTTTTGCAGGAAGGTATAGTTTGTGATTCGGAGCTAGTGTGAAGAACGGTTGCTGGAAGGTATAGTTTTGTGATTCGGAGCCAGTGTGGAGAACTGTTGCTGGAAGGTATTATTTTGTGATACATAGCCAGTTGGAGAAGAGTTGCAGAAAGGTATTGTTTTGTGATGTGGAGCTACTGTGTAGAAATGTTGCAGGAAGATATTGTTCTGTGATGTGGATCTAGTGTAGAGAACTGATGCAGGAAGGTATAGTTTTGTGATTCGGGGCTTGTGTGAAGAACTGTTGGTGGAAGGTAAAGTTTTGTGATTCGGAGCCAGCGTGCAGAACTGTTGCAGGAAGGTATTGTTTTGTGATGTGGAGCTACTGTGTAGAAATGTTGCAGGAAGGTATTGTTTTGTGAAGTAGAGCTAGTGTGGAGAACTGTTGCAGGAAGGTATAGTTTTGTGATGTGGAGCTAGTGTGTAGAACTGTTGCAGGAAGATATTTTTTTGTGAGGAGGAGATATTGTGGAGAACTGTTGCAGGAAGGTATAGTTTTGTGATTCGGAGCCAGTTTGGAGAACTGTTGCAGAAACGTATTGTTTTGTGATATGGAGCTAGTGTAGAGAACTGTTGCTGAAAGGTATTGTTTTCTTAGGTGGAGCTAGTCTGGCTAACTGTTGCAGGAAGGTATAGTTTTATGATTTGGAGCCAGTGTGGAGAACTGTTGCAGAAACCTATTGTTTTGTGATGTGGAGCTAATGTAGAGAACTGTTGCAGAAAGGTATTTTTTTGTGAGGTGGAGCTATTGTGGAGAACTGTTTGCATGAAGGTATTGTTTTGTGAAGTGCAGCTACAGTGGAGAACGGTTGCAGGAAAGTATAGTTTTGTGATGGGGAGCTATTGTGTAGAACAGTTGCAGGAGGGTATAGTTTTGTAATTCGGAGCCAGTGTGGAGAACTGTTGCAGAAACGTATTGTTTTGTGATGTGGATCTAGTGTAGAGAACAGTTGCATAAAGATATTGTTTTCTGAGTTGGAGATAGTGTGGAGAACTGGTGCAGGAAGGTATACTTTATTGATGTGTAGCTAGTGTGTAGAAATGTTGCAGGAAAGTATTGTTTTATGTTTAGGAACTAGTGCGGAGAACTGTTGCAGGAAGGTATAATTTTGTGATTCGGAGTCAGTGTGGAAAACTGTTGGAGTAAGGTATTATTTTGTGATACGTAGCCAGTGTGGAGAACAGTTGCAGAAAGGTATTGTTTTGTGATGTGGAGGTACTGTGTACAACTGTTGCAGGAAGGTATTGTTTTGTGAGGTGGACCTAGTGTGGAGAATTTTTGCTGGAAGGTATAGTTTTGTGATTGGGAGCCAGTGTGGATAACTGTTGCAGGAAGGTATTATTTTGGGATGTGGTGCTAGTGTAGAGAACAGTTGCAGAAAGGTAATGTTTTGTGAGGTGGAGCTAGTGTGGAGAAATATTGCAGGAAAATATTGTTTTCTGATTTGGAGCTAGTGTGTAGAACTGTTGCATGTAGGTATAGTTTTGTGATTTGGAGCCAGTTTGGAGAACTGTTGCAGAAACATATTGTTTTGTGATGAGGAGCTAGTGTAGAGAACTGTTGCAGAAAGGTATTGTTTTGTGAGGTATAGATAGTGTGGAGAACTGTTGCAGGAAGGTATAGTTTTGTGATGTGGAGCTAGTGTGTAGAAATGTTGCAGGAAAGTATTGTTTTGTGATTTGGAGCTAGTGTGGAGAACTGTTGCAGGAAGGTATAGTTTTGTGATGTGGAGTTAGTGTGGGGATATGTTGAAATTAGGTATAGTCTTGTGATTCGGAGCCAGTGTGTAGAACTTTTGCAGGAAAGTATTATTTGTGATGTGGAGCTAGTCTCGAGAAATGTTGCAGAAGGGTATTGTTTTGTGCTGTGGAGCTAGTGTGGAGAACTGTTGCAGGAAGGTATAGTTTTGTGATGTGGAGCTAGTGTGGAGAAATGCTGCAGGAAGATATAGATTTGTGATGTGGTGTTAGTGTATAGAACTGTTGCAGGAAGATATTGTTTTGTGAGGTGGAGCTAGTGTGGAGAACTGTTGCAGGAAGGTATAGTTTTGTGATGTGGAGCTTGTGTGGAGAAATGTTGCAGGAAAGTAGAGTTTTGTGATTCGGAGCTTGTGGGAAGAACTGTTGCTGTAAGGTAGAGTTTTGTGATTCGGAGCCAGTGTGCAGAACAGTTGTAGGAAGGTATTAATTTGTGATTTGGAGCTAGTGTAGAGAACTTTTGCAGAAAGGTATTGTTTTGCGAGGTGGAGCTAGTGTGTAGAACTGTTGCTGGAAGGTATAGTTTTGTGATTCGGAGCCAGTGTGCAGAACTGTTGCAGGAAGGTATTATTTTGTGATGTAGAGCTAGTGTAGAGAACAGTTGCAGAAAGGAATTTTTTGTGAGATGGAGCTAGTGTAGAGAACTATTGCAGAAAGGTGTTGTTTTGTGAGGTGGAGCTAGTGTGGAGAACTGTTGCAGGAAGGTATAGTTTTTTGATGTGGACCTAGTGTGTAGAAATGTGGCAGGAAAGTATTGTTTTGTGATGTGGAGCTAGTGTGGAGAACTGTTGCAGGAAGGTATAGTTTTGTTATTCAGAGTCAGTGTGGAAAACTGTTGGAGGAAGGTATTATTTTGTGATGCATAGCCAGTGTGGAGAACAGTTGCAGAAAGGTATTGTTTTGTGATGTGGAGCTACTGTGTACAACTGTTGCAGGAAGGTATTGTTCTGTGATGTGCAGCTAGTGTGGAGAACTGTTGCTGGAAGGTATAGTTTTGTGATTAGGACCCAGTGTGGATAACTGTTGCAGGAAGGTATGATTTTGGGATGTGGTGCTAGTGTAGAGAACTGTTGCAAAAAGGTATTGTTTTGTGAGGTGGAGCTAGTGTGGAGAAATATTGCAGGAAAATATTGTTTTCTGATTTGGAGCTAGTGTGTAGAACTGTTCCATGTAGGTATAGTTTTGTGATTTGGAGCCAGTGTGGAGAACTGTTGCAGAAACGAATTTTTTTATTATGTGGAACTAGTGTAGAGAACGGTTGCAGAAAGTTATTGTTTTGTGAGGTATAGATAGTGTGTAGAACTGTTGCAGGAAGGTATTATTTTGTGATATATAGCCAGTGTGAAGAACAGTTGCAGAAAGGTATCGTTTTGTGATGTGTAGCTACTGTGTTGAAATGTTGCAGGAAGATATTGTTTTGTGATGTGGAGCTAGTGTAGAGAACTGTTGCAGGTAGGTATAGTTTTGTGAGGAGGATCTAGTGTGGAGAACTGTTGCAGGAAGTTATACTTTTGTGATTCGGAGCCAGTGTGGAGAACTGTTGCAGAAACGTATTGTTTTGTGATGTGGAGCTAATGTAGAGAAATGTTGCAGAAAGGTATTGTTTTGTGAGGTGGAGCTATTGTGGAGAACTGTTTGCATGAAGGTAGTATTTTGTGAAGTGGAGCTACTGTGGAGAACGGTTGCAGGAAGGTATAGTTTTTTGATGTGGAGCTAGTGTGTAGAACTGTTGCAGGAAGATATTGTTTTGTGAGGAGGAGCTAGTGTGGAGAACTGTTGCAGGAAGGTATAGTTTTGTGATTCGGAGCCAGTTAGGAGAACTGTTGCAGAAACGTATTGTTTTGTGATATGGAGCTAGTATAGAGAACTGTTGCTGAAAGGTATTGTTTTCTTAGGTGGAGCTAGTCTGGCTAACTGTTGCAGGAAGGTATAGTTTTATGATTCGGAGCCAGTGTGGAGAACTGTTGCAGAAACATATTGTTTTGTGATGTGGAGCTAATGTAGAGAACTGTTGCAGAAAGGTATTTTTTTGTGAGGTGGAGCTAATGTGGAGAACTGTTTGCATGAAGGTATTGTTTTGTGAAGTGGAGCTACAGTGGAGAACGGTATCAGGAAAGTATAGTTTTGTGATGTGGAGCTATTGTGTAGAACAGTTGCAGAAGGGTATAGTTTTGTAATTCGGAGCTAGTGTGAAGAACTGTTGCTGGAAGGTATAGTTTTGTGATTCAGAGCCAGTGTGGAGAACTGTTGCCGAAATGTATTGTTTTGTGATGTGGAGCTAGTGTAGAGACCTGTTGCAGAAAGGTATTTTTTTGTGAGTTGGAGCTAGTGTGAAGAACTGTTGCAGGAAGGTATAATTTTGTGATGTGGACCTAGTGTGTAGAAATGTGGCAGGAAAGTATTGTTTTGTGATTTGGAGCTACTGTGGAGAACTGTTGCAGGTAGGTATAGTTTTGTGATTCAGAGTCAGTGTGGAAAACTTTTGCAGGAAGGTATTATTTTGTGATGCGTAGCCAGTGTGGAGAACAGTTGCAGAAAGGTATTGTTTTGTGATGTGGAGCTACTGAGTACAACTGTTGCAGGAAGGTATTGTTTTGTGATGTGGAGATAGTGTGGAGAAATGTTGCATTAAGTTATACTTTTGTGACTCGGAGCCAGTGTGGAGAACTGTTGCAGAAACGTATTGTTTTGTGATGTGTTGCTAATGTAGAGAACTGTTGCAGAAAGGTATTTTTTCTGAGGTGGAGCTATTGAGGAGAACTCTTTGCTTGAAGGTAGTGTTTTGTGAAGTGGAGCTACTGTGGAAAACTGTTGCAGAAAGGTATTGTTTTGTGAAGTGGAGCTACTGTGGAGAACGGTTGCAGGAAGGTATAGTTTTGTGATGTGGAGCTAGTGTGTCGAACTGTTGCAGGAAGGTATAGTTTAGTTATTCGGAGCTAGTGTGATGAACTGTTGCTGGATGGTATAGTTTCGTAATTCGGAGCCAGTGTGGAGGAATGTTGCAGAAACGTATTGTTTTGTGAGGTGGAGCTAGTGTAGAGAACTGTTGCAGAAAGTATTGTTTTGTGAGGTGGAGCTAGTGTGGAGAACTGTTGCAGGAAGGTATAGTTTGTGATGTGGACCTAGAGTGTAGAAATGTGGCAGGAAAGTATTGTTTTGTGATTTGGAGCTAGTGTAGAGAACTGTTGCAATAAGGTATAGTTTTGTGATGTGGAGCTAGTGTGGGGAAATGTTGCAATTAGGTATAGTTTTGTCATTCTGAGCCAGTGTGTAGAACTGTTGCAGGAAGGTATTATTTTGTGATATATAGCCAGTATGGAGAACAGTTGCAGAAAGGTATCGTTTTGTGATGTGGAGCTACTGTGTAGAAATGTTGCAGGAAGGTATTGTTTTGTGATGAGGAGCTAGTGTGGAGAAATGTTGCAGGAAGTTATAGTTTTGTGATTCGGAGCTTGTGTGGAGAACTGTTGCTGGAGGGTAAAGTTTTGTGATTCGGAACCAGTGTGCAGAACTGTTGCAGGGAGGCATTATTTGTGATGAGCTAGTCTAGAGAACTGTTGCAGAAAAGTATAGTTTTGTGAGGTGCAGCTTGTGTGGAGAACTGTTGCAGGAAGGTATAGTTTTGTGATGTGGAGCTACTGTGGAGAACTGTTGCAGGAAGATATAGATTTGTGATGTGGAGCTAGTGTGGAGAACTGTTGCAGGAAGGTATTGTTTTGTGATGTGGAGCTAGTGTGGAGAACTGTTGCAGGAAGTTATATATTTATGATGTGGAGTTAGTGTGTAGAACTGTTGAAGGAAGATATAGTTTTGTGAGGTCGAGCTAGTATGGAGAACAGTTGCAGGAAGGTATAGTTTTGTGATGTGGAGCTAGTGTGTTGAAATGTTGCAGGAAGGTATTGTTTTGTGATGTGGAGCTAGTTTGGAGAACTATTGCAGGAAGGTATAGTTTTCTGATTCGGAGTTTGTGTGAAGAACTGTTGCTGTAAGGTAAAGTTTTGTGATTCGGAGCCAGTGTGCAGAACTGTTGCAGAAAGTTATTGTTTTGTGAGGTGGAGTTAGTGTGGAGAACTGTTGCAGGAAGGTATTATTTGTGATGTGGAGCTAGTGTAGAGAACAGTTGCAGAAAGGTATTTTTTGTGAGGTGGAGCTACTGTGGAGAACTGTTGCAGGAAGGTATTGTTTTGGGATTGGATCTAGTGTGGAGAACTGTTGCAGGAAGTTATAGATTTGTGATGTGGAGTTAGTGTGTAGAACTGTTGAAGGAAGATATTGTTTTGTGAGGTGGAGCTAGTATGGAGAACTGTTGCAGGATGGTATAGTTTTGTGATGTGGAGCTAGTGTGTAGAAATGTTGCAGGAAGGTATAGTTTTGTGATGTGGAGCTAGTGTGGAGAACTGTTGCAATTAGGTATAGTTTTGTGATTCGGAGCTAGTGTGGAAAACTGATGCAGGGAGGTATTATTTTGTGATGCGTAGCCAGTGTGGAAAACAGTTTAGAAAGGTATTGTTTGGTGATGTGGAGCTAGTGTGTAGAACTTTTGCAGGAAGGTATAGTTTGTGATTCGGAGCTAGTGTGAAGAACGGTTGCTGGAAGGTATAGTTTTGTGATTCGGAGCCAGTGTGGAGAACTGTTGCTGGAAGGTATTATTTTGTGATACATAGCCAGTTGGAGAAGAGTTGCAGAAAGGTATTGTTTTGTGATGTGGAGCTACTGTGTAGAAATGTTGCAGGAAGATATTGTTCTGTGATGTGGATCTAGTGTAGAGAACTGATGCAGGAAGGTATAGTTTTGTGATTCGGGGCTTGTGTGAAGAACTGTTGGTGGAAGGTAAAGTTTTGTGATTCGGAGCCAGCGTGCAGAACTGTTGCAGGAAGGTATTGTTTTGTGATGTGGAGCTACTGTGTAGAAATGTTGCAGGAAGGTATTGTTTTGTGAAGTAGAGCTAGTGTGGAGAACTGTTGCAGGAAGGTATAGTTTTGTGATGTGGAGCTAGTGTGTAGAACTGTTGCAGGAAGATATTTTTTTGTGAGGAGGAGATATTGTGGAGAACTGTTGCAGGAAGGTATAGTTTTGTGATTCGGAGCCAGTTTGGAGAACTGTTGCAGAAACGTATTGTTTTGTGATATGGAGCTAGTGTAGAGAACTGTTGCTGAAAGGTATTGTTTTCTTAGGTGGAGCTAGTCTGGCTAACTGTTGCAGGAAGGTATAGTTTTATGATTTGGAGCCAGTGTGGAGAACTGTTGCAGAAACCTATTGTTTTGTGATGTGGAGCTAATGTAGAGAACTGTTGCAGAAAGGTATTTTTTTGTGAGGTGGAGCTATTGTGGAGAACTGTTTGCATGAAGGTATTGTTTTGTGAAGTGCAGCTACAGTGGAGAACGATTGCAGGAAAGTATAGTTTTGTGATGGGGAGCTATTGTGTAGAACAGTTGCAGGAGGGTATAGTTTTGTAATTCGGAGCTAGTGTGAAGAACTGTTGCTGGAAGGTATAGTTTTGTGATTCAGAGCCAGTGTGGAGAACTGTTGCCGAAATGTATTGTTTTGTGATGTGGAGCTAGTGTAGAGACCTGTTGCCAAAAGGTATTGTTTTGTGAGTTGGAGCTAGTGTGAAGAACTGTTGCAGGAAGGTATAGTTTTGTGATGTGGACCTAGTGTGTAGAAATGTGGCAGGAAAGTATTGTTTTGTGATTTGGAGCTACTGTGGAGAACTGTTGCAGGTAGGTATAGTTTTGTGATTCGGAGTCAGTGTGGAAAACATTTGCAGGAAGGTATTATTTGGTGATGCGTAGCCAGTGTGGAGAACAGTTGCACAAAAGTATTGTTTTTTGATGTGGAGCTACTGTGTACAACTGTTGCAGGAAGGTATTGTTTTGTGATGTGGAGCTAGTGTGAAGAAATGTTGCATTAGGTTATACTTTTGTGATTCGAGCCAGTGTGGAGAACTGTTGCAGAAACGTATTGTTTTGTGATGTGTTGCTAATGTAGAGAACTGTTGCAGAAAGGTATTTTTTCTGAGGTGGAGCTATTGAGGAGAACTGTTTGCTTGAAGGTAGTGTTTTGTGAAGTGGAGCTACTGTGGAAAACTGTTGCAGAATGGTATTGTTTTGTGAGGTGGAGCTATTGTGGAGAACTGTTTGCTTGAAGGTAGTGTTTTGTGAAGTGGAGCTACTGTGGAGAATGGTTGCAGGAAGGTAAAGTTTTGTGATGTGGAGCCAGTGTGTCGAACTGTTGCAGGAAGGTATAGTTTAGTTATTCGGAGCTAGTGTGATGAACTGTTGCTGGATGGTATAGTTTCGTAATTCGGAGCCAATGTGGAGGAATGTTGCAGAAACGTATTGTTTTGTGAGGTGGAGCTAGTGTAGAGAACTGTTGCAGAAAGTATTGTTTTGTAAGGTGGAGCTAGTGTGGAGAACTGTTGCAGGAAGGTATAGTTTGTGATTTGGACCTAGAGTGTAGAAATGTGGCAGGAAAGTATTGTTTTGTGATTTGGGGCTAGTGTAGAGAACTGTTGCAATAAGGTATAGTTTTGTGATGTGGAGCTAGTGTGGAGAACTGTTGCCAGAAGGTATAGTTTTGTGAGGTGGAGCTAGTGTGGAGAAATGTTGCAGTAAGGTATAGTTTTGTGATGTGGAGCTAGTGTGGAGAACTGTCGCAGGAAGATATAGATTTGGGATGTGGAGCTACTATGTAGAACTTTTGCAGGAAAATATTGTTTGTGAGGTAGAGCTAGTGTGGAGAACTGTTGCAGGAAGGTATAGTTTTGTGAGGTGGAGCTAGGGTGCAGAAATATTGCAGAAAGGTATTGTTTTTGGATGTGGAGCTAGTGTAGAGAACTGTTGCAGAAAGGTATTGTTTTGTGAGGTGGAGCTTGTGTAGAAAACTGTTTCCAGGAAAGGATTGTTTTGTGAGGTGGAACTAGTGTGGAGAAATGTGGCAGTAAGGTGTAGATTTGTGATGTGGAGCTAGTGTGTAGAACTGGTGCAGGAAGTCATTGTTTTGTGATTCGGAGCTAGTGTGAAGAACTGTTGCTGGAAGGTATAGTTTTGTGATTCGCAGCCAGTGTTGAGAACTGTTGGAGAACCGTATTGTTTTGTGATTTGGAGGTATTGTAGAGAACTGTTGCAGAGGTATTGTTCTGTGAGGTGGAGCTAGTGTGGAGAAATGTTGCAGGAAGATAGAGTTTTGTGATGTGGAGCTAGTGTGTAGAACTGTTGCAGGAAGGTATAGTTTTGTGATATGGAGCTAGTGTGAAGAAATCTTGCTGGAAGGTATAGTTTTGTGTTGTCAAGCTAGTGTGGAGAACTGTTGCAGGAGGATATATTTTTGTGATGTGGAGCTACTGTGTAGAAATGATGCAGAAAAGTATTGTTTTGTGATTTGGAGCTAGTGTGGAGAACTGTTGCAATTAGGTATAGTTTTGTGATTCGAAGCCAGTGTGGGAAACTGTTGCAAAAGGTCTTACTTTGTGATGCCTAGCCAGTGTGGAGAACATTTTAGAAAGGTATTTTATTGTGATGTGGAGCTACTGTGTAGAAATATTGCAGGACGTTATTGTTTTGTGATGTGGAGCTAGTGTGGAGAACTGTTGCAGGAAGTTAGAGTTTTGTGATTCGGAGCTTGTGTGAAGAACTGTTGATGGAATGTAGAGTTTTGTGATTCGGAGCTAGTGTGCAGTACTGTTGCAGGAAGATATTATTTTGTGATGTGGAGCTAGTGTAGAGAACTGCTGCAGAAACGTATTGTTTTGTTATGTGGAGCTAGTGTAGAGAAATGTTGCAGAAAGGTATTGTTTTGTGAGGTGAAGCTAGTGTGGAGAACTGTTGCAGGAAGTTCTAGTTTTGGGATTCGGAGCCAGTGTGGAGAACTGTTGCAGAAACGTATTGTTTTCTGATGTGGAGCTAATGTAGAGAACTCTTGCAGAAAGGTATTGTTTGTGAGGTGGAGCTATTGTGGAGAACTGTTTGCATGAAAGTAGTGTTTTGTGATGTGGAGCTACTGTGGAGAACGGTTGCAGGAAGGTATAGTTTTGTGATGTGGAGCTAGTGTGTAGACCAGTTGCAGGAAGGTATAGATTTGTGATTCAGAGCAGGTGTGAAGAACTGTTGCTGGAACCTATAGTTTTGTCATTCCGAGCCAGTGTGTAGAACTATTGCAGAAATGTATAGTTTTGTGATGTGGAGCTACTGTAGAGAACTGTTGCAGAAAGGTATAGTTTTGTGATGTGGAGCTAGTGTGGAGAACTGTTGCAGTAAGATATAGATTTGTGATGTGGAGCTAGTATGTAGAACTTTTGCAGGAAGATATTGTTTGTGAGGTGGAGCTAGTGTGGAGAAATGTTGCAGGAAGGTATAGTTTTGTGATGTGGAGCTAGTGTGTCGAAATGTTGCAGGAAAGTATTGTTTTGTGATTTGGAGCTAGTGTGGAGAACTGTTGCAATTGGGTATAATTTTGTGATTCGGATCCATTGTGGAAAACTGTTGCAGGAAGGTATTATTTTGTGATGCGTAGCCAGTGTGGAGAATAATTTATTAAGGTATTGTTTTGTGATGTGGAGCTACTGTGTAGAAATGTTGCAGGAAGGTATTGTTTTCTGATGTGGACATTTGTGAGGTGGAGCTAGTGTGGGGAACTGTCGCAATTAGGTATAGTTTTGTGATTCGGAGCCAGTGTGTAGAACTGATGCAGGAAGGTATTGTTTTATGTTGTCAAGCTAGTGTGGAGAACTGTTTCAGGAATGTATAGTTTTGAGATGTGGAGCTAGTGTGAAGAAATGTTGCAGGAAGGTATTTTTTTGTGATGTGGAGATAGTGTAGAGAACTGTTGCAAAAAGGTATTGTTTTGTGAGGTGGAGCTAATGTAGTGAACTGTTTCCAGGAAGGTATTGTTTTGTGAGGTGGAGCTAGTGTGGAGAAATGTTGGAGTAAAGTATAGTTTTGTGATGTGGAGCTAGTGTGTAGAACTGGAGCAGGAAGGTATTGTTTTGTGATTCACAGCTAGTGTGAAGAACTGCTGCTGGAAGGCATAGTTTTGTGATTCGGCGCCAGTGTGGAGAACTGTTGCAGAAACCTATTGTTTTGTGATGTGGAGCTAGTGTGTACAACTGTTGCAGGAAGGTATAGTTTTGTGATGTGGAGCTACTGTGTAGAAATGATGGTGGAAAGTATTGTTTTGTGATTTGGAGCTAGTGTGGAGTACTGTTGATGGAAGGTATAGTTTTGTGATGTGGAGCTAGTGTGTAGAAATCTTGCAGGAAAGTATTGTTTTGTGATTTGTAGCTAGTGTGGAGAACTGTTGCAATTAGGTAAAGTTTTGTGATTCTGAGCCATTGTGGAAAACTGTTGCAGGAAGGTATTATTTTGTGATGCATAGCCAGTTTGGAGAAGAGTTGAAGAAAGGTATTGTTTTGTGATGTGGAGCTACTTTGTAGAAATGTTGCAGGAAGATATTGTTTTGTGATGTGGAGCTAGTGTGGAGAACTGTTGCAGGAAGATATAGTTTTGTGATTCGGAGCTGGTGTGAAGAAATGTTGCTGGAAGGTATTATTTTGTGATGTGGAACTTGTGTAGAGAACTGTTGCAGAAAGGTATTGTTTTGTGAGGTGGAGCTAGTGTGGAGAACTGTTGCTGAAAGGTATAGTTTTGTGATGTGGAGCTAGTGTGGAGAACTGTTGCAGGTAGATATAGATTTGTGATGTGGAGCTAGTGTGTAGAACTGTTGCAGGAAGATATTGTTTTGTGAGGTGGAGCTAGTGTGGAGAACTGTTGCAGGAAGGTATAATTTTGTGATTCGGAGCCAGTGTGGAGAACTGTTGCAGAAACTTATTGTTTTGTGATATGGAGCTAGTGTGGAGAACTGTTGCAGGAAGGTATTGTTTTGTGAGGTGGAGCTAGTGTGTTGAAATGATGCAGGAAAGTGTTGTTTTGTGATTTGGAGCTAGTTTGGAGAACTGTTGCAGGAAGGTATAGTTTTGTGATATGGAGCTAGTGTGTAGAAATGTTGCTGGAAAGTATTGTTTTGTGATTTGGAGCTAGTGTGGAGAACTGTTGCAATTAGGTATAGTTTTGTGATTCGCAGCCAGTGTGGAAAACTGTTGCAGGAAGATATTATTTTGTGATGTGTAGCCTGTGTGGAGAACAATTTAGAAAGGTATTGTTTTGTGATGTGGAGCTACTGTGTAGAAATGTTGCAGGAAGCTATTGTGTAGTAAGAGGGAGCGGCGCGGCTGTGACACTGTACACGGCTGCCCGCATGGTTTAGCGTTATTCCCCGAAATAACAACACACAAACTGTATTCATTTTATCACTGCCTTGCCCCTTAGTTTCAGCCTCTTATTGGCTAGCTCTTGCACCTGGACTAGCCCATTTCTGATCATCTGTGTAGCACCCCAAGTTGTGCTTACCGGGAAGATTCTAGCCTGCCTCTGTCTGGAGTGCGGGCATCATGGCGACTCCTTCTGACTCAGCTTCCTTCTCCCAGAATCCTGTTCTGTTTACTCCCCCCACGTAAGGGTTGGCCTATCAATGAGCTCAGGTAGTTTCTTTATTTTAACCAATGAAATCAACAGATTGATATATGACACTCCCACATTACTTCCCCTTTTTCTGTTTAAACAAAAAGGAAGGCTTTCATTTTAACATAGTAAAATTACATATAGCAAAACAGTTATCAAGTAAGAATTACAGTTACAATATTTATATCTATTTTATCTTTTATCATAACTAAGGAAAACTACAACTATCTATTCATTCTTCAACTCCAGCAAAGACTCCAGAAGGATATAATACTAAACAAGAAATAAGAAAACTCTAGAAATGACAGAGACATCTCGCTGCCTGGACAGTCACCCAAAGTTCCTCTGTACCATTGGGGCATCTATCTTCGGCCTTCAGGCCCATAGTATCCAGCAGACAGTTCCATGAAGCAGGAAATTCCAAAGACAGTTTAGTCATTTTATGCTGTGTCCTGCGTCCTGTAGAATGTCTCGTAGACTCTTTTATGAATCAGGAACCCTGAAAGATCATCTCACCTTTAGGCAAGTTCAGCAGTCCTCTCTCTGTGGGTTCTTTGTGTCCAGGTTATGCATCAGTCCAGGCAAGAGCAGTCTCTTGCCCAAATGGCTATCAAACTCCATAACAATCCTCTTCGATGCCCATCTTCCTTTTGAAGTAGATTGGTGCTGCCAGGAGCAGACGTGTCTCATTGTCATGAAAAACCCTAAGTTATTAAAATATTTAAATGCCATATTCTGCAATCTTTGAGAGAAATGAAGAATGCCTATCTAACTGAAATATATCTCTATATATCTAGAAAATCTAACATGACTACAAGCTTGACTATTATTTACAATTATTTAACAGCAACCTACATTTCCTAATTATGCATTACATTTTAAAAATGAACTATATAATCAAAATACCTTAATCAAGATCAGAAATACATATATATATATATATATATATATATATATTAACAAAATTGACCTTAAAATCCATACCAATGCAAATTATTTATATCTATATCATATCCCCCTTTAAATGTAAAAGAATATTTATAAACAATATTTTGGGAACATGGGCGCAGTTTTTCTCTCCAAACTGCTTCCTGCTGAATGGGGGCGTCGTTAATTAGGTCTTTCATGGTATAACCTGTGTGCCAGGGTCATCTCAGTTGGCAGTTGAGTGAAGTAATTTTTTGAGGGTGTTCACAGCAACCTTTCAGGAGGGCGTGGTCTATCAAACCAAATCAGAATAGATGCAATCCATAGGGTCTGGTCCTCTGTGAAAACAAAAGAAGACCCTCTCCGAAGCATCATATCCTTACACCCAAATTTTGAAATCGTAATACCCTTATATCCAGTCTGGTTTAGCTTGGCAGCCCATGTAATGAAATGACTCTCTGTACTTAGCTCCTTTACAGTCAAAAATTTTAAAGAAAACACAATGTACATAATCCAGACTCTCTGTGAATTTTTCATTTTTACGTGGCTTATTTTTCTTTATTTCTTTTTCTCTCTTAACTATCTTTACTCTGTCTCTTTAAAGACTTTACCTTTTTAATTTTAAAAGCATTAACTTTAATATATATATATATATATTTTTTTCTCTCTCAAGCCCACGTATATTTATCCAACATTGGGACTCATTTAGTGGTCTGTCTGAATCTGTTTTATTGTGAATCCGTAATTTTTTTACTATCCAGGAGCATTTTTTTAAAATGTTAAGCACTTCTTAAAGACTTAAGTTGCTCCTTATACAGTTAATACGGTACCACCTGCATTCTGCCCAGTAGAAACCTTAAGTGCACAATCTGTAGTAAGAGGGAGCTGCGCGGCTGTGACCCTGTACCCGGCCGCCCTCATGGCTTAGCTTAAGCCCCGAAATAACAACACACAAACTGTATTCATTTAATCACTGCCTGGCCCATTAGTTCCAGCCTATTATTGGCTAGCTCTTGCACCTGGACTAGCCCATTTCTGATAATCTGTGTCGCACCCCAAGTTGTGCTTACCGGGAAGATTCTAGCCTGCCTCTGTCTGGAGTGCGGGCATCATGGCGACTCCTTCTGACTCAGCTTCCTTCTCCCAGAATCCTGTTCTGCTTACTCCACCCACGTAAGGGTTGGTCTATCAATGAGCTCAGGCAGTTTCTTTATTTTAACCAATGAAATCAACAGATTGATATATGACACTCCCACATCAGTATTGTTTTTTGATGTGGAGCTAGTGTGGAGAACTGTTGCAGGAAGCTAGAGGTTTGTGATTCGGAGCTTATGTGAAGAACTGTTGCTGGAAGGTATAGTTTTGTGATTCGGAGCCAGTGTGGAGAACTGCTGCAGTAACGTATTGTTTTGTGAGGTGGAGCTAGTGTGTAGAACTGTTGCAGGAAGGTATTGTTTTGTGAGGTGGAGCTAGTGTGGAGAACAGTTACAGGAAGGTATAGTTTTGTGATTCGGAGCCAGTGTGGAGAACTATTGCAGAAACGTATGGTTTTGTGAGGTGGAGCTGGTGTGTAGAACTGTTGCAGAAAGGTATTGTTTTATGAGGTGGAGCTAGTGTGGAGAACTGTTGCAGGAAGGTTTAATTTTGTGATTCAGAGAAAGTGTGGAGAACGGTTGCAGGAAGGTATAGTTTTGTGATGTGGAGCTAGTGTGTAGAACAGTTGCAGGAAGGTATATATTTGTGATTCGGAGATAGTGTGAAGAACTGTTGCTGGAAGGTATATTTTTGTGATTCGGAGACAGTGTGGAGAACTGTTGCAGGAAGGGAACAGTTTTGTGAGGCCTAGCTAGTGTGGAGAATTGTTGCAGGAAGGTATAGTTTTGTGATGTGGAGCTAGTGTGGGGAACTGTTGCAATTAGGTATAGTTTTGTGATTCGGAGCCAGTGTGTAGAACTGTTGCAGGAAGGTAATATTTTGTGATGCACAGCCAGTGTGGAGAACAGTTGCAGAAAGGTATTGTTTTGTGATGTGGAGCTACTGTGGAGAACGGTTGCAGGAAGGAATAGTTTTGTGATGTGGAGCTAGTGTTTAGAACAGTTGCAGGAATGTATAGTTTTGTGATTCGAAGATAGTGTGAAGAACTGTTGCTATAAGGTACAGTTTTGTGATTCGGAGCCAGTGTGGAGAACTGTTGCAGAAACATATTGTTTTGTGATGTGGAGCTAGTGTAGAGAAGTGTTGCAGAAAGGTATTGTTTTGTGAGGTGGACCTAGAGTGGAGAAATGTTGCAGGAAGGAATAGTTTTGTGATGTGGAGCTAGTGTGTAGAACAGTTGCAGGAAGGTATAGATTTGTGATTCGAAGATAGTGTGAAGAACTGTTGCTATAAGGTACAGTTTTGTGATTCGGAGCCAGTGTGGAGAACTGTTGCAGAAACGTATTGTTTTGTGATGTGGAGCTAGTGTAGGGAAGTGTTGCAGAAAGGTATTGTTCTGTGAGGTGGAGCTAGTGTGGAGAACTGTTGCAGGAAGGTATAGTTTTCTGATGTGGAGCTAGTGTGTAGAAATGTTGCAGGAAAGTATTGTTTTGTGATTTGGAGCTAGTGTGGAGAACTGTTGCAGGAAGGTATAGTTTTGTGATTCAAAGCCAGGGTGCAGAACTGATGCAGGAAGGTATTATTTTGTGATGTGGAGCTAGTGTAGAGAACTGTTGCAGGAAGGTATAGTTTTGTGATGTGAGCTAGTGTAGAGAATTGTTGCAGGAAGGTATAGATTTGTGATGTGGACCTAGTGTGGGGAACTGTTGCAATTAGATATAGTTTTGTGATTCAGAGCCAGTAGTAGAACTGTTGCTGGACGGTATTATTTTCTGATGCACAGCCAGTGTGGAGAACAGTTGCAGAAAGTTATTGTTTTGTAATGTGGAGCTAGTGTAGAGAACTGTTGCAGAAAGATATAGATTTACGATGTGGAGCTAGTGTGGAGAACTGTTGCAGGAAGGTATAGTTTTGTGATGTGGAGCTAGTGTGGAGAACAGTTGCAGGAAGATATAGATTTGTAATGTGGAGCTAGTGTGTAGAACTGTTGGAGGAAGATATTGTTTTGTGAGGTGGAGCTAGTGTGGAGAACTGTTGCAGGAAGGTATAGTTTTGTGATGTGGAGCTAGTGTTTAGAAATGTTGCAGGAAGGTATTGTTTTGTGATGTGGTGCTAGTGTAGAGAACTGTTGCAGAAAGGTATTGTTTTGTGAGGTGGAGATAATGTGGAGAACTGTTTGCATGAATGTAGTGTTTCGTGAAGTGGAGCTACTGTGGAGAACGGTTGCAGGAAGGTATAGTTTGTGATGTGGAGCTAGTGTGTAGAACTGTTGCAGGAAGGTCTAGTTTTGTGATTCGGAGCTAGTGTGAAGAACAGTTGCTGGAAGGTATAGTTTTGTGATTCGGAGCCAGTGTGGAGAACACTTGCAGAAAGGTATTGTTTTTTGATGTGGAGCTAGTGTAGAGAACTGTTGCAGAAAGGTATTGTTTTGTGAGGTGGAGCTAGTGTGGAGAACTGTTGCAGGAAGGTATAGTTTTGTAATGTGGAGCTAGTGTGGAGAACTGTTGCAGTAAGGTATAGTTTTGTGATGTGGAGCTAGTGTAGAGAACTGTATCAGAAAGGTATTGTTTTGTGATTCGGAGCTAGTGTGAAGAACTGTTGCTGGAAGGTATAGTATTGTGATTCAGAGCCAGTGTGGAGAACTGTTGCAGAAACGTATTATTTTGTGATGTGTAGCTAGTGTGGAGAACTGTTGCAGGAAGGTATAGTTTTGTGATGTGGAGCTACTGTGTAGAAATGATGCAGTAAAGTATTGTTTTGTGATTAGGAGCTAGTGTGGAGAACTGTTGCAGGAAGGCATAGTTTTGTGATGTGGAGCTAGTGTGTAGAAATGTTGCAGGAAAATATTGTTTTGTGATTTGGAGCAAGTGTAGAGAACTGTTGCAATTAGGTATAGTTTTGTGATTCGGAGCTAGTGTAGAAAACTGTTGCAGGAAGGTATTATTTTGTGATGCGTAGCCAGTGTGGAGAACAGTTTAGAAAGGTATTGTTTTGTTATGTGGAGCTACTGTATAGAAATGTTGCATGAAGGTTTTGTTTTGTGATGTCTAGCTAGTGTGGAGAAATGTTGCAGGAAGGTAGAATTTTGTGATTCGGCGCTTGTGTGAAGAACTGTTGCTAGAAGGTAGAGTTTTGTGATTCGGAGCCAGTGTGCAGATCTGTTGCAGGAAGGTATTAATTTGTGATGTGTAGCTAGTGTAGAGAACTGTTGCAGAAAGGTATTGTTTTTGAGGTGGAGCTAGTGTAGAAAACAGTTGCAGGAAGGTATTGTTTTGTGATTCAGAGCTAGTGTGAAGAACTGTTGCTGGAAGGTATAGTTTTGTGATTCGGAGCCAGTGTGGGGAACTGTTGCAGAAACGTATTGTTTTGTGATGTGGAGCTAGTGTAAATTACTGTTGCTGAAAGGTATTGTTTTGTGAGGTGGAGCTAGTGTGGAGAACTGTTGCAGGAAAGTATAGTTTTGTGATTCGGAGCCAGTTTGGAGAACTGTTGCAGAAACATATTTTTTTGTGATGTGGAGCTAATGTAGAGAACTGTGGCAGAAAGGTATTGTTTTGTGAGGTGGAGCTATTGTGGAGAACTGTTTGCATGAAGGTCGTGTTTTGTGAAGTGGAGCTAATGTGGAGAAAGGTTGCAGGAAGGTATAGTTTTGTGATGTGGAGCTAATGTAGATTACTGTTGCTGAAAGGTATTGTTTTGTGAGGTGGAGCTAGTGTGTAGAACTGTTGCAGAAAAGTATTGTTTGGAGAGGTGGAGCTAGTGTGGAGAACAGTTGCAGGAAGATATAGTTTTGTGATTCGGAGTCAGAGTGGAGAACTGCTGCAGAAACGTATTTTTTTGTGATGTGGAACTAGTGTAGAGAACTGTTGCAAAAAGTATTGTTTTTTGAGGTGGAGCTAGTGTGGAGAACTGTTTCAGGGAAGTATTCTTTTGTGAGGTGGAGCTAGTGTGTATAACTGTTGCAGAAAGGTATTGTTTTCAGAGGAGGAGCTAGTGTGGAGAACAGTTGCAGGAAGATATAGTTTTGTGATTCGGAGTCAGTGTGGAGAACTGCTGCACAAACGTAATTTTTTGTGATGTGGAACTAGTTTAGAGAACTGTTGCAGAAAGGTATTGTTTTGTGAGGTGGAGCTAGTGTGGAGAACTGTTGCATTAAGTTATACTTTTGTGATTCGAAGCCAATGTGGAGAACTGTTGCAGAAAGGTATAGTTTTGTTATGTGGAGCTAATATAGAGAACTGTGGCAGAAAGGTATTGTTTTGTGACGTGGAGCTAGTGTGTAGAACTGTTGCAGAAAGCTATTGTTTTGTGATTCAGAGATAGTGTGAAGAACTGTTGCGGGAAGGTATAATTTTGTGATTCGGAGTCTGTGTGGAGAACTGTTGCAGGTACGTACTGTTTTGTGATGTGGAGCTAATGTAGATTACTGTTGCTGAAAGGTATTTTTTTGTGAGGTGGAGCTAATGTGGAGAACTGTTTGCTTGAAGGTATTGTTTTGTGAAGTGGAGCTACTGTGGAGAACGTTTGCAGGAAGGTATAGTTTTGTGATGTGTAGCTAGTGTGTAGAACTGTTGCAGGTAGGTATAGCTTTGTGATTCGGAGCTAGTGTAAAGAACTGTTGCTGGAAGGTATAGTTTGGTATTCGGAGCCAGTGTGGAGAATTGTTGCAGAAATGTATTGTTTTGTGATGTGGAGCTAGTGTAGAAAACAGTTGCAGTAAGGTATATTTTTGTGAGGTGCAGCTAGTGTGGAGAACTGTTGCAGAAAGGTATTGTTTTGTGAGGTATAGCTAGTTTGGAGAACAGTTGCTGGAAGATATAGTTTTGTGATTCGCAGCCAGTGTGGAGAACTGCTGCAGAAACATATTGATTTGTGATATGGAGCTAGTGTAGAGAACTGTTGCAGAAAGGTATTGTTTTGGGAGGTGGAGCTAGTGTAGAGAACTGTTGCAGGAGGGTGAAGTTTTGTGATTCGGAGCCAATGTGGGGAACTGTTGCAGAAAGGTATTGTTTTGTGATGTGGAGCTAGTGTGTAGAAATATTGCAGGAAATAGTGTTTTGTGATTTGTAGCTAGTGTGGAGAACTGTTGCAGGAAGGTATAGTTTTGTGATGTGGAGCTAGTGTGGGGAACTGTTGCAATTAGGTATAGTTTTGTGATTCAAGCCAGTGTGTAGAACTGTTGCAGGAAGGTAATATTTTGTGATGCACAGCCAGTGTGGAGAACAGTTGCAGAAAGGTATTGTTTTGTGATGTGGAGCTACTGTGGAGAACGGTTGCAGGAAGGAATAGTTTTGTGATGTGGAGCTAGTGTTTAGAACAGTTGCAGGAATGTATAGTTTTGTGATTCGAAGATAGTGTGAAGAACTGTTGCTATAAGGTACAGTTTTGTGATTCGGAGCCAGAGAGGTCTTTTTTGCTACAGGTCTGCAGACAGATGTCCGCTGGGGGCATCGGGTCTGCAGACAGATTGTCTGTGGGGGCATCGTGTCTGCAGACAGAAGTCCACTTTGACCAAGGGGTCTGCAGACAGAGGTCTGCTTTGGGCTTCGGGTCTGCAGACAGAGGTCTCTGGAGACATCGTGTATGCAGACAGAGGTCTATGGGGGAATAGGGTCTGCAGACAGAGGTCACTGGGGGCATCGGGTCTGCAGAAAGAGGTCTGTGGGGGCATCGGGTCTGCAGACAGAGGTCTCTGAGGGCATCGTTTCTGCATACAAAGGTTTGTGGGGGCATCAGGCCGGCAGACTGTGGTCTGTGGGGGTATTGAGTTTGGAGACAGAGGTCTGTGGGGGCATGGTCTGCAGACAGGGTCTGCGGGGGCATCCGGTCTACAGACAGAGGTCTGTGCGGGCATCGTGTCTGCAGACAGACGACCGCTGTAGGCATCGGGTCTGCAGACAGAGGTCTTTGGGTACATCGGGTTTGGAGACAGAGGTCTGCGGGGGCATCTGATCTACAGACAGAGTCTGCTAGGGCATCGGATCTGCAGACAGAGGTCTGCGGGGGGGCATCGGGTATGCAGACAGGGGTCCACTGGGGGCAGTGGGTCTGCAGACATACTTCTTTGGGGGCATCGGATCTGCAGACAGAGGTCTCCGGGGGCACCGGGTCTGCCGACAGAGGTCTATGGAGGCATCGGGTCTGCAGACAGAGGTCTGTGGGGCATCGGGTCTGCAGACAGAGGTCTGTGGGGGCATCGGGTCTGCAGACAGAGGTCTCTGAGGGCATCGGGTCTGCCTACTGTGGTTTGTGGGGGCATCGTGTCTGCAGACAGAGGACACTTGGGGCATCAGGTTTGCAGACAGAGGTCCACAGGGGCTTCGGTTCTGCAGACAGTGGTCTGTGGGGGCATCGGGTCTGCTGACAGAGGTCTGTGGGGCATCGGGTCTGCATACAGAGGTATGTGGGACATCGAGTCTGCAGACGGACGTCCGCTGTAGGCATCGGGTCTGCAGACAGAGGTCTTTGGGTACATCAGGTTTGGAGATAGAGGTCTGCGGGGGCATCTGATCTACAGACAGAGTCTGCTAGGGCATCGGATGTGCAGACAGAGGTCTGCGGGGGGGCATCGGGTATGCAGACAGGGGTCCACTGGGGGCAGTGGGTCTGCAGACATACTTCTTTGGGGGCATTGGGTCTGCAGACAGAGGTCCTCTGGGGACGTCTGGTCTGCAGACAGAGGCCTCTGGGGGCTTTGGGTCTGCAGACAGAGGTCAGTGGAGGCATCAGGTCTGCAGACGGAGGTCCGCTGGAGGCATCAGTTCTACAGACAGAGGTCTTTGGTGGCATCGGGTCTGCAGGCAGACGACCACTGTTGGTATCAAGTCTGCAGACAGAGGTCTATGGGGGCATCTGTTCTGCAGACAGAGTCTGCTAAGGCATCAAGTCTGCAGACAGATGTCCGCTGGGGGCATCCGGTCTGCAGACAGAGGTCTGTTGGGGCATCGGGTCTGCAGACAGAGATCAGTGGTGGCATCGGTTCTGCTGACAGATTTCTGTGTGGGCATCGGGTCTGCAGACAGACGACCACTGTTGGTATCAGGTCTGCAGACAGAGGTCTATGGGGGCATCTGTTCTACAGACAGAGTCTGCTAAGGCATCAAGTCTGCAGACAGATGTCCGCTGGGGGAATCCAGTCTGCAGACAGCGGTCTGTGGGGGAATCGGGTCTGCAGACAGAGGTCAGTGGGGGCATCGGGTCTGCAGACAGAGGTCAGTGGGGGCATCGGGTCTGCAGACAGAGGTCAGTGGGGGCATCGGGTCTGCAGACAGAGGTCAGTGGGGGCATCGGGTCTGCAGACAGTGGTCTGTGGGGGCATCGGGTCTGCAGACAGAGGTCTGTGGGGGCATCGGGTCTGCAGACAGAGGTCTGTGAGAGCATCGGGTCTGCAGACAGATGTCTGTGGGGTCATCCGGTCAAAAGACACGGTCTGTGTGCCATCAGGTCTGCAGAGAGAGGTCTGTGGGGTCATCAGTCTGCAGATAGAGGTTTGTGGGGGCATCAGGTCTGCAGACAGATGTCCGCTGGGGCATCGGGTCTGAAGACAGAGGTCTGGGGAGGCATCGGGTCTGCAGACGGAGGTCCGCTGGGGCATCAGTTCTACAGACAGAGGTCTTTGGTGGCATCGGGTCTGCAGAGAGAGGTCTGTGGGGCATCGGGTCTGCAGACTGAGGTTTGTGGGACATCGAGTCTGCAGACGGACGTCCGCTGGTGTCATCGGGTTTGCAGACAAAGATCTGTGGGGGCATCGGGACTGCAGACAGAGGTCTGGGATGGCATCCGGTCTGCAGACAGACGTCTGTGGGGGCATCGGGTCTGCAGAAAGAGGTCTGTGGGGGCATTGGGTCTGCAGACAGTGGTCTTCGGTGTTATGGTTTGCAGACAGAGTCTGCGTTGCATCAGATCTGCAGACAGAGGTCTGTGGGGGCATCGGGTCTGCAGACAGAGGTCTGTGGGGGCATCTGGTCTACAGACAGAGGTCTTTGGTGGCATCGGGTCTGCAGGCAGACGACCACTGTTGGAATCACGTCTGGAGACAGAGGTCTATGGGGGCATCGAGTCTGTAGACAGAGGTCTGTGGGGGCTTCGGGCTTGCAGAGAAAGGTCTGTGGGTCATCCGGTCTGCAGACAGATGTCTGCTGTGGGCATCAGGTCTGCAGACAGAGGTTTGTGGGGGCATCAGGACTGCAGACAGAATTATGTGTGTGATCGGGTCTACAGTCAGAGGTCTGGGTGGCATCGGGTCTGCAAACAGAGGTCTGTGGGGGCATCGGGGCTACATGCAGTGGTGTGGGGGGGCATCAGGACTGCAGACAGAGTGTGTGGGGCATCAGAACTACAGACAGGTCTGTGGAGGCATTGGGTCTGCAGACTCAGGTCTCAGGGGGCATGGTGTCTGCAGGCAGAGGTCTGTGGGGCATCTGGTGTGCAGACAGAGGTCTGTGGGGGCTTCGGGTCTGCAGACAGAGGTCTCTGAGGGCATCGGTTCTGCATACAAACGTGTGTGGGGGCATCAGGCCGGCAGACTGAGGCCTGTGGGGGCATTGAGTTTGGAGACAGAGGTCTGTGGGGGCATGGTCTGCAGACAGATTCTGCGGGGGCATCCGGTCTACAGACAGAGGTCTGTGCAGGCATCGTGTCTGCAGACAGAGGACCGCTGTAGGCATCGGGTCTGCAGACAGAGGTCTTTGGGTACATCGGGTTTGGAGACAGAGGTCTGCGGGGGCATCTGATCTACAGACAGAGTCTGCTAGGGCATCAGATCTGCAGACAGAGGTCTGCGGGGGGGCATCGGGTATGCAGACAGGAGTCCACTGGGGGCAGTGGGTCTGCAGACATACTTCTTTGGGGGCATCGGATCTGCAGACAGAGGTCTCCGGGGGCACCGGGTCTGCCGACAGAGGTCTATGGAGGCATCGGGTCTGCAGACACAGGTCTGTTGTTGCATCGGGACTGCAGACAGAGGTCTGTGTGGGCATCATGTCTGCAGACAGAGGTCTATTCGTGCATCGGGTATACAGACAGAGGTCTGTGGAGGCATCAGGTCTGCAGACAGAGGTCAGTGGGGGCATCGGGTCTGCAGACAAAGTTCCGCTGGGAGCATCGGGTCTGCACACAGAGGTCCAGTGGGGGCATTGGGTATGCAGAGAGAGTTCCGTGGGAGCATCGGTTCTACAGACAGTGGTCTATGGGTGCATTGGATCTGCAGACAGAGGTCTCTGGGGTCATCAGGTCTTCAAACAGAGGTCCGCTGGGGGCATCGGGTCTGGAGACTGAGGTCTGTGGGGGCTTTGTGTTTGCAGACAGAGGTCTCTGTGGGCATCGTGTTTGCAGATAGAGGTCCGTGGGTGCATCTGGTCTGCAGACAGAGGTCTCTGGTGGCATCAGGTCTGCAGACAGAGGTCTTCGGGGCATCGGGTCTGCAGACAGAAGTCCACTTTGACCAAGGGGTCTGCAGACAGAGGTCCACTTTGGGCTTCCGGTCTGCAGACAGAGGTCTCTGGAGACATCGTGTATGCAGAGGTCTATAGGGGAAGAGGGTCTGCAGACAAAGGTCAATGGGGGCATCGGGTCTGCAGACAGATTTTTGTGGGGGCAACAGGTCTGCAGACAGAGGTCACTGGGGGCATCGGGTCTGCAGAAAGAGGTCTGTGGGGGCATTGGGCCTGCAGACAGAGGTCTCTGAGGGCATCGTTTCTGCATACAAAGGTGTGGGGGGGCATCAGGCCGGCAGACTGTGGTCTGTGGGGGTATTGAGTTTGGAGACAGAGGTCTGTGGGGGCATGGTCTGCAGACAGAGTCTGCGGGGGCATCCGGTCTACAGACAGGGGTCTGTGCGGGCATCGTGTCTGCAGACAGACGACCGCTGTAGGCATCAGGTCTGCAGACAGAGGTCTTTGGGTACATCAGGTTTGGAGATAGAGGTCTGCAGGGGCATCTGATCTACAGACAGAGTCTGCTAGGGCATCGGATCTGCAGACAGAGGTCTGCGGGGGGGCATCGGGTATGCAGACAGGGGTCCACTGGGGGCAGTGGGTCTGCAGACATACTTCTTTGGGGGCATCGGATCTGCAGACAGAGGTCTCCGGGGGCACCGGGTCTGCCGACAGAGGTCTATGGAGGCATCGGGTCTGAAGACAGAGGTCTGTGGGGCATCGGGTCTGCAGACAGAGGTCTGTGGGGGCATCGGGTCTGCAGACAGAGGTCTGTGGGGCATCGGGTCTGCAGACAGAGGTCTGTGGGGGGCATCGGGTCTGCAGACAGAGGTATGTGGGACATCGGGTCTGCAGACAGACGTCCGCTGGTGGCATCGGGTATGCAGACAGAGGTCTGTTGTTGCATCGGGACTGCAGACAGAGGTCTGTGTGGGCATCATGTCTGCAGACAGAGGTCTATTCGTGCATCGGGTATACAGACAGAGGTCTGTGGAGGCATCAGGTCTGCAGACAGAGGTCAGTGGGGGCATCGGGTCTGCAGACAAAGTTCCGCTGGGAGCATCGGGTCTGCACACAGAGGTCCACTGGGGGCATTGGGTATGCAGAGAGAGTTCCGTGGGAGCATCGGTTCTACAGACAGTGGTCTATGGGTGCATTGGATCTGCAGACAGAGGTCTCTGGGGTCATCAGGTCTTCAAACAGAGGTCCGCTGGGGGCATCGGGTCTGGAGACTGAGGTCTGTGGGGGCTTTGTGTTTGCAGACAGAGGTCTCTGTGGGCATCGTGTTTGCAGATAGAGGTCCGTGGGTGCATCTGGTCTGCAGACAGAGGTCTCTGGTGTCATCAGGTCTGCAGACAGAGGTCTGTGGGGGCATCGGGTCTGCAGACAGAAGTCCACTTTGACCAAGGGGTCTGCAGACAGAGGTCTGCTTTGGGCTTCGGGTCTGCAGACAGAGGTCTCTGGAGACATCGTGTATGCAGACAGAGGTCTATGGGGGAATAGGGTCTGCAGACAAAGGTCAATGGGGGCATCGGGTCTGCAGACAGATTTTTGTGGGGGCAACGGGTCTGCAGACAGAGGTCACTGGGGGCATCGGGTCTGCAGAAAGAGGTCTGTGGGGGCATTGGGTCTGCAGACAGAGGTCTCTGAGGGCATCGTTTCTGCATACAAAGGTTTGTGGGGGCATCAGGCCGGCAGACTGTGGTCTGTGGGGGTATTGAGTTTGGAGACAGAGGTCTGTAGGGGCATGGTCTGCAGACAGAGTCTGCGGGGGCATCCGGTCTACAGACAGGGGTCTGTGCGGGCATCGTGTCTGCAGACAGACGACCGCTGTAGGCATCGGGTCTGCAGACAGAGGTCTTTGGGTACATCAGGTTTGGAGATAGAGGTCTGCAGGGGCATCTGATCTACAGACAGAGTCTGCTAGGGCATCGGATCTGCAGACAGAGGTCTGCGGGGGGGCATCGGGTATGCAGACAGGGGTCCGCTGGGGGCAGTGGGTCTGCAGACATACTTCTTTGGGGGCATCGGATCTGCAGACAGAGGTCTGCGTGGGGGCATCGGGTATGCAGACAGGGGTCCACTGGGGGCAGTGGGTCTGCAGACATACTTCTTTGGGGGCATCGGATCTGCAGACAGAGGTCTGCGGGGGGGCATCGGGTATGCAGACAGGGGTCCACTGGGGGCAGTGGGTCTGCAGACATACTTCTTTGGGGGCATCGGTTCTGCAGACACAGGTCCTCTGGGGACATCTGGTCTGCAGACAGAGGCCTCTGGGGGCTTTGGGTCTGCAGACAGAGGTCAGTGGAGGCATCAGGTCCTCAGACGGAGGTCCGCTGGAGGCATCAGTTCTACAGACAGAGGTCTTTGGTGGCATCGGGTCTGTAGACAGACGACCACTGTTGGTATCAAGTCTGCAGACAGAGGTCTATGCGGGCATCTGTTCTGCAGACAGAGTCTGCTAAGGCATCGAGTCTGCAGACAGATGTCCGATGGCAGCCTCCGGTCTGCAGACAGAGGTCTGTTGGGGCATCGGGTCTGCAGACAGAGGTCAGTGGTGGCATCGGTTCTGCTGACAGATTTCTGTGTGGTCATCGGGTCTGCAGACAGGCGACCACTGTTGGTATCAGGTCTGCAGACAGAGGTCTATGGGGGCATCTGTTCTGCAGACAGAGTCTTCTAAGGCATCAAGTCTGCAGACAGATGTCCGCTGGGGGAATCCAGTCTGCAGACAGCAGTATGTGGGGGAATCGGGTCTGCAGACAGAGGTCAGTGGGGGCATCGGGTCTGCAGACAGAGGTCTGTGGGTGCATCGGGTCTGCAGACAGAGGTCAGTGGGGGCATCGGGTCTGCAGACAGAGGTCAGTGGGGGCATCGGGTCTGCAGACAGTGGTCTGTGGGGGCATCAGGGCTGCAGACAGAGGTCTGTGGGGGCATCGTGTCTGCAGACAGATGTCTGTGGGGTCATCTGGTCAAAAGACAGGGTCTGTGTGCCATCTGGTCTGCAGAGAGAGGTCTGTGGGGTCATCAGTCTGCAGATAGAGGTTTGTGGGGGCATCAGGTCTGCAGACAGATGTCCGCTGGGGCATCGGGTCTGCAGACAGAGGTCTGGGGAGGCATCGGGTCTGCAGACGGAGGTCCGCTGGGGCATCAGTTCTACAGACAGAGGTCTTTGGTGGCATCGGGTCTGCAGAGAGAGGTCTGTTGGGCATCGGGTCTGCAGACAGAGGTTTGTGGGACATCGGGTCTGCAGACAGACGTCCGCTGGTGTCATCGGGTTTGCAGACAAAGGTCTGTGGGGGCATCGGGACTGCAGACAGAGGTCTGGGATGGCATCCGGTCTGCAGACAGACGTCTGTGGGGGCATCGGGTCTGCAGGGGCATTGGGTCTGCAGACAGACGACCCCTTTTGGCATCAGGTCTGCAGACAGAGGTCTGTGGGAACATCGTGTTTGCAGACAGAGGTCTGTGTTGGCATCGGGTCTGCAGACAGTGGTCTTCGGTGTTATGGTTTGCAGACAGAGTCTGCGTTGCATCAGATCTGCAGACAGAGGTCTGTGGGGCCATCGGGTCTGCAGGCAGAGGTCTGTGGGGGCATCTGGTCTACAGACAGAGGTCTTTGGTGGCATCGGGTCTGCAGGCAGACGACCACTGTTGGAATCAGGTCTGGAGACAGAGGTCTATGGGGGCATCCGGTCTGCAGACAGAGGTCTGCTGTGGGCATCAGGTCTGCAGGCAGAGGTCTGTGGGGCATCGGGTGTGCAGACAGAGGATTGTGGGGGCTTCGGGTCTGCAGACAGAGGTCTCTGAGGGCATCGTTTCTGCATACAAATGTGTGTGGGGCATCAGGCCAGCAGACTGAGGTCTGTGGGGGCATTGAGTTTGGAGACAGAGGTCTGTGGGGGCATGGTCTGCAGACAGATTCTGCGGGGGCATCCGGTCTACAGACAGAGGTCTGTGCAGGCATCGTGTCTGCAGACAGACGACCGCTGTAGGCATCAGGTCTGCAGACAGAGGTCTTTGGGTACATCGGGTTTGGAGACAGAGGTCTGCGGGGGCATCTGATCTACAGACAGAGTCTGCTAGGGCATCGGATCTGCAGACAGAGATCTGCGGGGGGCATCGGGTATGCAGACAGGGGTCCACTGGGGGCAGTGGGTCTGCAGACATACTTCTTTGGGGGGCATTGGGTCTGCAGACAGAGGTCCTCTGGGGACATCTGGTCTGCAGACAGAGGCCTTTGGGGGCATTGGGTCTGCAGACAGAGGTCTGTGGAGGCATCGGGTTTGCAGACGGAGGTCCGCTGGAGGCATCCATTCTACAGACAGAGGTCTTTGGTGGCATCGGTTCTGCAGACAGACGCCCACTGTTGGCATCAGGTCTGCAGACAGAGGTCTCTGGTGGCATCGGGTCTGCAGACAGAGGTCAGTGGGGGCATCGGGTCTGTAGACAGTGGTCTGTGGGGGCATCGGGTCTGCAGACAGTGGTCTGTGGGGGCATCAGGTCTGCAGACAGAGGTCTGTGGGGGCATCGGGTCTGCAGACAGATGTCTGTGGGGTCATCCGGTCAAAAGACAGGGTCCGTGTGCCATCAGGTCTTCAGAGAGAGGTCTGTGGGGTCATCAGTCTGCAGATAGAGGTTTGTGGGGGCATCAGGTCTGCAGACAGATGTCCGCTGGGGCATCGGTTCTGCAGACAGAGGTCTGTGGGACCATCGGGTCTGCAGAGAGAGGTCCGCTGGGGACATCGTGTCTGCAGACAGAGGTTCGGTGCTGGCATCGGGTCTGCAGACAGAGGTCTTTGGGGACATCCAGTCTGCAGACAGAAGTCTGTGGGGCATCGGTCTGCAGACGGAGGTTTTTGGGTGCATCAGGTCGGCAGACAGTGGTCTGTGGGGGCATCGGGTCTGCGGACAGAGGTTTGTGGGGGCATCGGGTCTGCAGACAGAGGTCCGCTGGGGGCATCGTGTCTTCAGACAGAGGTCTGTGGGGGGCATCGGGTCTGCAGACAGAGCTCTCAGGGTTCATCGGCCTGCAGACAGAGGGCCGGTTGGGGCATCGGGTCTGCAGTGTTCTGTGCGGGCATCGCGTATGCAGACAGAGGTCTGTTGGTGCATCGGGACTGCAGAAAGGGGTCTGTGTGGGCATCTCGTCTGCACACAGAGGTCTATGCGTGCATCGGGTGTACAGACAGAGGTCTGTGGAGGCATTGGGTCTGCAGACAGAGGTCCGCTGGGGGCATCGGGTCTGCAGACAGAGGACTATGGGGGCATCTGGTCTGTAGACAGAGGTCTAAGGGGAATCTGGTCTGCAGAGAGATTCTGCTAGGGCATTGAGTCTGCAGAAAGAGGTTCGCTGGGGGCATCCGGTCGGCAGACAGAGGTCTGTTGGTGCATCAGGACTGCAGACAGAGGTCTGTGTGGGCATCACGTCTGCAGACAGAGGTCTATGCGTGCATCATGTGTACAGACAGAGGTCTGTGGAGGCATCAGGTCTGCAGACAAAGGTCAGTGGGGGCATCGGGTCTGCAGAGAGAGGTCCGTGGGAGCATCGGTTCTACAGACAGAGGTCTATGGGGGCATTGGGTCTGCAGACAGAGGTCTCTGAAATCATCGGGTCTGCAAAAAGAGGTCCGCTGGGGGCAATGGGTCTGGAGACAGAGGTCTGTGGGGGCTTCGTGTCTGCAGACAGAGGTCTCTGTGGGCATCGTGTTTGCAGATAGAGGTTCGTGGGTGCATCTGGTCTGCAGACAGAGGTCTCTGGGTGCATCAGGTCTGCAGACAGAGGTCTGTGGGTCATCGAGTCTGCAGACAGAGGAACACTTTGACCAAGGGCTCTGCAGACAGAGGTCCGCTTTGGGCTTCGAGTCTGCAGACAGAGGTCTATGGGCACATTGTGTCTGCAGACATAGGTCTCTGAGGGCATTGTTTCTGCATACAAATGTCTGTGGGGGCGTCAGGCCTGAAGACTGAGGTCTGTGGGGGCATTGAGTATGGAGACAGTGGTCTCTCGGGGCATGGTCTGCAGACGGAGTCTGAGGGGCATCCGGTCTACAGACAGAGGTCTGTGTGGGCATCGGTTCTGCAGACAGACGACCGCTGTAGGCATCGGGTCTGCAGACAGAGGTCTTTGGGTGCATCGGGTTTGGACAGAGAGGTCTGCGGGGGCATCTGTTCTACAGACAGAGTCTTCTAGGGCATCGTATCTGCAGACAGAGGTCTGCGGAAGGCATCGGGTATGCAGACAGGGGTCCACTGGGGGCAGTGGGTCTGCAGACATACTTCTTTGGGGGCATCGGGTCTGCAGACAGAGGTCCTCTGCCGGCTTCTGGTCTGCAGACAGAGGCCTCTGGGGGCATTTGGTCTGCAGACAGAGGTCTGTGGAGGCATCGGGTATGCAGACCGAGGTCCGCTGGAGGCATCAGTTCAACAGACAGAGGTCTTTGGTGGCATCGGTTCTGCAGACAGACGCCCACTGTTGGCATCAGGTCTGCAGACAGAGGTCTCTGGTGGCATCGGGTCTGCAGACAGAGGTCAGTGGGGGCATCGGGTCTGTAGACAGTGGTCTGTGGGGGCATCGGGTCTGCAGACAGTGGTCTGTGGGGGCATCAGGTCTGCAGACAGAGGTCTGTGGGGGCATCGGGTCTGCAGACAGATGTCTGTGGGGTCATCCGGTCAAAAGACAGGGTCCGTGTGCCATCAGGTCTTCAGAGAGAGGTCTGTGGGGTCATCAGTCTGCAGATAGAGGTTTGTGGGGGCATCAGGTCTGCAGACAGATGTCCGCTGGGGCATCGGTTCTGCAGACAGAGGTCTGTGGGGGCATCGGGTCTGCAGAGAGAGGTCCGCTGGGGACATCGTGTCTGCAGACAGAGGTTCGGTGCTGGCATCGGGTCTGCAGACAGAGGTCTTTGGGGACATCCAGTCTGCAGACAGAAGTCTGTGGGGCATCGGTCTGCAGACGGAGGTTTTTGGGTGCATCAGGTCGGCAGACAGTGGTCTGTGGGGGCATCGGGTCTGCGGACAGAGGTTTGTGGGGGCATCGGGTCTGCAGACAGAGGTCTGTGGGGGCTTTGGGTCTGAAGACAGAGGTCCATGGAGGAATCTGGTCTGCAGAGAGATTCTGCTAGGGCATTGAGTCTGCAGAAAGAGGTTCGCTGGGGGCATCCGGTCGGCAGACAGAGGTCTGTTGGTTCATCAGGACTGCAGACAGAGGTCTGTGTGGGCATCGCGTCTGCAGACAGAGGTCTATGCGTGCATCATGTGTACAGACAGAGGTCTGTGGAGTCATCAGGTCTGCAGACAAAGGTCAGTGGGGGCATCGGGTCTGCAGAGAGAGGTCCGTGGGAGCATCGGTTCTACAGACAGAGGTCTATGGTGGCATTGGGTCTGCAGACAGAGGTCTCTGAAATCATCGGGTCTGCAAAAAGAGGTCCGCTGGGGGCAATGGGTCTGGAGACAGAGGTCTGTGGGGGCTTCGTGTCTGCAGACAGAGGTCTCTGTGGGCATCGTGTTTGCAGATAGAGGTTCGTGGGTGCATCTGGTCTGCAGACAGAGGTCTCTGGGTGCATCAGGTCTGCAGACAGAGGTCTGTGGGTCATCGAGTCTGCAGACAGAGGAACACTTTGACCAAGGGCTCTGCAGACAGAGGTCCGCTTTGGGCTTCGAGTCTGCAGACAGAGGTCTATGGGCACATTGTGTCTGCAGACATAGGTCTCTGAGGGCATTGTTTCTGCATACAAATGTCTGTGGGGGCGTCAGGCCTGAAGACTGAGGTCTGTGGGGGCATTGAGTATGGAGACAGTGGTCTCTCGGGGCATGGTCTGCAGACGGAGTCTGAGGGGCATCCGGTCTACAGACAGAGGTCTGTGTGGGCATCGGTTCTGCAGACAGACGACCGCTGTAGGCATCGGGTCTGCAGACAGAGGTCTTTGGGTGCATCGGGTTTGGACAGAGAGGTCTGCGGGGGCATCTGTTCTACAGACAGAGTCTTCTAGGGCATCGTATCTGCAGACAGAGGTCTGCGGAAGGCATCGGGTATGCAGACAGGGGTCCACTGGGGGCAGTGGGTCTGCAGACATACTTCTTTGGGGGCATCGGGTCTGCAGACAGAGGTCCTCTGCCGGCTTCTGGTCTGCAGACAGAGGCCTCTGGGGGCATTTGGTCTGCAGACAGAGGTCTGTGGAGGCATCGGGTATGCAGACCGAGGTCCGCTGGAGGCATCAGTTCAACAGACAGAGGTCTTTGGTGGCATCGGTTCTGCAGACAGACGCCCACTGTTGGCATCAGGGTCTGCAGACAGAGGTCTATGGGGGCATCGGGTCTGTAGACAGAGGTCTGCGGGGGCATCTGGTCTGCAGACAGAGTCGGCTAGGGCATGGAGTCTGCAGAAAGAGGTCCGCTGGGGGCATCCAGTCTGCAGACAGAGGTCTGTTGTTGCATCGGGACTACAGACAGAGGTCTGTGTGGGTATCGTGTCTGCAGACAGAGGTCTATGCGTGCATCGGGTGTACAGACAGAGGTCTAAGGAGGCATCAAGTCAGCAGAGAGAGGTCAGTGGGGGCATCGGGTCTGCCGACTGAGGTCCGCTGGGGAGCATCGGGTCTGCACAGAGAGGTCCAGTGGGGGCATCGGGTATGCAGAGAGAGGTCCGTGGGAGCATCGGTTCTACAGACAGAGGTCTATGGGGGCATTGGGTCTGCAGACAGAGGTCTCTGGGGTCATCGGATTTGCAAACAGAGGGTCCGCTGGAGGCATCGGGTTTGGAGACAGAGGTCTGTGGGGGCTTCGTGTCTGCAGACAGAGGTCTCTGTGGGCATCGTGTTTGAAGATAGAGGTCCGTGGGTGCATCTGGTCTGGAGACAGAAGTCTCTTGGGGCAACAGGTCTGCAGACAGAGTTCTATGGGGTCATTGAATCTGCAGACAGAGGAACACTTTGACCAAGGGCTCTGCAGACAGAGGTCCGCTTTGGGTTTCTGGTCTGCAGACAGAGGTCTATGGGGACATTGTGTCTGCAGACAGAGGTCTCTGAGGGCATTGTTTCTGCATACAAAGGTTGTGGGGGTATTGGGCCTGAAGACTGTGATCTGTGGGGCATTGAGTATGGAGACAGTGGTCTGTCCGTGCATGGTCTGCAGACAGACTCTGCGGGGGCATCCGGTCTACAGAAAGAGGTCTGTGGGGGCATCGGTTCTGCAGACAGACGACCGCTGTAGGCATCAGGTCTGCAGAGGTCTTTGGGTGTATTGCGTTTGGAGACAGAGGTCTGCGGGGGCTTCTGGTCTACAGACAGAATCTGCTAGGTCATCGTATCTGCAGACAGAGGTCTGCGGGGTGGCATCGGGTATGCAGACAGGGTTCCGCAGGGGCATTGGGTCTGCAAACATAGGACTTTGGGGGCATCGGGTCTGCAGACAGAGGTCACTACGGGCATCGGGTCTGAGGACATATGTCTGTAGATTCATCGGGTCTGGCGACAGAGGTCTGTGGGGGCATCAGGTCTGCAGACAGAGGTCTTTGGGGGCATCGGGTCCGCAGACAGAGGTCTGTGGGGACATCCGGTCCAAAGACAGGGTCTGTGTGGCATCAGGTCTGCAGAGAGAGGTCTGTGGGGTCATCAGTCTGCAGATAGAGGTTTGTGGGGGGAGCATCAGGTCTGCAGACAGATGTCCGCTGAGCATCGGGGTCTGCAGACTGATGATCTGTGGTCATCGTGTCTGCATATAGAGGTCTTTGGTGGCATCAGGTCTGCAGAGAGAGGTCTGTGGGGCATCGGGTCTGCATACAGAGGTTTGTGGGACATTGGGTCTGCAGACGGACGTCCGCTGGTGTCATTGTGTTTGCAGACAGAGGTCTTCGGTGTTGTGGTTTGCAGACAGAGTCTGCGGGGCATCAGATGCAGACAGAGGTCTGTGGGGGCATCGGGTCTGGAGAAAGAGGTCTGTGGGAGCATTGGGTCTGCAGACAGAAGAACTTTGTGGCATCAGGTCTGCAGACAGAGGTCTGTGCGGGCAACCTTGTTTGCAGACAGAGGTCTGTGTGGG